>SRMA01025861.1:0-30412 GCA_007224835.1 Danionella cerebrum | reverse complement strand
GTTGAACACATTTTGCCTTCGAGGAGCAAGCGGCGAGCGCATTTTGCCTCCGACGAGCAAGCGGCGAGCGCATTTTGCCTCCGACGAGCAAGCGACGAGGGCATTTTGCCTCCGACGAGCAAGCGACGAGGGCATTTCGCCTCCGAGGAGCTAGCGAGGAGCCCATTTTGCATTCCAGGATATACAGTCATGCTTATTTCACAATAAACTAGCTATTGTTGAACATCTTTTGCTTTAGAGGAACAAGTGGCAAGCATATTTTGCATTTTAGGAGCTAGCATTGTGCACATTTGCATTCAAGGCGCTAATATCGAGCATATTTTTCTTTCGAGAAGCCAGCGCAGAACATATTTTGCATTCGAGGATCTAGCGTTCTTCACATTTTTCATTAGAGAAGCTAACATTGAACATATTATGCTTGAGAGGAGCTAGGGGCGGGCACATTTTGCCTTCGAGGAGCTAGCGACGAGCACATTTTGCCTTCGAGGAGCAAGCGACGAGCACATTTTGCCTTCGAGGAGCAAGCGACGAGCACATTTTGCCTTCGAGGAGCTGGCGACGAGCACATTTTGCATTCTAGAATTTACAGTCATGCTTATTTCACATTCAACAAGCTATTGTTGAACAGATTTTGCCGTCGAGGAGCAAGTAACGAGCGCATTTTGCCTCTGAGGAGCCAGCGACGAAGGCTTTTTGCAAATGTTGATTGAAAAATGTTTTTTGCACATTTTGAATTCAAGGATTTAAGGTTATTCACAGTTTGCATTTGAGGAGCTCGCGCCAAGCAAATTCCGCATATGAGGAGCAAGCATTGAACATATTTTGCATTCAAGGAGTTAGCTCTTTGACAGCAAAATTTGCTCAGCCCTAGCATTGAAGACATTTTGCTTTAGAAGACCAAGTACCAAGGATATGGTGTATGAGGAGCAACTCAATAGTATGAAAGACTCATAAGAAAACGCATGTTGTCTACAGCATTTCTTTATTTAATTTTTTTCTTCTAAAGTTCAAAACACAAGGAAAATACTTTAAGGAAATGCATCTCGACAAACTCGTCACAATAAGAGAGAAACAATGAGTGGCATTAAAAACAAAAGAATAATGATCATAAAAATAATTCTACTGAATAGAAATAAACAATTTCAACTACAAAGCAAATATGCAGTCCACATCGTGCAGGATTTTTAGAATATTCTTCAGTGTTTGTTACCGTGAACACTCTTGAAATACTGCCCATATGTTTCCTCCTAAAGCTCCATTAATATTAATACGCATTTCATATTGCACAAGCCCAAAAGTGTAAATTTATTCGAAAGGATTGGTCGGGGGATGGGGTCACAATACACTGACATTATGGAGATTGGACGGTGGATTTGGTACAGGCATAGAAATTATTCATAATTAGACTTGCACCCATCATGAATATCATTATAATAAAATGACAGGAATTTGCCTAGAAATATTGATTTTTTTTTTTGTTTTGTAGACGGCGTGAAAAAAAGATGATTTTTTTTCTTGTTTAATAACATGTTTTATTTGATAATGATGATAATTAAATTCAGTAGCACACTGCATCGAGCACCTGAGATCAACTTAAAACGACACATTTGGATGTTAATTAAGCGACTAATCTGCATGCAATTTTATTTTTTTTTGTCAACAACTGATTTAAAGTGAACACTGTTTCAAATAATGGCAACTTGTTACGCTGTTTACAAATCTACAGACTGCATTTAAAATCAAATACTGACATGGAAAAGAATAAAATGCAAAACGTTTTTGGTATTTACAATAATACTTCATTCCAACTGGATGAAAACTGCTTGAACTAATGCTAGTCTATTAGCACTGGCTCACAAGAACTTAGTTTGTTCTGTGGTGGTGCCCTCTGTTGCTAAGGTTGAGGCAGTGCAGCAGACGAATGAAGGAATGAAATTAAGGATAAAGAAAAGAATGAAAGAGACTGAGAGGAGGACTGTGGGTGGAGTTACTCATCGCATCCCAGGAGCTCCAATCGCAAGGTGATGCGATCGTGCCACGCCCATGGCAGGACACGGACAAACCGAGCGTAGAAGGGAGGATCGAAGACATTCTTTTTGTGCACGTTATTGTCGCTGTTCCCAGGAAAGATCTGCAGGTGAAAGTTGACAGACGGACAGTTTTGAGAGCTTTTTAAATGAAATACATGGTATTTTCCCTATTTTTCACTAGTTAATTTATTTTCATTAGGTCTTAAGGAAAAGTAACATACTAAAGTTAAGTTTGTCAGATTTGGAGTCTGTTCCTTTACCCTTACTCTCCCATCATGCAGTGTGTCCGAGTTAATAATAGCTGCTTTGTTTCTCTTAAAAGTCTCTGCTCACACGGTGCATGCGCCAACCACAGCGGCTGTTTTAAATTACGTAGGAATTCTGCAACTCACAATTAGTTTAATTTTAATTTCAAATATAATGTGTATGTTTCAAAATGTTTATTAGCTTTGATATTTTTAGATTTGGACGTAAACGTACGAGTTATGAGGCACAATTCAAATTAAAATGTAAGCTAATGTGCAAGCGTCATTCAGTTTCATTTTACAGACCCCAAATCAGTGCCATCTAGTCGTGAAAAGATAAACCCTTAGAAGTACGAGAGAAGTGCTATGAACAAAACAAATATTATTATTATAAATGATCAGAAAATAAAATAAATAGCAAAGCATTGTTTTGACATTATTTTCTAATATTTAAAGAGGCCATATTATACAATTTTTCAAGCCGTTATAATAAATATTTACCCTCTACTCTAGCGGTGCATTGTTGGTAACTTTCTAAATGCTATATTAATTGTCCTTGAATCACCTCATATTTTTTGCCTGTGCACAACGTACCATTTACCTACTTTCCCCCCACATTCATGCTTTCACTAAGCCCCTTTGGGGACTTTATTGGGGAATCATGGGTAATGTAGTGCGTAATGGCTGCCAGTCGCAAATCAAATTGAACAACACAAAGTTCAAAGAGAATTAAGAGTTTTCTGTGTGCCACCCGGGCTAGAAAGGGAGGAAGTGTAAAGTGAAAGTCCAAGTTCCTCACTTCACAAATGAATAAATCAACTGTAAACGTGTCGAAATAACAACACGCTTCATGCAGTTCAGTGCCTGTGTATGCCAACAAGCTCTTGTGCTGTTTGCGTGATATGTAGTTAATGAACAAAGTTTGGATTTCAAGGATTTCATGCAAATATTGTAGGGGTTGTAAATAGTTTTTTTTCTTTCTAATGGTTTTTCGTTTACATTATTTATTGATTTCAGATGTTTTGTGCAATGCTGGGTTGGTTCTCATAACCGCATCACCATTTATTAGGCAGCAATGCCCAAATCTAAGTTTGTGATTGGTACAATGACATTATCCATGCTCACCAGACACTAAAACCTGGTAGGACGGTCAGAAAAGTTGATTTTGCAGATTAAATATTCTTCTGATTTTAAAAAAGAATTAAATTAAGTTTTAAAACCAACCTTGTCAGTTTTGGTGTTGTCATCCTTGAGTATGGCCCAGGACTTGCCGTCGTCACTGTGAGCCACTTTAAAGGCGGAAACAAACTGCACATTGCCAAAGTCTTTAGCCCCTTGAGTGATGATGCCTGTGACGCGCTTCGGCCTGAGAAGATCCACCTAAAACAGCGAGAACACAGAAAGATCAGAAACAGATCCTCAAAACAACACAGCAGGTGGCATTACATCACGTACTGACATTTATGTCCAGAGAGGTTCATGTAATTGTTAGCGGCTCATTCAGAAAAATCTGACTGTGTCCAGGCCCAAAAACCTCATCCAGTGAGTAAATGTGCAGAGCTGCCAAAAGGATGATCAAGAGTGAACTAATTTCCTTTTGGAATAGTGCCAAACTATGAGCTACTCTCCTGCTTCAGAAACTCATTTGGTTTGAAGTTTTGTGATTAATACACTGACGTTCAAAATCTGGGCTCAGTTCACACATGTTTTCTCTTAAGTGTGTGTCTTTGATAATTAACTTTTGTCAATTGAATATTTTTAAAAATAAGGTGAAAAGGTTTACTGTAATAAGGAGATCTGAAAAAATAAACAATTTTGTATCAATTCGGTTTCTAATGCATGTGAGTAATCTCAAGCAGATATTTTCTTAAAACACCTGATGAGCTTTACATGATTTTTAATCTCAGACAGCGTCATCATGGCTGTGACATGGTGTAATTTGATAGCATCTCTAGCTTCAGTAATTGACAGCTAACACACACAAAGCTGATCCCTTGGCCATGCCCCACAATTGCATCTTGTGCAAATGCGACCTCTAGTGGTGACAATTTTGCACAATGTACTATTAATGTTGTGTTTAAAATAGGGATAAAATCTACGGCGTAACATTATATCAAGACAATCGTGGAGTTTGCTGCCCCTAGTCACTTCTGAAACTTCTTTACCTTGTTTTTCTATTTTATTTAATATTTACTAGGAGACAATTATCCGTTACTCACATTTTAAATGAGAAACAAGCTCCCTCACTTAAACTAAAAAGACAAGACTCGATGCAAAAATTGGCGCTGCCCCCTAGTGGAATGAATGATATTAACACAAATTAGACTACACTTTGCAGTCTCAAAACTTTTACAATTCTATTTTATTCCAATGATGGCTCATAATATAAACAGCTGCAGTAGTTTAGTAAAATATTGTGATGCATATCGTATCGTGGACATAATATCGTGAACAGATTAATGTGGTTACACCCCTAAAAACATCTGACTTCAATAACAATTAAAAACACTTTTATTTAAAAATTATATTATATATGTAGATTAGTTTAACTGCTGCCAAATAATAAAAGTCAAAAGCAGTATTGATAACCTACAGGAAAAGTCTTTTCATGAATAATATATTTTCATCAATATTCATTTAACCGAAGGTCTTCCACACAATAAAACAGCTGACAAAAGGCCAACTGACTTTTAAGCAAATTCTTAGTAACCACGCATTATACTTGAATATTAAAAGCTAAAAAAAGTTAATATAAGCGAACATCAGCGTCTAGTTTGATTAGTTTCAGAGCGGAATTATCTTCCAACCACTAGGGGGCAGTTCTACTGACAGCTTGTGACTACTAAGATGCATTTCTTTTACACAGAGTGCATGTTACACGCCATTTACAACGGTTCCTTTTTATGTTTAGTATAGTAATGTAGAATTCTCTACTAGCAAATATGAAATAAAACAAAAAGTCTCAAAGAAGTTTCAGAAATGACTAGAATCACTGAGAACCGCATCAGCTCAAGAGATTAAACACTTGATCCGTTCCAAGTGTCTATAATTTCTCTAAATTTAAATAAAGATTTTTTGAGGAAAAATGCATTCAAGATGAAGTAAAACTTTTTAAAAGTATTTTTAAAAGCGTTATTGTCCTGCTGAAGGTTAAATTTGGGGCTAATCACACCTCCCTGTCGGTATTGCATAATGGATAAGTATGTACCTGTATTTCTCAGCATTGCGAACACTATGAATCCAACTCTGTTTGCAGAAATGTAGCTCCAAAACAATCAAGGTACCTCCACCATTCTTAACTGGTGTCTGCAGACACCATCACGCAGTCTGACCAACACTACCTTCTGCTACAGTCAAATACTTAACATTATGACCCCTCAGTCCAGAGTACCTGCTGTACCAAGTCTACATACTACCCCCCCTCCTCTTTTTTTTTTTTAGATATGCAAGTCTATGAAACAAGACATATCCACATTTAAATATTTTCTGCTAAGGATGAACCTTTCTATATTTGCCAGCAAGTCTTCTCACCTGCAGCCACTCAGAGCGGTTATTGGTTGCTGCTGTCCAGGCATTAGTCTTGCCCTGCTTGTCCAGACGTGCGTAATGCGGGAGCCAGGTGAAGGGCTCAATACCCAAGGTCCGGAATGAGCTGGAAGCTGTTATCTGCCTGTCCAGGATCAGCCGAGACTTGACCCCAAGAGGCTCAGAGCAACCTGTTGTGTTCAAATAAACTGTGAAGTGAGACCACAGGAAAGAGAAAGAGGGGAAGTGGCAGAGAGATGGAAGATGGAAAGCGTGTCAGCACAAGCAGCACAAACCACATCAGCAAAGAGCTTCTCGTTCATGCAGGTGAGGTGATGAGTCTGCGTGTGAAGCTGTGGTCATGCTCAGCCTGAGAGAGACAGCCATAGATGCACACATGAAAAGGTGAAGCATGCAAACAATGAATCAGTGGCATCGCACACACACACACACTTGCCTGATGCAGCACAATGCATCTTAACCCTTGGAAGTCCGAGGCCCATTTGAATGTTTTTTTTTTCTACTTTGCACTGTGTACAAGTAAATGACCTTTAAAACTGTTTTTGTGGCAGTTGTTGATATCAATTTATTTAGAGCAACCTCAGATTCTTTTTTTGCAAATATTTTTTCATTACATTACACAATCATTCGAAAAGATAGTACAGAGATAGTACAAAAAAGCAGTAAATTGTCTTTTTAGCGACCTCTAGTGGTGAAAATATGCACAATTTACGCTAAATGTTGTTAAATTTGTATGGCATATATCGTGGAGTTACTGGGAGCTTACTTATATTTGTTTCTTGGAGTGATGGCACTTCTGAAACATCTTTACCTTGTCTTTCTGTTTCCTTTAATATTTACTAGGAGACAATTATCTGTTACTCACATTTTAAATGAGAAACTAGCTCCCTCACTTAGAGTAAAAGACAAGAATTAATGCAAAATCGGCACTGCCCCCTAGTGGAATGAATGATATTAAATGCTCAACACAAATCAAATTGAAACGTAACCTTCTTAGATTTACACTCTCAAAACTTTTACAATTTTATTTTATTCCAATAATGGCTCATAATATAAACAGCTGCAGTAGTTTAGTAAAATATTGCGATGCATATCGTGGACATAATATCGTGAACACATTGTATGGTTACACCCCTAAAATCATCGGACTTAAATAATAATTAAAAACACTTATTTAAAAATTATAGTATGTATTATTATTAGTTTAACTGCGGCCAAATAATAATAAGTCAAAAGCAGTATTAATAAACTACAATAGCTAGGAAAGTCTTTTCATCTACCATGGTTTTACAGCATACTACAAAAACCTCAGAAACTGAAATTGAACAGTTTTTATGTTTTATAACTAAAATAAACTGTATTGAGACAAAATAAAAATTCACAAAACCTCACAAAAAGCAAAAACAAGTTCTGACAATGTGAAAATTGTAGCAAAAAAAAAACACAGTTAATCTTTCCTCAACGTTATACACTGTGTGTTACACCCAATTACTTTTTGTTCCTTTTTAAAACAAGTCTTGTATTTTCAAGGGTTATCCTTCATTTCACCACTAGATGGCACTAACGGCACAGATTTTGGGTCTGTAAGATGAAACTGAAAGATGATTTTATTGCTAACTATAGTTCATAACTCAGGTGATGTTCGTTTTAAACACAAAATATCAAAACTAAGAAGCTTTTTGAAACCCACACATCAAATTAGAAGTCAAAAGAAAACAATAGGTGGGTCGCATCTTTCAAGCTTATCTAAAACCGACGCTTTAATGGGACACACACTGGTGCGTGCAGGGACTTCTAAGGGTTAAGATAATTTTTTGGTAGAATACTACCTTAATATGATAATACTAAAATGGGAAAGCATGAATAATGGGATCTGTTTTTAATTAAGTGAAAAATAAAATATTCCCCAAAATTTTGTGAAGTAACCCTTAAATAAATATTTGGTGAATATGTATTCTGTATACGTAATCCCAAGACATGCTCTGTGGGAGGCAAGCCATCACTTCCTTGTTCTTCTTGTTCTTCTCTACGCTGAAGGTGATTATTAATGATTTTGGCTATATGTTTGGGGTCATTGTCCCGCTGCAGGTTAAATTTGGGGCCAATCATACACCTCCTTGATGGTTTTGCATGATTTTCTGTACCTCTCAGCATTGAGAACGCCATTAACCCTGACCGAATCTCCAACTCCATTTGCAGAAATGCAACACTCAAGGAACCTCCCCCATGCTTCACTTTTCCCTACGGCCACTCATTATTTTATCATTCTCCAGCCCTTGAACAAATGTACTGCCTTCTGCTACAACTAAATAATAAACTGCTAGCTGCAACTTGAGACCTTATGTTTTCGTGCATTCATGAGAAGTTTGGCTTTTGAAGAACAAATTGCCATGAGGGGAGGAGCAACAACCTAAGGAACATTGGAGATCAAGCACATTTCTAAATGGTTACTGGGAGGTAACCATCGGCCATGACTTGTAATTGACCACAACTGGACAGTCAAGAGGTTAGATACAAGAGTTTGAAAACCGTTTCTGACATCAACTGGGACTTTTTCAGGAGATTTCCAAGAACTCACAGAACAAATTACGTTTATCATAGGATAAAAGCCAGCACCCAACACTCCGCTTTAGACTCTGAGACCAAGAATTTCAGGCATTTGGCAATCCAGAGCTCAGGGCTGCTAGAAGGAAAACCGAAAAGTCCTTGTGTTTTAAGTGGAATCTAGAAAATTCGATTGTATTCTTCATTGGTTGAGTGCAGTTTTCTTTTTAAAATGTTATATTATAAAAAAGTTAACAAATTTATAAAAAACACTTTCTCACACGAGGAGCTGACATTGGGGCTCTGACTTTAACTGTTTCTTCTTGTTTTTTTACACTGCAGATATTTCTTAATGATATTGGCTGTATGGTTGGGGTCATTGTCCTGCTGCAGGCTAAATTTGGGATCAACTATACTCCTCCCTACTCATATTAAATGATGGTTAAGAAACTGTGTTTCTCAGCATTCAGAACTATGAATCCTGACTAAAATCTCCAACGATATTTTAAGAAATCCCCAAACGATCAAGGAACCTCCACCTTGCTTAACTGTTGCCTGCAGACACTCATTATTGCACCGTTCTTCAGTCCTACTTTAATACAACAAAAAAAAGTACTAGCTACAATATCAGACCCTGTTTTCGAGCATGATTACCTTGGGCCTTCTTCCCATATTAAAAGTTTTCCATTCATACCATATATGGGCGTACTTTGTTCCCACTGGTTTCCTTGACTGACCACTGAAATCAACAACCCTGTTTCTTTCTGCTTTTCAAGACCTTGACACTCCAGTCTGCCTTGAAGTCTTTACCTAGCTCTCTCAGTACAACTACCTTTTGCATTGTTGCGGTTCTTAGTCTTGCCATAAAATGTTTTCCCTATTTTCGTAGCAAATTTTGATGGTTCTTCACCCAGTTCCTACACAGTTAATTCTGTTTCAGTTCATGACTGATGTGGTATATTTGATTGATCATACACCCGACTACACAAATTCCTGCAAATATACTAAATATATTGTATAATTAAATGAAAGTTGTGCTTGTAACATGAATGTTGCAATGTTGTCGGGAGTTTACCGTTGAGTTCACAGCCCACCAGCTCCATTCTCAGTGTACAGGCTTTCCGGCAGATCACAGGAATGATGCGGAGGTGCTGAGCGATGATTGGTGGATCGAACAAATTGGTCTTCGCCCCATCGTTGTCCATGTTCCCAACAAAAATCTTAACAAAAACAGAATTTGTTATTTATTTGAATAAACTGTAGTTTTTAACTTCCAAAAATATACAAGCATTTGGACTCTTATTTTGTAGTAAGTACCTACAAAGTAAAAAGAAACCATAGACATGTTGCTGTTCTAGAACCTCAAGGATCTGCAATTCTCCTTCAATATTTTATATAACTTACACAGATATCTGGAGATTATTAATTCATTAAACCACAAAATGCATTTTGCTTGACTTGTAACATAGATGTAGAGGAGGTTTTATCCATATATGTCTATGGGACAACCCATGAGGGGAGGAGTAAAAACTTGATGGACATTGGAGATCCAGGAGAGTTATAGATCTCTGTATAGATACAGAGAGGTAACCATCGCCCATGACTCCTCTGACTGACCATAAATAGACAGTCGAAAGAGTTTTCAAGATCTTTTCATGACATAAACTGGGACGTTTTCAGAAGATTGCCAAGAACTCACAGAACAAATGACATAAAATATGGCAAAAGCCAGCACCCAACACTCGGCTTCAAACCAAGAATCTCTTAAAGCTGACGGACAATTGAAGCGATAAGGAACCTAGAAAACTATTTTATTCTTCATTGGTTGGTTGAGTGCTGTTAGAATGTTGTTACTATTATAAAAATGTAACCAATTACCAGAAACATGGTCTTTTCAATACTTTTACATAAGATTTTTAGACTTTGAGTGAGAAAGAATCACTGAGAAGTCTTCTGACCAAGTTTTAAGTAATCCTAATACTTGAAACTTCAGAACCCTGAGAATAATAAAAAAATGTGGTTAAAGGTGTTAGAGGTAAAAATCTACACTGTAAAACATTGCATAAAAGATAAAATTTCATAATATGGCTCTATTCTATGTTTATGAGCACCATACAATCCTTTCAGGAACAACACTACGTGGAAACACTGATTTACAAAGGAATTCACCACCTTTACACTGAAGTTTGAGAAGAATTAAAATTTAAACTTCTAATTTGTAAGATTAATTTTAATGTCTGATTAGTTACCGTGTCTTTGCTCTGGCCATCTGGCCTGTACATGGTGTATGTTCTGCCATCCAAACTGGACGACACCTTGAAAGCTTTGATGAACTCAGCTGTGCCCATGCGACTGGCACCCTGGGTAATGATACCAGTGAAGCGCATCTTCCTCTGCAGGTTCACCTGTGAGAAATTGAAATAAAAATAGTTTTGAAACTAAAATACAGTATTTTTCGCTGTATAAGATGCACTTTTCCTTCCCAAAAACTGAGGGGAAAAGTTGGTGCATCTTATGACCCAAAATACGGTAGATCCGATCTGGCATATAATTGTTCTTAAACTGCTGTTAACTTTTACACAGTTGATATAAAATATTTTACAACAGTATTTGGTTCGGAATCTTGTTTTTCTAGATCTTCCTCATTTAAAATTGGGTGCGTCTTATATGCCGGTGCGTCTTATACGGTGAAAAATAGGGTAAATCATTATGAGTCACCATTTAATGGTGCAGCGATTGCTAATGGGCGTACCATTATCAGGTTGCTTAGCAATGACTGTTTAAAAAAGATCCATTTACGTAGAAAATAAATGGGATTGTGATGATAACTAATGAAAACGCCAAAATCTCAGAAAATTTGATTACTGTGAAAAAGTTCCATATTAATGATATGTGATGGCAGTGAATTAACTCAAAGCACCTGTAAAGGCCTTTAAATGATCTCTCAATCTAGTTCTGTAGGCTACACAACCATAAGGAAAACTGCCAACTTGACAGTTGCCCAAAAGACAACCATTGACATTTGTGCACAAGGAGGGAAAGACACAAAAATTTAATTGCAAAAGAGGCTGGCTGTTCAGAGCACAATATTAGAGATGTGAAGGGGGAAAAAAGATGTGGTAAAAAAGGATCCTTAAAACAATGCACAAAAATAGGCAAGACATGGGTTTTTGAGATAGTCAGCTGACGCAATCCTTGTGTCAGGCCACTTTTCAACAGGATACTTCCTCAGAAGTGTCTCATCTGTGCTAAAGACAAAAAGACTGGACAGCTACGGAATGTTTCATTGCGTAAAAAGTTCCAGTCAGTGACGGTTTGGGGGTGCAATGTCATCTGCTGGTGTCGGTCCACTCTGTTTTCTGAGGTCCAAGCTCAACACAGCCATCTACCTGGAACTTCATGTTTCCTGTTGCTGACCAACTTTATGGAGATGCAGATTTAATTTTGGGACTTTGCACCTGCACCCAGGGCCCTAAGCTACTAGTGCCTGGTTTACGAACCGCTGTATCCTTGTTCCTAATTGAGCAGCAAACTCTATAGTTTAGATGTATAGTTTGAATGGTTTTATTTTTAGAGCGCAAATAAATAAAGACAAAAAAATAGATAAAGACAAATTCTATAACATGAGAGACAGGCATATGACTAGGCTCAGAGTAAAAGGGCATTGCCTGAGGTGGAGCATGCCTTCAGGTCAGTGACATGATATCATTGGCTTCCTTAGCCTCAACCCTAAACCAGAGGTCCTCATTGGATCAAAGTAATTTTAGCTGCCAATCACAGCAACATCATCCCCACTTTCCAGACATATGCACCACTAACTGGTGAATGTATGCATGACTAGATTAAAATGGCCTAATTATTGAAATATTAATCATAACCTAATATAGAAGACTCTGGAAACAAGTTTTAAGAAGGTTTAAAAGAAGAACACGCAGCTTTGTTTAACTTTAAACACTGAAGATGTGAACAGCTAACAAAACTACATAGAGAGAGAGAGAGAGAGAGAAAATTTCTCAGCAGCCTTGTTTAAAGAGCTAGCACATTCCTAGTTGTGATGTAACTTCCTGTTTGTGACGTAACTTCATGTTCTAACTCTGAACAATAGGATTCAAAATACTTTTTTCTATTACAGCCCATTTTCAAAAACAGGTAACCACTGTACCTCAATCCAGGGGTTCTTATCATGTGTTGCAGAAGTCCAAGCGTTAACGAGTCCCTTGTTGTTCAGTCGGGCCAGTTCCGGCCCCCAACGCTGCAGTCCCAGTATGCCATAATAGACAGAAGAAGCTGAAATCTGAGACTCTGCAATGCCTCCTCCTTCCATTCCCAGCAAAGAGATGCATCCTGGAGAGTCAGAGATTGAAAATAAACGTGTTCACTGAGAGAGAAGCAAAAAGAGATGTTTGTGTAGTACTCACGCAGCTGGCAGTGTTTCCCCACATAGGGCGAGGGGCAATTACATGTGAAATCTCCATCCAGATCTCGACAGGTGCCTCCGTTTAGGCAGGGTTGCCCTGCGCAGTCGTTCACATCTGGAGGAAACAAAAAGGAAGATTTCAAAGGTAGTTTTCATCAAGACCTGCAGGTGGTGCTCACTGCTCAACTTTCACAATGCTCTCAGACATCGCTAAATAACACGTATATCTGGGTCAGGGATGAAAAGAGGGTTTCACATATTTGAGCATTGACTGACAGATGATTTTTTTTGTACATTAGTGAAATTTTATTCACCAAAACGCAGTTTATGTAATAAATAATCTGGACAGATGTGTTAAGAACGCTAAAGACCATAAAGCCTCTGAGGCAAATAAATAATCATTTGAAATGTTTTGGCAAATTAGTGAGAACATTTATTCAAGTAATAAAAGGCTGTGGCAGATTTAAATTAATTTAAACATATAAAATAACAAATGTTTAATATAGGAACTAACATTATCGATGGCCAGTAAAATTCCAGAGACCTTGTATCTTATCAATATGGTGCATCACTTACCTTAACTTCAGCTCAGTAACCTATTTTTCCCATTGTCACCAAATGGAATTGTGTTTTTGTTGGAAAACAATAAAACTATTTTAATTGAAAACTAAAGTATTTGACTCTGTCTACGTGCCAGAAGGTCATCAACAAATGTAAGGGACAAGAATGGCGGGAAGTTTCTGCAAATACAATACTGAGGTTCTCATACACCTTTGTTTTGGGATTACACGAGTTGTAACAATATATTGTTATACATCATAGACTCTACAAGGTAGAGATCATCTAGTAGCTTCACTATGTGAAAAAAAATGAAACGGCAGTATGAGAACCTTTTATGAGAAACAACAGAAATATCGAAGAACTCTCTTACCCAAAGACCAAGCTATATCTTCCTCTTTAACATTCCATTCTCTGTGTTTACCCCCTAGAGGCTGGATATTATTACACACTAATACAAATCAAATTAAAACCGCAATTAGCAATCAAAGGGCTCTGGCGCCATCACCCTTCAGTGGCTTGTTTACTGCATGAGCTACGACCAATCTTTTTTTAGATGTGTTCAAGCAAGAATTGTGAAAATACCTTTACAATACAGGGACATTAAAACAAATCTTAATGTGTCAGCACCCCCAGGTGGCAGCATAAATGAGTCTAAAAAATGTATTGCTGTAAAAAAAAAATAATGTTTTTGCCAACTGCGATGGACTGGCGACCTGTCCAGTGTGTACCCCCTCCTCTCGCACAGTGTGTGCTGTACCGCCAGACCCCTGTGACCCCAAAAAGGGAATAAGCAGGTTGGAAAATTAAAGAATGTTTTGGCCAATTGTGACATGATGTTAAAATTGGTGAAAAGAAGTATCTTTTCGATGTTTAACACTGTATTTGAGGTGGCCACCGTGTGGCACTATAACAGAGATTGTAAATACTGTTAACATAGTCATAAATTTGGAACCAATCAGATATTGTACGGCTTAGTTATAACAATTTCTTGTTTATGGAGAAATGTCAACTTCAGACGCCACCATATGAAATTTAACATCTCATATGGCAAAAAATACGACTGATTGAGTTTGTGGGTGAACAGATAACAGAGTCCATTAAAATAGAACAAGCAAAAGTGGTAATTTTTAGAGTTTTGCAAAATAGCGGACTTCCTGTAGATTTTGGAGATGCGACCCATATTTATATTTATGTCTTGGTACACTACACATTTGTGCCAAATGTCCTTCACGTATGACAAACTGTTGGCACATCATAAGCTGTAAGGCTGGAGAGCTCCACATGGACTAGACATCAGGAACGGACAAATGTCAGGGAACCCAATTTCTGCTTAAATCTCTATGTCCACAGAGAAAAATATCGCCCTGAAATGAGATATGAATCTTCGGATGCCTTCTCAGAAGGGTGCTCTTCATCTGGGTCAAGGGAAATATTGATGGAATGACACTTTCTGCCTGAAGATGGCGTGTACATCATAACAGAGGCACTCTATCCCTGCCACATAGGGAAACAGGAAAGAAGACGACGACAACAAAAGAACACAGAAAATCCATTTCTTTCCTGAAGTCTCTCGAAAAACAGATCCAATATGAAAATCCAAAACTCTTTTTCGCTGGCACCATGTATTGTCAGATGTGTGATGGCCGTTACCGATCAAGCTGCGCTGTCGCATGAAACTTCCTTTCTAAATTCGTTCCTGTTTATCCTTTATAGCTTTGACTGATTGTAGCCTTAGATTTATGAGTCCATCAGATAAAGGATAACCAGAGACTCCAGTTTCAGCATTTCCAAGTTCGCAACAAAAGCTTTTGGTTTTTTGAGGCTACTTATTGGTCAACACACAACTGTGTTTGTGTTGTGATTACATCCTCAGCTTTTGTGCTCTTGAGAATTCTGGGATTTTAGTTTTCATGGGGACAAAACTGTACTTGTGCTTTTGTTTTTCTAAACAAAATGGTCCATTTAAATACCAGAGAACTATTTAATCCCAATTGATCAACTTGAGCGACTTAAACACACGTTTCCATGAGGTAGGTTTAATTCTGAATCGAGGGCAGGAGGACACAAAGTTCAAATAGTCTGTGACCTGGAATTGCAAATCACGTTCATACCTGTGTCTGAAGCCCCAGTGTGACTCCATGCAGTCAGTTTTAAGAGGATATTAAAGACCAAAACACCAGCCGAGTCCCTCTAATCCACTTATGAGCAGTCACGTCACATCACAAACACGTTCCGTATATAAAGTGTGTCAGATGTATTTAAACCTCTGCATGATGACTCAGAGCTATGGTGTATTATGCTATTAAAGTGCCTCAGATACATTAAAAGCTGAGGAAAAAAACAGACATAGTATTCAGAATGTGCATTAGAACATTCCAGCCCAATGAACTAAAGGAAATGAAGGGGATAATCGGGTATGTCCAGATGGAGCGTGGAGCGCTCCACTGCCAACTCAACACACTTCTCAGAACCTCGAGGTCAGTAACGTGTACTTAACCCTCAGTGTTCAGAGGAGCCAGGTTGGAATAAAATAATAATACAACCTCTTTTTAAAGTGTATTCATGGTAAATGTTTATACCATGAATCAACTCACTTTATTATGAAACAATCCCATCACAATAGGTTTTGAAATTGTACTTTGTAGCCAAGGCCTCTGCTGGCCAAATGGATGTCCTAAACCAGGGGTATCAGTTCCTCTGGGATCATAGCCTTACACAACCTCAACTAAACACACCTTATGCAGCTCCTTAGGTCCTTTAGGCGTGGATGGAAGTAAACTCTGCGGGGCTCAGGCCCTCCAGGAACTGAGTTAGACACACTGCCCTAAGCAAAAAAGTACAGCGGTACCCCTCAAAACCTGCCTAAAACACAATTTCACTAAATGGCTTTTTTGGCGAGAAAACAAAAAGCAAGTTCAGAAAGGAAAAGTTCCACAGAAATTTTTTTTTGTACATTTTGGATTCTGACAGTCAATAATACTTAGCATAATGCTGTAAAGAGCTTTTGAATGCATCCTTAAAAGAAAATGAGAAATGGAACCTCAAAGTTTACCCAACATTAAATGCATTTTTTAGGAAGAGATTTAACAATGAGGGAGGAAATCAAATACATAAGATGTGTAAACAGATTGCACATTGACTTGCTTTTAGATATCAAAGAAGCACCAAATACATGTTTAAACCCTACATCAGAATTTCCTCTGTGAAAAGATTGGACACTGATTTCATGGTCCCTTTCCAGGCTTCAAGATTGATTTCATGCCGCCAAAGAAATATTTCTGCTAGCTGACAGCAGAGGATGCGTGGTGACTTTATTTTGCCTCCCCTGCCTGAAGTTTACCCCAGCAACCGTACTAGACAGCAATGGCATGGGAATGCTTTGCTTGTCACATTGTAAATACATTCTGTACAATCCACATCCTCAAACATGATTTAAACAGCCCCCGAAGGGATTAAGACGCTTCCTGACAGCGCCTTTAACATCATGGCTGCATTAATCTGGTAACATTCCATGCTGGGTCTAAAGATGAGCCAGCATGCTGAAGTAAAGCCAGTCAAAACAACATAACCCTGCTATCAGGAATGAGAACGCTGCTACCAAATTTAGAATGTCTTTCATGATCAGAGAGAATGTGAAGTTGGTTTTGTGGTGAAATTGTGCATGTCTTAATGGGAAATATTAGACTTTTCTATCAAACAGGCTTTAAAGGGGTCTGATGTTTTGAGATGAAGTACAGAATGAAGTTTACTCCCCCCAAAAAAAAAAATTGGATGCAGAGGCCAAGTTTTACTTAAGAAGGAAACCTATTTGGGTTCTGAACCGAGCCACAATGTTACTTTTCTCTGTTTTTTCTGTTGAGCTGTTTTTGAGCTCATTAATAGGCTAAAGTGCAAAAAAATGTGGCTAAACCACAGTCTTCTTGGGTTGCTTTCACACCTGACTTGTTTAGTTCCCTTTTATTTCAGCGTTCCGAGACCTGCTCGAGGAGGTGGTATGGTTCCAAATGTTTCGAGTAAAACTTTAGAGTGGTACATTCCTGATGAAAACATGGTCGAACTCTGATCTAAAAACAAAAAAAAAGGAGAAAACATGCTTTTTGAACAAATACAGCAACCATAGGTGTGAATGAGGACGAAATTTGACAAAGATTGAAATTTTCAGATTGAAATTTGCAAACCATCTGATAGGAGTCACGAAAAGACCAACCACCAGCTTCTTATCTTCACTTCCTCCTCATCTAGTAACCATCACTAAAGCCCATTCCAAATTGGAATAAATGCACAAATTTCCAAATCCAAATTTGACCAATGGTCTGACTCCTCTTCCAGTGTGCCAAATTTGATAACATTCTCACATGTGGATTTAGGAACTCCTACATGCTCCGGAGCAGAAGCAGAATAAGCAAAACCCATCAACCAGGCACCTAATAAACCATGTGTTATTTAGGATGAACTCTTTTGAAAAACCCAGACACACACTGGAATGAAGACTCACTGTTTTGGCAGTGGATTCCCTCGAAACCTATGGAACACTTGCAGACATATTCGCTGAAGACGTCTCCTCGCCGAGAGTTGGAGATGATCTCACAGATTCCATCGTTTTTACAAGGGTTTGGGTTGCAGGGTCCTGGAGGAAAAGGTTAAGAAGAAAAAAAAAACATGAGCATGAAATAGACACCGGAAACTCCTTTTGTGTAGTTAAATTGAATATTGTTACCGATCTCAGTCTCATTGCAGGTGTTGCCAGTGAAGCCGTCATTACAAATGCAGATAAAGGGGTCTTTCCCTGCGCCGGTAACACAGGTTCCTCCGTTTAAACACACATTTACATTACAGTATTCCGCTGATGAGAGAAAAAGAAATTGTATTTTATTATTGTAATGTTCCTTAATGTAACATATATCAGTTTCTTTTAGAGCAGCCCATGTCGGCTTGTAGGATTTCATTGGTTTTAATACAGAGCACATTTCGAAAAGCAATGAATATCCCAAAAGACGCCACTCAATAATTCCAATATTGGTTCAGACTCGTAGTGAAATTCTTTTTGGCCAGATTTAAGGCCCATCCATATTGCGGATGTAACGGTACACAAACCTCGATGCGCACCTCGGTTTTTACCCATGGTTCTGATCGCATAGTGAATGAGTCAATTTTTACAAACAAAATAAATAAATAAATAAGCATTTGACAAAATTCACTTTATTTTGCTAAAACAATACACGTCTTCAAAATGGACATGCTTAAGGCCTCTACACACAGGTGCAAATTGGGATCTCCTCATGGTTTCTCAGCGAGGTGCTCAGCGTCAAGGAAATATTAATGCAATGACACTCCCTGCCTGAAGATGGCATTTGTGGTATAATATATGTTTACTGTGCCAAACGGGGAAACAGGAAAGAAGAAGCCGACAACAGTGAAGAAATCTATGAACACTAGGGGTGTAACGGTACGCTAAAATCGTATTCGGTTCGGTACAGTGTCTTGGAGAGCTCGGTTCGGTTCATTCGGTTCGGTACAAAACAATAAGAACTTACATAATCTTTATTTTGAAAAGCTGCCAATACACAATAGAATTCTTGCATAAAATAAATAAAAGTGACACATTTGGGTGATATTTTAAATAAATTGCACTCTTTATTAAGAAAAACACATTTTTTTTTAAATAAAAAATGAAATACTGCAACTAGTTAGGATAGATTACCTATCCACATTTTCTGAAGAGAGCATAGATCTGGTTGCAGTGACAATATCTCCAGCAGTAGAAAATGTTAGATGTGTTGCCTGCCCGATCTCCGTGGAACAATGTCGGCATACAACTTTAAATTTATCCACTCGTCTATCCCCGTTATGTATTTTAACAGAGAAGCCAAAGTGTTCCCAAACACGAGACCGTAGTGAGGTGGGAGGGTCTTCAAGCTCTGGCTTCTTTCGCTTTTGATATGATTCCTCTTTCCTACTCGCGCTCGTCACTCAATAGCGTCCGTGCGGAAACTCGCCTAGGAACAATGTTCCGCTGCGCTTAATATCGCGCTAATAATAAATTTATATTATTTAATAAAAAAAATACCGAAACGGTACGCAAGTGTACCGAACCGAACAGGCCGCACCGAAACATTCCCGTGAACCGTTACACCCCTAATTGCTGTGGAACATCCCGTGCCTCTGTTTTTCCATGTTGCAGTCCATGTTAGGAATCTCATACAGTGGGAAAATCACATGTTCAAGTGTTATGACGAGCGCAGCACGTGTGTTGTCGTAATGGTTTGTTTCTTTCTGCTAATGTCTTCTCAGCTACTCTCAGCCAATTAATTTGAATGTTTTGTTATGATGGTGGTCTCGCATTTACTCATAATCATCACTTTTGAAGGAACATTTTAACAATGTAATATTCTACATATCCCGTGTAAGAATCAGAAGAAAATTCAGTAATAAATAAGAAGTAAACGGGAAGGCTGCGTGTGATTTAGTACTTGTCTGAGGTGAGATATGTGTTAGCGACAGGCAGGAGCCAGGGTTCACTCCTCTTAGCATGCGGCCAGTGTCTTTGGAGGCGTCCTGAATCTCCAGTCTGTCACATTTTGCCTTCAGCCTCGCTCTCGTTTAGCGTCACTGTCACTTTTATTACTGGACTGACTGGCAGCACGGGTGAAAACAGAAGCATTTCCATTGCAACACCATCATAAGCAAAAGAGACTCTGAGAACATTTTCCGGTGAATCACTTCCTGACATTTTAAAAGGTTTTCATTATTCCCTCTCTGCATCAGAATCCTTCATCTTCATCTCAAAAACTACTGACAGTTAATACGCCATAAACAAATTCACACTTTCCATTCTCACCAAACCATTTTATAAAATAAAAGCATCTTTATAAATACACAATTGACGAGCAGTGAAATTATTTTTTCAGGAAAATTAAAAGTTTCATCATGTTGATCATAGTTTATGGTGTATCCGCTTCGGTTTTCATGTTTCTCCTCTCTCCAGACTCACTAAGCAGACGTTTAAATTTAGTGTGCTTTCCTGTGATCCGTTCCGTTACATCATCTGACCCGTGTTCATTCCCTTTTGCTTATTTTCGCAGACCTTAAATGGTTTCAGTTCCTCACAAAAACATTTGGAGAGCTTCTTGTGAGGAAAAAGAAAGAGCAGTAATCTCTGAGTGCACTGCCAAGAGTCTCTGATTCGCTGCAGCTCTACCTTCTTTTCTGATTGATCACAAAAGGTGGACCTCTTATTGTTGGGTCACGTAGGATCTCTTTTTGTGAGATAGACTAAGATATCAGTCCAGTGATGGGCAGCTCAAGCTCAGACTAGATCTCTGAGCACATCTTTGTCTGGCGTGTGAAAACTGGCTGTTCTCTGTGTCCCTGTGTCTCTGAACACAGCGGAAACTCTGGGGATGTGAATAAAGCATCAACTGCTTTCACAAACACCACAGGAACCAAACAAACCGCCTCAAGACTTGCTATTGTAGTAGAGTTCCCATCCGTACTGATGCACTGGTTGATGGAAAGAAGAGACTGATGAAAACATAGCTGAGACTCAGAATGATCAGAAAACCCAGAGACAGATGGATAGACAAACATAATGGACAGATGGAGGATAGAGAGACAGAAAAGACATCAGTGATTTCCCCTTAGTTTTCAGCTTTATGGGATGGGGTGCTGTTGTGTTTTTTGAGAATTGTGTGAATCAGACAGAAATAACATATACATTACAAAATTTTGTTTCACATTTTTGTTAAAAGTGACCTTCACACCGCCAGTCACCAAATAATCTAATCAACATCTTCTTATATTGCTATGCTTATAATAATAATAATCATGATTTTTATTATTATTATAATCATCATCATTATAAGAGAGCCTTGTTTTCCATATAAAGAGCATTTATTGCATTATTTCAAAATGCTAATATTTTTAGCATAAGTCTATGGTGTTTCACATTGAAATAATTAGCTTCACCGCTAACTGTCTTTACATCAGTGGAGCCCCAATACAGCAACAAAGTATATTATTATTTAATTTACAGACAGAGAAGAACATTGCAAGAATGGGCTGGTGACGTTGGAGAGAGAGTGGGGACTGTTTGGGACTCAAACTTTGTGTCTGAGTTGTTCACTTCAGAAATGGATGGAAGTCACACGAAGAAAACTCATGTTAGAACTTTTACCACACTATTTTTTTATTACAAAACAAACAATCATAGCATCTTTAAAGTATATTATGGCATTTCTACTTGGTTTCATAGCATGGGCAACACTTTTCTTTGATGTTCAAAGGGCTGGGTGGTGAGTTTAAGGTCAATATTACTATAAAGTTAAAGAAGGCCAATAAAAAGAAACCAAGTGGTAGCCAATTAAAGATAAAGAGAGACTGATAAAAACACAATTAAAGACTAAGAGACCAATGGATGGATTGGTTTATTAAAAAGAAATTACTTAGAAATTGGAAGATAAAATGGATGGATGGATGGATGGATGGATGGACAAGGGAAATGATTTGAACTGTGACCCTGCTCTCTCCTCATAGGTGGAACAGACAGATGTCCTCATCCAATGGCTTGTGCCGGTTCGGGGGGCGTATCGAATGCTGCTGGGGCTGGACACGGGTCTCCTGGGGTCACTGTCAGCGTGAGTATCACCTACTGTTGGGTGAGAGGGGCAGCTGAGGGGCTTCCATCATGCTTCTATCTTCTTCAGCTATGTAACCAGAGCACAGCAAGTCACCAGTTCACCTGAGAGAACATCTATGTTTGAAATACCCCTGGAGGAGTTATTGACAGTCAGAAGAGTTTTTAGGAATCATTTGATTCCTTTGATGGTGGTGGTGGTTGCACTGGTGACTTGTAAGAGTTCATATAGAGTGTCAAGTTCAGGTCACATGACTTCTAGACTAAGGAATCTGGTGCAAACTAACAGGGGCGCTTGTAGGAGTGCTGCCAGTTTGTCTGCTTTGTTTTTTAGAGATTCTGCATGACACCTAGCATTATGTGGTTTGTTCATCTGGAATAATGCAAAGGTGCAACAAGTGTTTGCAGCCACAGCTTGCATTCCTGAAGGATTAGTCTGAGACCTGCAGGAACGGTCAATTCTAGCTTTTTAAACTGCTTTTTAATGCAACAAAGCATCGATTTTACATAAAAACAGGCTCATTACTATGACAATCAACCTTTATTTAAAGACTAAAGTAGACACACAAATGACAAGACGGGAAAACAAGAAAATGGCCAGAAAACTGATTTATTATTTAAAGAGAAGTGTGTTTGAGGAAATAATTAATTCAATGCCATTTTAACCAATAAATGTGAAAATTTTTTGCAATTGTCATGAAGTTAATTATTGTCATTAAAATTGAGATAAAATATATTAAAGAATAAACATTGGATGCATTTATATTTGTAGTCTTGGGACAAAAACATCTTTTTTATTGAATGACTTTTTTGTGCTAAATTGTCATTTAAATTAAACGTTTATACATTTTTGGTGTCATTTAGATGTGGAATATAATGGTTTACTCATAGAGTCCCAACATAAATCTAAATGTTCCACTCTTTGCTCCGTACTCGCATTGCTCTATGTTTCATCTTTTGGAATATATAAGACAACTAGCATTTTTGTGATCCATCCATACTCTTGCTGTCCTCTTTTTCGTTAGTCCCTTATTGCACTGATGTGGCCCCAGAGTTTCGTGGCCATTGGGTGGTAACGTTGTCATTTAACACTGTAACAGTCTCCAACTCGGAATAGTATGTGACTGGTCTCAGATATAAGGCGTTATTATTATTTTAATTTAATGTGGAACTAATCGCTCAAACGTACTGCCATTAACAAGGTTACACAAATGTACCATGCATTTAGAACTATAGAACCACAACAATATGAACTCGCCAGGACCTCCATCACACCTGGCTGTCAATCAATCAGTTTTCTAGAGTTCTCAAGGATTTCTGCAATATATTTCTATTTTTGATCAGACTCACATAGTCTGCAGGGCAGGTGTCGCTGGGCTAGCGTTGATTGTGTGAGATCAGAGACGTGAGGTTCATGTAGAAGAGCTCGCTCCTTTATGATCATGCAATCAGTGCAAGTGCTTTTCCTGTGTGTATTGATAGCGTCTCACTGGTCGTATGTTCACCTCAAGCTGCTGAACAAATGTTTGGGCAGGAAGATCTGAAAATGGGACTATAACTGCGAGATAGTCCCGGGTGCATGCTAATATGAGCAGAACAAAGTTAGGATTCTCTGCATGACTTGTCCAGCTGTTGCCTCTGAGCTGCTTTTATTTAGAGGTCAAATGCTGAGGGGCTACTAAAGCTAATGCTAATGCTGCTGTGCTCGTTTTATTTGTTTATTCATAACTTGAAGCAATGTTGTTTTTGTGCTGTGCTGGGTGTGTTTCTCAGACTTCATGTGGTCCAGGTGAACATTTTAGATTTATTCCTGTAAACCAGTACGGTTCTTAACTACTGACATCTACTGGGTAGGATCTATGGGTTATGTGCAACTTCAATTTAAAAATAAACCGTTTCAAATGTAAGAGTTGCCTGGTAAGGTTTCTTGTAATTATTAAAATAAAAGCTAATGTAGTTCTTAATCAGAGAAAAACAATTACAACTGTTGGTTTATATAGATAATTCTGACCAAATTACTGGTACTAGATTCGCACTAGATTTTTTTCCTTGGGAACTTTGGCTGTGGTTAAATGTAATAGGTGACCTTAGGAATTTTACTCTCCGTATGTTATGACATGGAAGATTCACAAGGGACTAGGATCACGGTGGACGCACTTTTTTACTCATCGCTTAGATAATTGAGTGCTCATGAATGAACTCCAGTCACTCTGATGATTTCTCCATAGTGCCGAACACAGCTCAAACCTCAACATCATGGAGGTGCCAGCTTTGCCTCATCTAAACATCAGGTGCCAGCGTTTGGTTTCATTGGCTGAATTTATGATTGGAGTTTAAATTAGTTTGCCACTCATTAGAACACGTTAATCATCTCCAGATAACCAGTGCTTGAACAGGGGATGAATTCTGATGAATTCATTTCCAGAGGGGCTATGAGGATTCATACCGAAGAGAATATTATGTGCTCAAGGATCAGCTTGATGGGGTCAAATGTTGAATTGTAATCTAAAGTTGTAGTTGAAAGGAAGACTTGAAGGCTTTGAAACCACATGAGACGACGCTTGCTAATATATGCATCACACTCGGGTTCATTAAATTCACTTCATTAAAAGTTTTACAAATATTGGACAAAGTTTTTATTCCGTTTTTTTAAATTATAATTTTTTATATTTTATAAAGAATGGAAAGTTGCTTGGGGATTTTGTTCTCGCTACTTAAGCCCTAATTCCTTCAAGGCATTGAACTGGCCATATCCACTTGAAAAATTTACTGGTGCTGCTGTTCTCAGTGGTGTCTAAACATATTATTCAAACGTCGAAATATAACTTTAAAGTACCATAATATTTGTTCAGAAACAAATTAACTTAATTTTCTTCCACAGCCTTCAAGTGGTCTCAATTAATTAAAGGACATAGTTTCACATTTATATACTTCAATAAAGTCCACATAGAAAAAAGTTTAAAAGCTTTTTTAAAATTTTTAACAGAAATGTTTTCTTTGTCCTTTTTTTGGACAAAGCTTCAGATGTTTATCATCGATGTTTTTCCCTGAGTCAGCAGCAGTCCGTTATATTAACAAAGAGTACCGGGTACCCAATAAATGTTTCATGAGGAAATTCTTGGCAAAATAATGAATATTATGAAAATCAAAACTTTTCCAAACTGACCCTTTATGCAACAATTGAACCTTTTCATAAACCAAACAGTCAGAAAGAGAATGTTAACTTCAAAAGAAAACGTTTTCACTTTCTCTATACGTCTTGATTCATGCCGGCTTGATACTTTTCAGTAAAAAAGCTTTCTGACATTCTATGTCGGGTTTCATTGAGGCTTTGACATTGCCGTGATGAAAAGTTAATTCCAGTAGAGCTCTAAAGCCTGCTGTTTATTCATGGAACAAATTGCTGAGGAAATCCTTCAAAAAGTGTTTCTGATTTATTTCTTTTTTTGAATACAGTGTTAAAATCTGCTACAGATGCAAAGCTCTGCTAAAATAAGAAAGAGATTTTTCGTTTAGTGAGGATATACCTCATTCTTGCTCAAATTGATCCCAAATTAGATCAGTCAGATACAAAACACTGATGGCGAAAACAAAGTCCTAGGAAGCTCATTCATTCATTCATTTTCATTCCCGCTTATTCCCTTTCGGGGTCACGGGGGTCTGCCGGTGCCTATATCCGGCACACATTGGGCGAGAGGCGGGGGTACACCCTGGACAGTTTGCCAGTCCATCACAGGGCAACATACACACACATGCACACCTAAGGGGAATTTAGCTTAACCTATCCGCATGTTTTTGGGGATTGTGGGGGAAACCGGAGCACCCAGAGGAAACCCACGCAAGCACAGGGAGAACATGCAAACTCCTTCCAGGAAGGTCACCGGCGAGCCTCGAACCGACAACCTTCTACCTGGAAGGCCACAGTGCTACCCACTGCGCCACTGTGCTGCCCGTCCTAGGAAGCTGATATTTGAAATGGTGATTCCTCTTACACCGTGCATTAAGAAAGGGTTGTATCACCGTTTTAATGTGTTTTGTGATCCAACTCAACGTATCCTGGTTTTGAAGCTCATTATCAGAGTGACTTATGGAATAGAGAAGAAGATGGGATCAAAGATAGCATAATCCTCTAAAAAACATTACAAATTATTTGTTTGTATCCCCTAAACTAAAGTAACGAGGCACAACCATGCACCTAGTGCACAATACACGTAAAACTGCCTGTTTTCAAGAGTTGTGAGATCCCCTACTGTGATTAGCTGAGAGTTTGTCTAATAAAGTGTCATCTTTGGGTCAACAAAAAAAAAAAAAAGCATTTAAATCCTATTTTTAACATTCAAAGTGCTCCATAACAGAGAGCTTTCAAACATAAACTCCATCTAAACTCTCTCAGACCTCATATTTTCCAAATACCTCATCCTGGCTCCCTCCAGATCGTACTTAGGCTGCCATGCTTTTACCTCAGCTGTCTCTGGCCTCTGGAACATACTTAGTCAGTAGAGCATTGTGCTAGCAACGCAAAGGTTGTGGATTCAAAGCCCAGGCATGAACTGACAAAAGTATGTTAATTCCCATCAAAGCATTGGTCAAATGCGAAAATGTAAATGAAAGAGTCTAACAACCTTTTAGAAAGAGATTCTCTTTGTAAATGTTTTAAACGATCCCTTTAAATGAGTCCAAGTGAAAAAATCATCACTTCCTGAAAAACTGGCACAAAATATCAAGAAATTAAAGTAAAATGAGAGTTCGGAGTAGGTTTTTTTTCATATGTAATAACTTATATAAATATATATTACAGCTCTTTGGGAACGCAACCAGTCAAGACAGTCATGGGAGCCGATAGTCCGAAACCAGTTTAATGACAGGCTTGAAATTTTAGAACGATCAAAACAACATTTCATTGGTTAGTCAATTAATGTCGCCCCATTGTGGCCCAGCATTGCACTGGGATTTATTTGGTAAATTTAAATCCATTGAGGGTTTGTTTTATTCCAAAACGTGCATAAAAAAGTGGATGGAAGCGCAGCCAATGTTCATTGATATTGTGAACTCAGATGACAAATATCTGATTTCCTGCAGAATTCCTCACCACATGAAATCTGGGAGACTTCTAGCGGCATGTCTGTGTGTGTCATCCATAATGTTTTCCATCATTATCACTGTCATACTGGCTCCTGTGACTTGCTTTCACCTCTCATTTAGCTTGGTTCGTGTGTTCTGTCTGGCCGTTTGTTTTGCAGCTCTCTTCGTGTTAACCCGCAGAGTGTTTGGCACGAGGTGTCGAGCCCCAGGTCAGCAGCACCTCATCTCTCTTTGTCAACTCAGAGCTCACTATCCGCTGCTGACATTCTTTCATTCAACGTCTCAGAGACACAATAATCTGCAGTAAACACTTCAAATGTTTAAGTGTTACAGCTTGTTTGCTATGGTTCAGATGCGTCAGAAAACACTTGAACAGCTTTATTTAGGTCTCAAAGAGTGGAAGGGCGATGACTTGGATGAAACCATTGTAACTCTATACTTTGATTACTGAGTTCTTTTTTTTTGCTTGTTGGTATGACAAATATAATCATTATCTTTCATATAATCAATCATATTTTGTTATTTCTTGAATATACATGTTTGATTACCCCTAAGTAAAGGTTTGTTTGAAAAATGGAAAAAAACACTGATCTTCTTTCCATTCTCAGATTTTGTGACATTTTTCTTCCATGGGGAGTCATGAAAGGGAAGGGCTTTTCTTTAAGTAATCCTCTTTAATAGTCACCTGTCTGCTGGGCACCTCTTTATAATTAGACTCACCTATGGTTGAATGGCTGTTAATTCGAATTTTTTCTTGGGTGTATTTTTTTTCTCCAAAGACGGTAATTGGGGTGTACTCCTTTTTGCAACATGGGCGTTGTTGGAAAAATCACTTTTTGTGTGTTCAACAAAACTTGTTTTGCAATCACATTTGTGGGAGTATTTTAATTAAAGTGTCTTAAGTTTTGATTCTGAAAGTAATCTAAAGGTTTTCTGACAAATGTAGTTAAGTGCACTCATTTATGCTGAGCAGTGTACCTGATTCGGATGAGGAATTGCAAGTCATAGTTTCTCCAGTTCTGCTGGAGGAAGAACGGGTCTCTTCGATGTCCTGTGAGGATTCAGATCAAGTCTGTTCTCTCAGATTGCATCAACTACATGTTTGATAAATTTGAAACGTTGTGCTATGCAATATTAACTGTAATCTGATAACAATAATATCAATGTATTTTTAAATATTTGTTTGGTTATGTCATAAATGGCAATAATTATAAATCAAGTCATTGACAAGAAGCAGAATGCATTACATTTGTTTTTGTGAGTGAAAATATAAAAACAAAAGATTATGCTCACGATACCAAGAACTATGTAATGATTTAATTGAATAATTCATTTTTATAATTAATTGGTGAAAAAGTCACCTGCTAATTTGAATATGGCAATTATTTATTGCATATTGCACCCCTACAATATTCCAAAACCTCTAGAGTTTCAAAACTCCCCAGTTACTCATAATGGCATTTGGCTGCAAGGGCACAGAGTGGTCAGTCATCATTGGCATGTGTGGACTGAGGAGAATGCTATGAATTTCGGGGGGTCGAGTCACACATGCGTCGAAAGCGGGCCCAGTGTCTGATGTGGTCTGTCGATAGAGGGCTTTTCTCTTGGTGCATTTGTTCTGTGGTTTGTGTGCCAGCTGATAGCCTCGCTCTGAACCGACCGCCGTAGATAGGTTTCCCTTTAAACCCTGTCCTTAAGCTCTTCATTCGTCAGCACTTAAAAATAAAACCTGTGATCATGCGGCCTCCCTCAGGATTAATCCACCGTTTCACCACGGTTGCTAAGTGTCTGGCGCATGAGATAAGGCTAGCTCTCAATGTCACAAAACACACTTACCTATTTTTCCTGCTTGTTTCCTGCCAAAGTTTGTCCTTTAGTGTTTTCACCTCCGGGCTGGATGGTCCTGTCTCACCTCTGGATTGAATATCGTGGGTTAAAAGCGAGGTTAACATGTAGCTTTGATTAGCTTTCTCAGTCTAATAAGGTGGAATGAGATGGACTGATGCTTATCTCGGTGTCTAATGCTTTTTTCAGCTTCATGCCGTTTGAACACACTGAAAGTAGATCCTGCACCTGGAAGTATTACCTACTATTGGTTACGTCTTAACTACCGTCTAGATTCCAAATTTATCAGAATTTTAGCTGTTGACTTGTAGGTATGAAAATTATTTTGTTTAATATCTACACATTTTATTTGAAAATGACACTGAAGGTGTCAGTCGATCCAGCTTAGGAGCAACGGCATGAAAACCTGGCGTACATTGGCTTCCACTCTCACGAATGTCAGCATCTTCATCACCGCATACGTTCATTGTTCTTTGGTGACTCATATAGGTGATGGAAGTGAAGCTGTAGGTCTGTTCATTTAAGTCGATCACTCTAGCACTGACCCAGGACCTGTTATTGCAAAGGTAAAAACCAAAAAGCCAATCAAACGCAACCACAACATGTGATTGTGGCTATAAAAATGGTAAAGATTTCTAGTTTATTTATAGACAGGAACAAGGGTACATAAACAGATCTTCTATTTTGCAAGTATAGGACATTAATTACAAAAACGTCACATCTTGAACAGAAGAACAAACAAGAAGGTTCAAAGAGATAAGAAGTCTGTTTTACTATTTCCTGTAACTCAATCCCCTCTCTTTGTTTTCTTGATGGTTCTCTCAAACAAATGGAATAAAACTAGCCAAAGTTACCCAAATACTTTTGAAACACAGATTGTTCGGAAACTCTGGCCATTCAGGGCTCTAGACTAACTTTTTGCACTGGTTGCACTGGTGCGCCTAAATTTTTTTCTTAGGTGCACCAGCACAAAAGTTAGGTGCACCCAAATTTTCAACCGCGTCACATTTAACACCCCATTTTCACAAGTTCACTTTTTTTAGTTATCTATTCATTTATTTTTTTTAATCACTGTCCATAGACAATATTGACTTGTAAATGATTAACTAACAACCTGGTCAAAATAAAGTTCTTTATTTGAAGCACAATTCTGCAAGAAAGGTAACTAAAACTTACTGAAAAAGTGTTTAAAGTGCTTTACTGAGCTGAAATTTAAACTTTAAACTGATTTTGGTCCCCAAGAGCAGCAAATGCTTTCTTGGAAGCAGCATTAATTCCTAATTAAACAAATAAAAACGATAATACCATTTACTACCCAGATCAAGAGTTTATAATGCAGCCTATTTATTTATTTTTTCATTTTTAAGTACCAGAATATTATGGTTAATGCAGTAACGAGACGGTAGGCATATTATTGACATAGGCTCCATGACATGACATGGCTTACCTTGGGCATGAGCATGCTCGACCTCACTGTGTTCAATAATATATTCATCGGTCTTCCTCTCTG
>SRMA01025860.1:329083-439932 GCA_007224835.1 Danionella cerebrum | reverse complement strand
ATAATAATTAATTATTTGCATTTTTTGTAATAACGTGAGATTGATTTGATGACTTGCACTGAATTGAATCATTAGAACAGTTGTGTGTGACCTGAATTTGGTGGTAATAGAGCGATTTTTATGGGAGCAATTGAGCTTTGATCCAAATAATCAAGAATAAAAATGATGCTCTAATAAATTTTTCAATTGTTTATTGAAACTGAGTCGTACAGTACAATATGCAGGTGAGGAGCGGCGTGTTGCTTGATTTTGGTTGTAATAGAACAATTTAGAATGAACTTATGAAGCATATTCTGGGTAAAACATATTTTGGTGATTCCATGTCAGCGGGTTGCTCATAGACGGTAATGTGTTTCTGCGAAATGCCGAGGAAAACTTGTTTGATAAAAAACGTTTTGTAGTTTGTCCGCTACATAACACAGATTAAAAATAGGTATTATTTGTTTACTAAGAACATTCTGGTCTCGAACTATTGAGCAGAGAAAACCGAATCCGTGATCGGCTGATATTGTTTATCGACATAATGAGCACCCCTGATATAGTTGTTTTAAGCTATGTATTACTTACAATTTAGGAATTATTAAAATGAACATGGGAGGCGCAGTGGCCTTCCAGGTAGAAGGTTGTCTATTTGAGGCTTGCCGGTGACCTTCCTAGAAGGAGTTTGCAAGTTCTCCCCGTGCTTGCGTGGGTTTCCTCCGGGTACTCCGGTTAACGCCACAATCCCAAAAACATGCGATTAGCTTAATTGAATAATCTAAATTCCCCTCGAATTTGTGAGTGAATTTATTGAATGGATGAAATGAACATCCAGCTCTATATTGTAGGGGTGTAACGGTACGCTAAAATCGTATTTGGTTCGGTACAGTGTCTTGGAGAGTTCGGTTCGGTTCATTCGGTTCAGTACAAAATAATAAGAACTTACATAATCTTTATTTTGAAAAGCTGCCAATACACAGTAGAATTCTTGCATAAAATAAATAAAAGTGCCACATTTGGGTGATATTTTAAATAAATTGCACTCTTTATTAAGAAAAACACATTTTTTTTAAATAAAAAATGAAATACTTCAACTAGTTAGGATAGATTACCTATCCACATTTTCTGAAGAGAGCACAGATCTGGTTGCAGTGACAATATCTCCAGCAGTAGAAAATGTTAGATGTGTTGCCTGCCCGATCTCCGTGGAACAATGTCGGCATACAACTTTAAATTTATCCACTCGTCTATCCCCGTTATGTATTTTAACAGAGAAGCCAAAGTGTTCTCAAACAGGAGACCGTAGTGAGGTGAGAGGGTCTTCAAGCTCTGGCTTCCCTTTCGCTTTTGATATCATTCCATTTTCCTACTCGCGGTCGTCACTCAATAGCGTCCGTGCGGAAACTCGCCTAGGAATATCGCGCTAATAATACATTTATATCATTTAATAAAAATACAGAAACGGTACGCAAGTGTACCGAACCGAACAGGCCGTACCGAAACGGTTCAATACATACCGTGAACCGTTACACCCCTACTATATTGAGAGGTCTAAGGTAGAGAGAAGGAAAGAAAGGCAGTGGTCTCTGCTGATAACATAATTTCACCACAACTGTTGAGATATGTAACCTTAAAGACTAAAACCAAAGAATACTTATCATTGAGAAATCTGGAAAAGACAGGTGTGAAAATGCTGTAAACAAAAATTCTTTCAGAAATGAAAGTGTTAATCATTCATTTTCACAAAAATGCATTAAATGGACAAAAGACATAAATGCTGACGATAGATGTATTTTTCCTGTTGCAGGTTAAATTTAAACGGGTCCTGATATTCTTTTATTTTTAATAATATGTTGTTCACATTGGTCCAATTGTATGGGAATATAGATGATTTTTCTCAAACAGTATCTATTTTTAATTAAAATCACTTTCAGTCTCTTCATTTTGCCGCCCAGGCTTATTCTGGAAACAGGCTTTTCTTTCTGAAAACTTCGTAACTACTCCCCAGTTACTCATCTATTGGTAACTGATTTGCATATGCATGACTTGCATGCAAAGTTACTGTCTGACACACACGGTAGATGTGAGCGAGAATAGAGCGATTCATTATGACCAACTTCAATACTGAGCGATCAACTTGTATTAAAGCAATATTGACAGAGCCTAGACAGAGGTTTAATTTTGTTGTGCCCCAGATGTGAACGTCGGCTAATTCCTCAATGTAACGCACTTTAAACAATTAAATTATCAATGAAATAACGTCTTGTTTTATTTTGTGAGTAAAAAACATTGAAGCAAAATGACACAATAATTTTGTAAATAATTGAGGCTGCCCCTACCGGAACCGTGTCCTGACATCAGTGTTCTTACAGGCTGTGCCAAATAGACTTATTAGGTAAGTTTGTTTCCTGATATCACGAGAGAATGCGTTGCTTTGTAGGTAGTGTATCACTCGTGGGAGAGAGAAATCGGCCCTTTCATGTATGGCTGTGCCGTTAGAAAGAGACTCGTGTGACTTCTTCAACAGTGTGGATAAAACCTGTTTTTTAAAAGAAACAAACTTGTTTTTTGTTTTGGAACTTCCATGTTTGGGTTTTTGATTCAATCTACCCAAAATAAATCACCATAAAAGCCAATAAAACTTGTCATGACCCCTTTAAGGCCTATTATATTTCTACATTTGCAGAAACCTAGCCCAAAATGTTCAAGGAGCTTCCCCCATGTTTCACTCTGCAGACATTCATCTTTATACCGCTCTCTAGCCATTTGAAAAACAAAGAAAATCTGCACCCCTGTTCCTATGCTTTTGACAAACTTGAATTAATTGACCTGGTTTGTAATAACACCAAATATTGATTTGATTAACATTTTATTGTTTGCTTACTTTGCATTTTATAAATAAACACAAATAAATAATATTTATGACCAACATATCTTTGTTTACAGGATTTTTCCCCATCTGCCATTTTTGCAGAGAATGCTACTTCAAAATGAAACGAAAAATAATGTATAAAGCACATTAAGATGTGTTTAATTTATGTTATATTTAATATAAATCAACTTTAAAACATCTAACGTCAAGCAGTTTTGGTGAGTTGTGACGTGCAAAGATAACTAATGTTAACAGCTAAGTTAAAGCATAAACGTTACGTTAGCAAAATAGGTAACGCTTGCGCTACTAGATAACCAAAGAGCACCGCTCTATTTTCATTTTAAAAATGAAATATCCTGCCTATAATGCATCTAGCCTCTACACGAATAACAATGGATCTCTCAGCAGCTGTATCCAGGAGCAGTCACGTACGAAAACAGCTTGTCCGTTAATCGCTAGCTCATGTGTCGCTCTCTATCTGTTTGGAGTGAGCGAGGTCTGTTCAAATACCTACTCGTGCAGCTAATGTGACGTCCGTTCACGTCCTTTAATCAAACGCCGTCAATGGAATCCGTAAATGTCCTTCTGTTTGGTTTCGCATTTGTCGCGTTCACTTTTACATCCCCAAGCCACCACTGTCCATCTATTCCTCCATCCTCCTTCCACTATTTCCTTCCTGCCTCTCTCTCTCTCTCTCTCTTTCTCCTCTCTCTCTCTCTCCTCTCTCTCTCTCTCTCCTCTCCTTCTCTCTCATATATATATATATATCTCATATATATATATATATATATATATATATATATTATGTATATATATTATGTACATATATTATGTTTTTGGGGGCCATTTAACAGTTATGTAAATGTTAGAAATAAACCTATGAAATAAATAAACTTTGTATAGCACATTAAAAACAACAAAAAAAAAACAACATTCACTCCTGTGGGTAGCAATCACGTTTTTTTTGTTGTTTTTTGGCGAAAGCAGTGCCAAAGCAACCATGACTTTTCATAAACCTTTCTATTATTTATGATGTGTATAGCTTTAAAGACACACCCGTAGTTACAAGGTCACACAAACCCAGGTGGATTATCTTTGTATGTTTCAAATTTTTTTGCAGTGCTGAAATATTTCCTTTTAACCAGCTTGTACTATTTTTGTCTTTGTTGTGTATCATCTTGCCTGAAAATCCAGACGAACTAGCTCTGAGCAGCTCCATTATCCAACTAACATCACCTCTGTTATGGGCAGCAAACAGCAATGACTAATAAACTGAAAAAGCTGACTGACAACATTTAATTAAAACGATAAATTATAAACGATAAATGAAGGGAAATAATTACTTGACCAACTCTCAAAACATGACTCAGCTGATAATGGTATAACTCCATTTGGTATTCACAGATGTCGGACATGTTTTGTAGTTGACCACCAGGATTGCATTGCAAAATGGGGGATTTTGTCCAGCTCCTCTTTCCACTCTAAAAGTCTATTCACACTTAACTGTTTTGCGTTTTTGAAAAATTGGCTGCAATTTGCGGCATGATCACTTTACACGGGTGTAATTGAAGTTATTTACACCCGACACCAGATCTTTTTTTTCTTTTTCACAAGCGAACAAAACACTTTGCTTGGCTCTTAAGTACGTGGGATTTTTGCAAAAGGAACAGGTGTGGCACCATTTTAACAACCTTTACTAGAGACTAGAAGAGAAGAACACAAACACTTACAACATATAGCTCAACATGGCAAAGAAGGAAATGCTGGTTCTACCGTCACAACTAGACCCCTCAACAATCTCTCCCTCTTCCTCAGTCCGGAAGCATCAGGAAGATTGGACACCTCCTAACAGAGTATTTACTCAACACACAACTTCTAATTCATGCACTGCTTATATCAAGACTGGATTATTGCATTCCTCTTCTTGGTGAACTTCCTTCCTGTGTACTCAGACTCATTCAAATTATACAGATCTCAGCGGTCCGACTGATCTTCAAGGGACCTAGAAGGGCCCATGTCACTCCTCTCTTCATCTCTCTCCACTGGCTCCCCATTGCAGCCTGTGTCAAGTTTAATACACTGATGCTTGCATACAGAACAGTCAAATGGTCAACACCATCCTGCCTTCACAAACCACAATTCACAAAACATAATCATATTTTCTTTTTAATCTGGAAAACTTAATCACTGTGAATACATAAGAGATGCACTATTGAAATTATGAGTTAAATGTTGGAAAGGTGCTTTGCTCTCCTGCAAGATGAATACTGCTTTAAGTGTGGAATACCACTATGGGTGATGATCAGAGTTTGTGGTGGTCACATCTTTGGTGGTGTGTAATATGTTCTAGGGTTACCTCCAAATTTATTTAGGAGGCAGCAGAAGATATTTATGGAATTATTCTATCATCTTTTATCCTAATAGAAGGCAGCTATTTTTCAAGCAAGGCTTGGTTATTAACAGTCAGATTTCTCTATTTGCCTTGTGTGGATGGATTTTGATTCAGCCGAATGATTTCATTTACTTCCCAGGGCATGAGCCAGCATGATTCCTCAATAACACTTGTGTTGCCTAAATCCACAGAACTACAAGAGCACACCAAAATTAAGGCCACATTTTTGGAAAATTTCTCCCTACACGTTTAAACTTGTACCCCCCCCCCCTGCTTTCTCCCTCCCTTCTGCCATTTCTCTATACAATTTTTTATAAATTGTCATCCACTGCCTTTCTTCACCAAATAGGCTGTCTTTGGCACATTTCCTCTCTGGATCAACCAAGCATGAAACAGGATCTGAGTAAGCTTGAATGCGTAGAGGATCCATTTGCAAGCTACTATTTTGAATGCTCTCAGAGACCAGAAGTTAATTATGATTCAGTCCAGGGATGGGCAACTTCAGTCCTGTGGGTTTTAGTTCCAAGGACACTGCTTTAAGACACTTATCAGGAGCTCCAAGCAGAGCAAGAAGACTTTAATTAGTTGGATCAGGAGTATTTCATAACAGTTGAAGCTATACTCTGCATTACTTTGGCTATACAAGACAAGCTGCCTTGATTTAGTTAATTTTAGTTTAGTTTATTTTCTCTGTGTTGTGTGAAGCATGGTTTTGTTACATGTTGCAAAGATTTTGTTGTTTTAAAACAAATATTTACACATATTTGACTATATATGATCTCACAGATCATGTTACAACAGTGACAGTAAAAAGACTTCAAACATCATACACAAAAAAAGGTTCTTCTAATCATAGGGGAGCTTTTTTGGTGACTTTCAACACTTATCTTCAAAGGTGCTGTTTAGAACCAACCATTAAAAAGTGGTATTTAGAACCAATGTTCAAAAGTGATATTTAGAAACAATTGCCAAAACCATCAATATATAAACTTTGGCATGATCTATATGACCAGCATCAATATAGGACATTAAAAATAACCATGTGTACCAAAAAGAAGTTACTTTACGCTAACAAAGTGTTATAACAGTACCTCAAAAACCACAGTGAAGAACCAAAAACAGCTTAAAGGGTTCTTTAGCGCAAAAAGGCTTTTTCGCACCTTAAAACCTGCAAAGAACCAACAAAGAACCAGAGAGGCACGAAAAAAAAACCTTAAAGGGTTCTTTGAAGTGAAAAAGTGCTATAAGCACCGTCAAACCGGCAAAGAACCAGTAAAGAACCACTGAAAAAGTGTAGCAGCAACTGAACATTGAACGTTGGTTCATTTTGTCCAAATTCCATGCTTCAGATCAGTCTCAGTACTTCAGTTACGTTCTCAGTAATTCACATAATTATATTAATTGCTCAAATGTTCAAACTGGAGCAGAATTGACTACTTGATGCCTTACTATTAGGTTATTTGATCTGAAGTGGAAACTCATTTGTATGTTCTCCACTTGATTTTTTGGCTTCCTCCAGATAATGTTTGCTGTCCTGTGGCAGTTTATGTAGAATGGATATCAGTTGAGATGAGTTGATTCCAAACTGTCACAGAGGCTATCTTCGGTGTGAAGGATGGACAAATGACCTGTGATGGACCGGTGACCGGTTTGGGGTGTTCCCTTGTATTATATATCTGAGATGAAGTGAACCACTTGAACATGAGTAGCATTAACAAGCTGATAGGAAGATAAAAGAATGAACATAATCTAATATTTTATTAAATGTTGAGTTTGCAAAGAATAACATGGAAATCAAGCCTTAGCATAGTAGCCTATGTTCTTTCACACAAGCAGTATGAGGTAAACACTAAATGTTATTTAACTACAGGACACATTTCCATTTCCAATCACTGCTGCTATGGATTCTCCATAATACACATCACATGACTTCAAAGCAGTAGTGTGATTGTAGCTAGAATTTTATTAATTAAACAGTAAAACTCCCTGGCTTTACAAATTAGAAATCATGTAAGCACAAAACAGCTCAAGGTCTATAGCATCAAGCAACGGGATGCTCTACCTGTAAACACATATATATTTGATGTACTATTGCCAGCAATAACACAGAATGAGAGATGAGTTGATGATGGTAATGGGTTGTTTGGTAATGCTGTAGGCGTAGAACCTGAATAGGCCTCGTGTAACAAAGATGGATCCACTGCAGATATTATCAGGCACACCACATGTGTCAAGCTTGTATCCTTGTTTCCATGCACACTTCTCAAAAAGAGAGGAAAGAATCATTCCAAGTATCAAAGTATCATTCCTTGCAAATACAATATGAATTGATTTTTCTGAAACTTTTGGTTTAATTCAAGTACGCAGTTGCAAAATGCCACACTGTGAATGCAATGTTTACATCATGATTATTCTCAGCACATTCTCAATGTTTCTGATTGGCAGTCAAAACAACTATTGGCTATCCTAATTTCAAAAGGACTGATGTAGGACTGAATTTTAATTTTATTATAATACACATTGGTCACTCTAGCTTTAAACAAAAACACAATTAAAATAGATTTCAATAAAAATGTTATATAAACATATCCTCAATCTGTATGTGCACCCAAAATTCATATGGGAACAATCAGCAGCCTCTGGCCATTTTTGAGCAGCAGTGATAGTTATGCATGAATAGACTACAAGCTAGCCTCGGTCTTCCAGATGTTTGACTAACAGAGTGAAGCCAGACCGGATTTACATCAAAAATAAATTAATGTTTCACTTAAAAAAAATCAAGTATGACAATAAACAGAGGATGAAGGAAATTGACCAAAACTGCATATTTTTGATGTAGATAATTCAGCAAAGAAATTCACCAAACATCCAACAATTCAATATATCCAACTTTCCAATTGCCATGAAAGTTTGTTCTCTTTCATCAATAAATGTATGACATGAAGTGAGAAATCAAATATTTTAATCATTTTGAGTATTTCAACATTTTTTCACTTATATTGAACCAGCTGTGGGGAAAAAAAAGGTAAAAAGTGAGGCTTAGCGATGAAATAGGGTTTAGCCTAGTCCCCTCTCTAACGATATAGTCTGAGTCACTCAGGAAGTCCTCGCTGCTCTCTTGCAAACTTGAACTCAAGAGACCCTCACAACATACAGATTTGTCATAGATCTGCTTCAAAAGGGCACTGAATATCATTAGGAGATATTCTGTGCAGGCTGTGAATCTTTTTCAATGATGGGAAGAACAAAAGCCATCTTCATTTTACATCATTTGACAAAACAGACACAATTCATAGTGGATTTTTGTCAGAGATGCCCCTAATTCTTTAACTTGACCTTTAGTCGTATTTGTTTACTATTAAAAATAATCTAGGTCAAGCATGAAAACTTTTAAGAATAATAATTATGCCTAAATGAGCTTCTCCCTATTTGAGAGCCATCAAAAAAGCTATCTAGCTTATCTGTGGTTTTATCGTTGCTATTCTTTATTGAATTGAAGATAGTGTATTGACAGGGCTTGCAGATTGATGGATAGTCCTACATGAATAGGCTAAACATAGCCAATCAGCGAGCAGTGCATAAATACTTTTGTAAATCACGTAGCGTACCTACTCTAACATCTCATTCAAAGAAAATGAACGCAATTGTAAAGATTTTCTTTTTCTTCTAAACTGTGCAGATAATTGAAACATCCTTAAAACAAATACAGTTCATGACAACTTTTTAAATTAAACTGAAGCTGATTCCTTTAATATCTTACTAGATTTTGTAGTGTTTGTGGCTCTATCTTTCATCTGCACACGTGCATCTGAATGCAAGTAGGGGACTCAGGTTACACAATCTGCTGAACTGGTTTTCATCATATTTCCACCAGCTTGAACACAATGGCGATTCATGGTTTTGCTTATCTCCAGTGACCATGAGTGTGAAAGAATGACTCTGTCCTTCTTAAACAAAATGCTTGAGAGTCATCATGTGTGGAGAGCATACAAGTTAGAGTCTCATTAATGAAAATATTTGTCATTGAAAAGATTATTCTATTACTTCATATGGGCATCAGGTGCTCACTGTATCTCTTGCATCGCTTCTAAGCACTGGGACAGGAGCATTCATCCAGTGCTGAAAATTGTTTTAGCGTAACCATGGCTACCTGTCTATGCTACACAGGAAAATGCTCAGAGTAAAATTGAGCTCTATTCAGGTAACATTTGGACCCTCTCTGAAAAGAGTTAAAAGTTACTCAGTGGCAGAGTAACTAATTAAAAAGAATATTTAGGTTTTTTTTACTGTTAATGATGAAATAAAAAGACAAGGCAAATTTAGAAAAAATTACAAAATAAACAAATTAAATAGATGGTTAAATAACTCTTGTCAGAGTCAGTTTAGCTCTATATACAGAGGGACTAAATGTTCTCTCAGTAGTGTAAATTGTACTCTGAGGATTGTGTATAATGTAGAAATACATGTAAGTATTTATGTCTGTATACATTTGTGCGTGTTTAGTGCATGCAGAGTGTGTTTAGTCCAAGGTGTTTAGAGGTTAACCAGCTCAGAAATGTCCTATGATTATATCCGATGGCAACACGGGAGCAGCTCAAAGAGATTTTGTAGCCAGACGGTGAGGCAGTGAGTCAGTCATGTTGTAAGGTTGAGCCATTGTTAGAAATTGGCCTCTGGGGAATTGTGACTCAGCAACAGGTGTGAAAACACATATCTCAAGTCCAAGTCTTGCGGTTGTTAGGGCCATATTCTAAAATGGATGACAATCTGACTGTATATTCACTTGTTTCTGTAAAACTGAATGATACACAAAATAATATTAATCGTCCAGTGAAAGTGATGTTATGGTTACACTGGAGTTTGTGCTCTGCATTTCATTTTGCATCCAAATGCACAAAGTTCATAAAGTGAACACACAGCCTGAGCAGCCATGTCTGCAACACCAGGGGAGCAGTCAGGAAATTGGTTCCTTGCTTAAAACAACGGCACTAGTCAAAGGAAAGAGAAGGAATTAGGTAAGATGAGTTCAACATCTCCTGGAACTGGGAGCCAAACCAACGGCAATCACTAATCCATCTTCTCGTCCATTAGAGTAAAACTGGCTTTGGTCACATTTGCTGTTTACGTGAACACTATGCTAGTGCCAAGAACTCAAAAGTTCATGTGTTGTTGGGCACATCCCAATGATGACTAGAAGGCATTAGTGGATGTTCATTCAGTTAAAATAATTCTCTAGTTTTATCATTTATTAACTTTTATAATAATGTCATTTTAACTTCTATATTTGTTATTTTGCTATTTTTAACAGTATAATACAATATTATTTCCACTATAAAAGTGAGACTAAAGAATGATTTGCAAAATAGCCCCAAATTTTCAGAACACCTTTATGCACTGTGTTGTAGAACACCAAGCAGATAAACAAAGGCAAGATTTCCAAAGCCGCATATATATTAATATTAACTTTATCTAATATCATTTAGCAATTAGCAATTAAAAATGTAATTAATTGCTACATATTTTCCCAGTATTTAGCATTTTTATCTAGTTTGGCTGATAATCTAGTTATGTATATGGATTATCATATCCAAAATGTTTTTGTTTTTTTTTCAGGGAGAGGCTGCAAATGTTTTTGAATTCTAATTAAAACATTTGGTTTCTGAAACTTTCTGCATGATTTAATTGTTCCATGACCAAAACGTTCAGCTATTTTTGGTCCTTCAGGCCCTATTAAAACAGTTGATTAGAAGAATATTTACTGATATTTGCTTTATGACTATTAACAGGTTAATGATCACTTTAACATAAACACATTAAATATCTGCCACCCGTTTATATGACAGATTAAACTTCTTAAAAGGATAATAGATCCCTACAAAGCAAACAAAGCAATTCGAGCATAAAACAAAAATGGATGGTGTATGATCATTATAAGGTAATTTAATGAGTGACTATTCTGTTCATATGTATAGAGATCTTTTTTAATCAGATACCACTACACTAAATCTTAGTGTCTTTTGTATAAAGTTCGTTTATTGAATACAATCAATTGAGGTTAAACATTACACAGGATAAAGTAACCTGCAATAAATCACACCTTAAGGGTGGGGACGAAACCAATGTAGATGCCAGTGGCCAAAGGTTCTGTGCAAACCCAAATTTTATACAAAACAGTCTGTGCTTTAAAGCTCAAATAAATGGTTGAAATTGGCAGCAAAGTAATAATACTGCATGAAATAATCAGAACAATAGAGAAATAGCAGCATAAACCTTGACGGTTTTATGGTATAATTAAAATAATGGCATTGAATTTAATTAGTGCTAAAATAATCTATTTGAGTGATTGTAGGATACAGATCGAGTCGCAGTGCTGGTGCATTAGAGTCTATGTTCTACTGCCTCATGGGCTGAACTCTGGAATGTGTAGCAACAGTTTATCAAGGGAGTAACCAGACCTGCAACCTTTGAATAGACGTAACCACACACCTTTTTATTTTCTCGCTTAGTAATTCATTTTGATTTTCAAATCACAGCTATAGAGGTGACAGCTATAGAATACAATATATCAGAGGATTGAATATCATCCAGGTCTATTGTTATGTTGTCTTAAGTGGATTATGTGTTTTTGGAGGAGTAGATTAAATTTGGTTTGTCATTTTCTGGTCCCAGAGAACTGCTTGAAGGACAGACCAATAATGGAGCCATAATTATATAATGCACTGGATGGATCGGTTGCCAGGAAGTGAGAATGAATGACAGTGACAAAGGCACTAAACTTTGGGTAGCCTAGGAAATGGTGTTAGCCACAAGGGATGTTGTTGAAATCTTTCATTGAAATAAGCTTAAATGTGACAGCACTTCATATAATGAAATACTTGGTATATTAACCTCCCTACTTGACCTAGCAAACCATTATTTCTTATACTCAATAAAACAACAATTATGATTTGTTTAAATCAAAACACTTTCTGTAACTAAACGCTTAGCTCTCCAACAGAACATAAGCAAGTTTAACCAGTCTTAGTTAACCCGTAGTATTTCCACCTCAAGAATGGCAAAATGACATTATTTCCTTCTCATAAAATCTTTTATGTTTTAGGAGTAACTGAAGTTGGTATGAATAATAGAACTCTAAACTCAAATGGAGAACCTCATAGAAACTTCAAAAAAGCTACAACGGTGGAGGTTATTAGTCTGTGCAAGAACATACCAACCACAAAGCAAAGGTATTTGAGTCATATTATGAATGAGAAGGGAGCTATAAAGGGATGATAGTATATCTAAAAATTATATTTAAAGGATGTTTATATTAGACACATTATTGGAGCAGTGTATGAAGAGAAATACGTGCATAAATATCTAAAATTATTTTCTTGATATTTAATGACCAAAAACATACACATTACACCTTTAACCCAAGGTAGTAATTGATTTGTGTTGTCAAGTTCCAAACAGCACCACTAGAGAAGCCTCCAAATAACCAACCCTGTAAAGGTCACATCAAAATACCATTATATATCGTTCTAAGTTTAAGATTTTTGTGAGGTTTGCTTTTCAAATGCATATTTTCACAAAAGTAAATGTGAACTCTGAACAACAGTATTCAACCTTTTAAAAGCCTGGTCCGAACATACATTCAGAAATTGGGAAAAAAATTGTCACTTTAGAGAAACATTTCAGTTGACACTAACAGCTTTTTCATATAAGCCCTGTCACATAGAGGGGACGTTGGCGCGAGGGTCCCGCGTTATCTGATTGGTCCGTGTGACGTTTCGTTCAAGTTGACAAAACTACGGAAATGTGCAGCTTCTCATTGGATGAAAAGAGTTACAAGCGGCGCCAGCAGGTAACCGTTCGGCCAATCACAACGATTCATTTATGTTGTCCTAGAGACAGTGGTATTTCTGTTTACCACTTCCTTATATTGACATTTTAGAGTGTATCGAGTTAAACGTCCGTGAACGAGTTTCGTCCGATATTTCAAGTATATTCTCCAAACGTGTGTGACATCTCACATTTCTTCTGAAAAATATTTGTGTAGACTGACCCTGAATCTGTGTGTAGTGTTGCGTGTGTATGAAATACAAGCCCAGCCCAGCAGCCCTTCCTATTTCCCCTCCCTTTCCTCCGACAGTCTCAGTCGGTTCGCCCGCCGCACTTGGGTTCTCTTGGCCGGGTTTTACTCCAGATATGGCTGCGAAAGTGTGTCGGTCGGTCCTCTTGCTGTCCCGGAGCAGTGGAGCTGCAGTTTCTTCTGCCTACCCTGCATTCGGCGGCTCCTCACAGCGACATCATCAGACCACTAGAACGGTGAGTGTAAACCGAGCTTGAGTGCTGCTACCACCGCTGCTGGACTAGGGGAGGGCTCGGAGAGCAAAGATAAGGGGGCTGGGTTCCTCTGTCTGGGAGGACACGATAAAAACAACCCGCCGAGGAAGTAGTTTGGGACGTTTCTGTCCGCATCGAAGCTGTCGTGCACTGCACAGTGATGACCAGCAGTGCTGCATCACGAACCAGTGCACTTTCACTAACGAATAACGAGATGTCCGGTGTGGTTTACACTTGAGCAGTCTGTGTCACGTTTTGACATTCGTGAGATTTCTACTTTCTTTTGCGTGCGAGCGATCTGACGCATGGGCTCCGCGCATTTTCTTCCAGGATAACCTTGAACGCAACAGTGGACTCTCAACTTTAACGCTGACTGCTCGCACAACTCGGAGACACATCAAGCTCTCTCCGTGATTGATTACGTGGCATTGGATCGCTCCACGCAGCCCGTGTTCTTTCTGTCTTCAGGAAGGACCGTGTGAGCGAGCTTGATCCACTGCAGTGCCTTATGGTGAGGGTACGGTGCCACGGGAGAACAACAGTGCGTCACGGTTGCCTGGTTAATACATTTTGCTTGATTCAGCGCGTTTTTATCAAGTTTAAAGTACAGTTTCTTAACTTGACGCGCACTCTTAAAAATGCAACGCAGCCTTGTCTGAACGCATGCGTACTGGAAGCATCAAACCCCAAAAAGCGCAGACAAGAGCAGCCCCAGCTCACTCTCAGTCATACAGTGGAGGGAAAGGCGTGCGTGTTCACTTGAGTTCTTCGTTTAATTATGTCACTCCTCTTTACTCTCACCCCTCCCGTCCTTTCTGCGGGTGTTTCCCACTTTCAGTGGTGAGCTTGTGGGTTTTCCTCCGAGGAGCTCTGGTGCGCATTGCTCAATGACGTTTCTTATGTTTATTAAGCTTCTCAGCTGGAGAGCAAGCATACGAGGAGGACTCGAGAAGCATGCATGGCTCTTAATTTTGTTCCACCTGCAGGAATTTGTAGTGAATCTACAAGAAAGTCTGGATGATTGCTTGCGATTTAAATATAGCCTGTTATAAGTGCATGCATAATGGTACACTGTTGTGTAATTAATACAACCCTTGGCTTGCATAAAGATACAGATTTAAAAGTAGTTCACAGTGAACAAACGACTCTGATCTTATCATTAGAGTGCTACAGATTCAGAACCCTATTTTCAGTGGTTCCAATTAGTTGCAATTGACAAAGCTGTAACTATTTGCAGCCCTTTGGATTATAGTCTAAGGCTGAGTTCCATTTATCTCAGTTATTTCTACTGCTTTTCCCTTCCCCTACACATATTCAACATGCATTTAAAGAGGTCCGGATTCATAATAGTTTTTTGAAGTGAACATCAAGAAGATTAAGTCTTATTTACTGCAATATAAAGTAACCTGAATATAATCAACACTTCAAAGTAATTTTAATTCAGTGAAAAATGAATTAAAATGTATCAATATATAACATAGATTCGAGCGTATATTCACAATGCTGTCTAATTTATTAAATAAAAACACAGTGCTGCTTTAAAAATAAGCAAGAATGAAAATGTTCAAATAGATTTGAGTAGGCATGAGTGTTCAAAAACGTTTTGGCTATTAATGCAGTTTGATTTTTGGCACTTTTAATAAGATCCAGTTTCTGGCTTAAATCTCCCAGTGGGTAATTTCTAATGCTCCGATTTTATCGTCTGTCTCACTTTCTACTCTGTCTTCAGCATTTCTCCCTTTGTCTCTTGCTTTGTTGTTGCTAGCTTCATACACCAGTTATCAACATTTTTGTTTATCAATTCCACTAAATAAGAGAAGTCACGTGACTCTCTAAAATAGCTAAGAAAGAGCTACAAAATATGTGCTTCTGAAGAATCAGGAAATGCATAATTCGTGGTAGTTTTAATAATTTTCTAATAGATCTATTTTGTTGCACGGACAGCCATTTTAAGGTAAAACAAAAAAAAAATCATACAAAAGCATTAGCTGGGAAATCAATCTTAGCCCTTTGATTGGAGTGTGGTTTTGGACCTCACTAGTTTTGGAGGCTTACATACCACTTAGTGTCAGCCCTTGTCCTTCACTCAAAATCCTCTTTACCTCATGTGGAAGAGGCAAATGGAAGTCTGATGAATTTATAAAATAAAAAAAAAAAACCTTTTTAGTTTAGAGCCTTTTAATTTTTAAAAAGAAACTTTAAATGAACTTAAATAGATAAAGGGAAATTAAAACCAAAGAAATCTTAACTTTACAGTCAAGTAGATAATATAAGTCACAGGTTTGGTACCATTGTGAAGTATTCTTAATTCTCCCGAGACCTGCTGCAGACCACGAGCGAGTGGATTTCGACCCTCAAACAGTTAAAGTATCATTGCGCTTTTAAAAGAAACTTTATCTTATCAAAACAATTGATTCTGAACTTTAGCCTTTATGTTCCATGAGTTGCCATGCCTTGTAAATAAATAATTTAACAATTATTATTTTACTGAGTCATGCTTCTTAGGCCAGCAACCATTCATGGATTTAAAGATCTCAGGATGATCATGAATCTCATGCGACATTTGTGTCTCTCCGAGGAGTAATATTGGAGGCTCAGTTGACATTTATAGTGTTTCCCAAACCAAGCAAGCATGGCTTCATACAGCGCTTGGCAGAATCCTGTCAGCCTGAGACAGCAGTGACAGTTCTAAAAGCAAGGCCATGGTAGCTTCATCTGTCCATCACTGGACTGACTGAGCAAAGAGTCTCAAAGCACTGTTTCATCTTGAACGTTCAAAGCATGGCTGTGAGGTGTCTAGTGTTTTGCCATAGCAAATATCCCCCAAGGACTGCTCGTAGAAATAACAATCCGATGAGTGTCTAAATCACTTTGAACTTAGTTGATGAGTGTTAAAGCTGAACACATTTCTTTTGGATCCCTTGATGAAACCATGCACTTGGTTCCATTGTATTGACCCTGAATGCCCCCTTTGGACAAGTCTCATACAACCCATTTTTATTCTGTTCTTCTGTTATGATTTTCTTCATGAGGTTGACCGTTAAGAGGTCTTGTGGGTGTTCCTTGCTTTGCCAATCAAGTTGTTGGATGTTTAGGCGAAAGTGATATTCTCTTAATGTGGTTGCCTCTCTACCAAATCGCCCTTTAATAAAAACCTTTTTTATTGTGGTAATTTCATTTGAACTCCTGAACAAGACATCCCAATATTATTAGATGACTCGGTGGTCTCTCTGGTAAACTCATGTTATGAAAGATTTTGATTGATTTGGATTTCTTCAATTTTATACTGAAGGCAGAGTGCTGATAGTCATGAAAATGTGGTACCCTGTATTCTTAGAAGATAATTTGGACATAAAATGTCTGGATTCAATGGGAACTTTGTAAATATCAGATGTTTTTTATACTGCATCTTGTTTAGAAAAAGTCACATTTGGCTCTGTGAGCATTTGATTGGACCTGTGCAGAAGGAGTTAAGTGGCCTGATTAACTGTCAGGGTGATTGACTAGATCACCGAAGCTGCTCAAAGTTGCAGGAAAAGAGGGAGAATGATTCTAGGCTCTGATTGTGAAACTAATTTATGCTTGTCTTAATTAGTCCTCAGGCTGTTTTGGAGTTTATTTAAAGGGAACAATCATTAGATGTAAATGAATACGACAGATGTGTTCACTTGATACTTTAAGTTTATCTTGTGTTTCTGCTTCTGTCATACCATGGTCTGTCTGATTTCTTCATCTGACAGCTACATAGAGCAATTCCCTCTCCAAAAGAAGCTCCTGCAATGTTCCATCTGCCCTTTATGAAAAAAAACCACAGGAATGTTGACAGTCTACAAAGCACTTAGATCCAAGTATGAGTTTTGAAATTTCTTATATTTCTCAATTTTTTATATTAACCTACTGTAGGCTTTGTTCAGACACTTGCGTCTTGATACATTGAAAAAAAAGGCTAACCCAAAGAAAAAGGCATATATCACCAAACTGTTGCTTGTGACAAATGTTTACAGCTGTAAAGATGCAGTCATTTGTAGAGAATAACTAACATGTTTCAAAAACTTTTACACTGGATTTTAGTAGCGACACACTTCAGCTTGGGATGGTTTACCTCTACTCCCCAAAGGTGACCTTTGTGTTTCCACCGACTTTGAGTATTTCATCTGAGTGATCTTGATTTACGTCAGTATATCTACATCAGTATAGTTCTGCTGATCCTTAATGCAATCTTTTGGAAAACCTTAATTTCTTGTCACACCGTTGAGCTCTTGCTAGGCATGGTCTTCTGCAATTGGAACATCACCTTGGTCTGTCTTAGTCTTCTTTTACAACCTCATCCATATGGGTAAGAAGAAATACTGTTGAAAGGTACAGAACAGTGGAAAATCCTCCAAGTCAAAACAGCTTGGTGGAAAAACAGTAGCTTTAAAAGTACAATGATGGTGCAAATTTAGCAACTATTGAAGTCTTTTAAATGAGGATTACAGGTATCTAAATGCTTATAAGATTGTGGATAAAATATTAATTCGTTCATTTTCTGACCCGCTTCTTCCCTTTTGGGGTCATGGGGTCTGATGGTAAGCGGTCCAGCTCACTTTGAGCAAGAGGCTGTGGTACACTCAGGACAGGTCGCCAGTCCATCGTGGGGCAGCACACCCATTCACACATTTAGATTTTTAAGTAGATTCTTACATTTTTTTGGATTTTGGGGAAAACCGGAGTACCTGGAGGAAACCCACGTTAACACAAGGAGAACATGCAACTCCCTCCAGGAAGGTCACTGGCGAGCCTCGATCCGACAGCCATGCAGTTGGCTGTGTTGTGTTTTCACCATTGATTGCTGGGGGATTGAACATTTGTATTATTGGATGGATTATCATGATGATGCAATTACAGCATGGCTCGTAATCAATAGAGAAGATAGTTAGGGTTTTAGAAAGGACAATGACTCGTCGGTTAAATGCAGGCTGTAATGTTTCAAATGTAAAGTGTGGATTAATTTGGGACAGTCCAAGGGCTTAGAGGGCAAACTCTACTGAGTATTATGCAAAACTGTTCCTTGTCTGCTCAGAAAGGATTGGATTTTTTTTTAGCGTTTATGAATTGGTCTCTTTTTAGTAAGCCTAAAAATGAACCTCATTTTTATCAAATCAAAAATTAGTGTACTGGTCTACTATAAACCTTTTTTAGTGTCCCTTAATGATCGGAATTAGCTTACGATTGCAGAATGTGGAGTGGTTCTATAGTGCGTAGAGGACAGGGCAGTATTTAACATTGAAAGTGACAATGGTGATGGTTATCAGAAGTACTTTTAGAATAGGCGTCCTGGACCTCCTTGGGGCTACTGGGTTACTCACAGTAGCTTTCTATTTCATGCGGGTGCAAGTCATTCCTAATGCAGGCAGTAATGGAGGCCATTGAGAGAAATATGATGATGGATTAGGAGGCGGTTGGTTACCTCTCTCCTCAGATGTTTCCTCCAGGTTCTGGAACTGTTACAAAACCCAGTTCTCTCATTGGTTAGCGAATATTGGATGGACCACAATTTTATTACTTTTGACAAGAAAACAAATGTCTCTGTCCTTAGAGGATCTGCATCATTCGGTAAATTAGGTATTTAGATCAAGGTCATCCGAGTTGAGATCCCAGTCGGATGCATAATTTGATGTTTTAAAGTCCTTCAGTTGACATGCTTTGCTTGCTGTGACTCTGGACATTTTTTTTCTCTGAAAACAGCTAGGAATGCCCACAAATGAGGAGGAAAAACTCCACAGGGGAAAATACAAAAGGAGGGTTAGTAAAGATGATTAGTTGATGTTCACTTTTTGCAAGGCTTAAATGTTGGGTCGAAAATTTTTAAAATGAAAAATGCGATCTCAAAAATGCAATGTACTTTCCATAAACTGTACAAAATGGACAATGTGTCACCCTCTCTTGCCATTGGCCTTTTGAGACCAAAAAGAGCAGAATTGTGAGTGGAGCTGCAATATCAGCCAGAAGAGCCGAAAGAACCAGCTTTTCATAGGGAGCTGAATCGAAAGTTCTGTTAGTGGGAGATTGGCAGCCTAGAATGATGGAAGGGAAAGCCTGCAATGATAGAATGGATTTCTGCATTCAGCTAGCATAGCTGATAAAAATAGAACAGCATTTTAACCGCTAATAAAAAAAAGACCTGTTAATTTTCTTGAATGGGCAGTGAGTTTCGTAAAGGGGATCATGCTCCCCTCTAAGATAATGGTAGGGGATACACCAGAGTTGCACCACAGCACAGAAGCTTTTTATAATTTAGCTAAAAAAAACTATAATTCCAGGTAACAAAACAATGAAACAGCAGAGCACAATGTTAAGCTTACTGACAACTTTTCTTTCTTTCTTTCTTTCTTATTTTCAATACCAGAAGGATAAATTTGTTTCATTGGACTAATGATATTGCACTTGCATGTTGCGTTACATTATGGTGCGTGGAATGCTTGAGAGGTGAGGATATGTCCCCTTTAGGGAGTCTGTAACTGCTGCGTCTGTGCTTCTCAGTCACTGTCAACGTTCTGGGCTTGTGCCCCAAGCAATTGCTTACCTTGCCCATAGATGGGCAACACCTCTGCATTAAAGTGCTTTTTTACCAGCTTCATATTACTGCCAAAAGATCTAAGATCGTGTCATTTTTTATCCTTGTTGCAGTTGTGATAATACCACAAGAGATGTAATCTCGTAGGGACTATGTTACCAGTCAGTGGTGAAATATTACATAGTAGACCTTTAACCAGATTCTTTTTTTGAATTGATAGCAATGTCTTTTTAGGAGTAAGTACATCTAGTTACTCCTACGTAGCCACACATGTACTGGGCATTTATTTTTGTTTATTTGTTCATTTTTTTACAGCTTGTTTTAAGCACAGGGAAAGTCAGGCACTGACTGTGCCAGAAAAATTTGCATTTCACTAAGGTTTTGAGTGAGATTTGTTTATTATGCAATTGCATTTTCAGCCCTTGTCATGCACTTATCAGATTTCTTTTTAATGGCTGCTACAGTTCTGTCCTGCCTTTTTTTGCTCATCTTTTGATCATTATACATACAGTAAAATGATTGTTTTGTTTCCTGATGCTTGGACGGTAGTGCAGAGCTTGAGGCTAGCACCTCCATACAATCAGTTCTTGCTTTCATTTAAATTCAATAGCATACGCATCTTTCTGGATGCATCCATACCAAAATGTGAAAATGTTTATTCTTTAAGGAGTTTGGCTATTTATAAAAGCATAGGTGCTTTTCTTTTCGGTGTGTGGCTTTGGCCCATATTTGTCTCAGTGAGGCTGCGATTTAGCTTACGGTGCAGAGTATTGATTTTTGCAGACATTTATCTGCACCTCAAAATATAGATGGGGATACGGCATTCTGCACTGCATTAAATAACTTTGGCAGGGGGTTCAATGAGATTGCTTTGAGGCTGGATTTAGAATTTAAAACATCGCTAAAGCTGGTCAGTAAATAGAAATAAGAGGAGAGGTAATAAATTGTGACTTCAATAGATGGCTTTGTTGTGGATAATTTTTTATCGTTGATGCGTATTTTGCTGTGAGATTCCATTACCTTTCAAAATATTCTGAAAATGAGGATAATACCTTGATGTTGGTTTTTTTGTTTGGAAGAAAAAGTCCATTTAAATAGTTTTATCATTGTTAGTCACCTTCATCAAACCCCAATCGATCGAGAATTCAGGGACAAAGGTTGCACACTCAAAGATGAATAATCATTAATGGAGGTGTGAGGGAAATCTTTACTGGAATATTACTCCAGCTAATTAGCGCAATTAAAATTGCACAAACAAGCCTTGACATTCACATGATGACCTGAAATCTGTATTTACATGGTAATGAGTTACCACAACAGCATTGCTCTGCCAGATTTATCATAAAGCATGCCGTAAACAAGCAATACAGTTTTAATGGCTACAAACGCCAGGCCGTATTTCTAGTTGATTATCCCAACTGCTCATTTCTTCTGCAAACAAATGTGAAACCAAAACTACAACCTTCTTTATGCAAGTGTATGTGACCCAGAAATTTCAAAGGCAAGTCTTCTAAGTCTTGCCAGGTTTCTTGAAGTGTCCTCTGTGTGCTGTCTACACTTCACCATCCTCCCTCAGTGAATGAAAAGGGAATGGTAGGGGGGTGAACTCTTTGGGGCTTGGTGTCGTCCACCTAATCTCAGGATCACACAACAGGAAATCGATACGATTACACAAAAGCTAAGCATATTGGGGAGGCTCTGCAGGGGAAAGGGGACTGAAAGATTGAAAAGAAAAGAAAGAAATTAAAAGAATGAGGAAAAATTTCCTTCTGTGGAAAACAAGAAAAGTAACCAATCTTTCAAAAGGACAGGTCAGCCTTTGGGGCCTGATTTTTATTACTTGCAACAAAGCAGCCTCACGCACTGACCTCCTCTGGGTATGAACGATAGGAAAACTATAGCTTTGAAAATGGCGTCCAGGCAAAGTGTAATTAAAAAAACTGAAGTGAGACTGCAAGGTAAGGGACCAGTTACTGTGTACAACCAGGACTCATCATTCAGGTTATTATTAGTGGAGGTTCTGGTGAAACAAAGGGACCGTCACTTCCCTATTATTTGTAGCAGACTTCAAATGACTAGAAATAGCAGCCAAAAGCATTAATGTACTAGGCATATTTCAAACTTTAACAAAACCTAATAGCTCTATGACGTTTCATAATTGGAATACTTTGGTGTAGGTATTGCTCAGTAGACACAGAGTGATGCATTGCATTATGGTATAATGATTTTAGCACAGTTGAAACCATGCCAAACTTGTGAGAGACAAGAATTAATGTCCCAGATCCGTTTTTAACATCTGTTGGATGTTTCTCTGCACAATATGCTGCTTTAAGTGGAGTTTTCAAGCTGTTACAGTTAAGAATAATCCCTAAGGCTCTAAAGAAAATGAACCATACCAAACCAGCATTTAGATGGAATTGTTTTTATAAAGATTTTAAGCTAAATAATGCGGATTGCCTTTTTTTTAAATTTAGCATGTGGTCTTTCACCATTGAAATCAACGCTAACTAAAGATCAAAACTCGTAAGTTGGTATCAAACACTTTACATTGACAATCTTGTCTGTTTGAGATGTTTTCAATCTTGAAATGTTTTAGTCGTGTGGTCATTGATCAGTTATGTGAACCCAAGTCTAATCATAAAATAACACTAGAAACATTGTTAAACCCGCCAATTATGTGCCACTGTGCAAAAATAATTATAGCTCCAAATGTAGTAGCAATATGTAGACCCTTTTTCCTCTAGTCCCAATTTCCTGCAGGTTTTAGTTGCAGCTCTGTGCCAATGTGCAGATACAGTAGGCACAAAAGTATTCATATACATTGAATATTTAAAGCATTATATTGCTTAAAATATACCCATCATATAAATATCATGCTATTGAATGGCTGATTGTGATTTGCAGTTTCCTTAATGCACTTTGTTCGTCAATTGAATTGTATGCTTGTCTTTACAGTGTTGTGCATGCACAGGTTTACTGGAGTGAATGCACAAATGTTTCAGTCTTGTTGATCATATTGTCAAATCACCAAAAATCAAGGCCAAACTTTTTATTGTGCATTATGTATAGCATTTTGAGGTTCATGCATGAATTGGGACTAGTCTTTAAAACGATAGTGTTATACGAGCTGTTTGTTGAGGAGTAACTGATTAGAGTAGCTGCAGGTTAATAGTTCTGTGGGAAGGCATTGTGAGTATTGCCCCTTGGGATGTCCTAGATTTCACATGGTTTTCACCACCAATGTCTCCATTAAGCTCATCAGCTGTGCGAAGGAGGTTTCTTCAGAGGGTTAAATCCTAGTGTCGGATTAGGGTTCTCTCTTGCATGTCACCCATATTTCAGCATGTGCCGCCCAGTCTGTGCTGAGTAATGGTGTATCTTATGTAGATGACTCAGCTTTCTTCTGTTTCATTTCTGCACTATGGCCCCATGTGGATATAGTCAATAATGTGATATTCTGCAGGTGCTTGTGGGTTAGTCTGGGACTATTGTGAGTTAATTATGATGGTATTGTATCCTTTTTAATTTGTATGAAGGATTTATCTTGGGATTTCGGAATGCTTAATGAGACTGATCACCAAATTAAGAAAACCCATGATGGTGAAACATAAAATCAATGGCAGTTTCCCTCAAGGTTTATGACAGAAATATGAAGGGGTGTGTCAAAAGCATTTGATTAAGAATGAGGAGATGTACACATTCACTACATTTGGCATTAAAGTGTTTCAGAACTGTTCATATAGTGTAAACAGGACCAGCTGAGATTTGAACCCCATTACCTGCACTGAAGCAGAATCAATGCATCACCCAAAGCGATCTCAAGATTAAACCAGTGCCAGTGTTCACCCTTTGTGGGGAGAATTCTAGCCTTTAAACATACAGGATGTCTTTCATTCCTTTATTAATTAAATAATACATTTTTCATTCCTTTACTCAATATCATACTGAATATCAATATCATCAAATAATTCAGTAAAGTAAAATAATGGCTACAAATGGCCAGTTTTATCGTTCAAACCCTAAACATGTTTCCAAACATCAAACAACTGTAACTTTGTGTGTAATGAGGATACTTAAATAAGTGTATGAATAATTTTTATTTAAAAAGAAACTGTATGATGACTGCATTGAAGTTTTGTGTGTAGGACAGTGCACTATGCTCTTATTGACAGAGTATTGGGAAGCTACAGCACCAAACATTTTTGCTGATGCAGGAAAAATCTTTCGTTCTTTCATTGATCATGTTATGGCTGGTTACTGCGTTTTGAAGATATTTTTTCTTGCTTTTCGGCAGGAAAATGCAGCACTCGTGACAATGTATGCATTGAATTAAAGATAATACACAGTAAACCTGATGGGTCAGCTTTGGGAAATCAACACACTGTGAGTTTGTATCGATCTTGAACAAAACGGCACTTAAGAGTCAATTCTCTGCCAGCTCATAGATGAATTTGGACCGAGAGAGATGTCGACTAGAAACATTTAAATAAACAATAAAAATAAATACACTCAGTTATGGGGTCTCTTGTTCAGTCAGTAATATTCTGTACTAAACAATTGGTATGTTCATTACGTATGCGTTTCTGTTTGTTATCAGTGCTGATTAAATGCATGCTTCATGTGGCAGCGCAGTGGTGCAGTGGGTAGCACAGTGGGTAGACATTCCAGTAAGAAGGTTGTCGGTACCCTGGCCTCTCGCCCAATGTGCACTGGATATACACTGGTCTGCCCTGGCAGACCCACGTGACCCCAAAACGGGAATAAACGGGTTGGAAAATGAATGAATGAATTAATATATATTCATGTAGTAGCATTTATAAATCAAATCTAAGTTATCTGCATGATACTAAAACTATTGGGAGATTCGTATAATTTTATCAATTCAGATGTTTGAGTCTCGTTAAAATGAACTTTTTTTTTTTAAGTCATTTTGTTCAAGTTATTTTTGATTAGTGGGCTACACTCAAACCATGAACTGAACAAATCCTTCTTCGATACAATTCATTCCTCCGAAGTCATATCAATGATCCGTCCAAAATGACACATAACTAACTACTCTGCATTTGTTTAACAGAAAGTAATTAAATGTACAGTATTGACAAAAATACCCCTTTCTACTTTAACACAAGTTAATGTGAAGTAATGCCATACCAGAAACTCACGTCTCAGGTTCGCTGGGTTGCCCAGGTTCACTGGATAAAACAAACGCAATGTTTTTTTTTGAATAAATATTTATTCAAGTTCATGATAAATTGCTGAATTAGTTGCATTTATATTTATACATTTTTGTTTTCTCACCAGTCTCTTAGGTTTATATAAGAGGAAAGAATGCATAGGAGGAGATTCTATAAATGATTGACACAATTTCACCATCAAAAGGCTGCGTCTGTCATATCCATCTTCCCCAGTGTATGGTAGGTCGTCCAGAGTGACCTTGCCATGTTGGTTATTTATTAACACATTGGTGGTTTCACCTGCACAGAAATAATGGATTGCTTTGATGATGCAGCAAGTTGTCGATAACCCAAACAACCGTACATTGAACCCTTGCTGGAAGCGAAACCAAGAGTTGTGGTTGGATCTACTGATTTGTTGAAATTGGTTAAACAGATCAGGTTTTTTCACCTGAAAACAGATATTTATTCATAGATTTGTTTTCCACAAGTGCTTGACAATATTTTGTTATGTTCCCAGTATGATTCAAACAGTTGGAGGATAGGTAAATGATAGAATTTTCAATTTTGGCCAAACTAAGACTGCCTGCTGTCAGCTTAGTGTTGAGAGGAACGTTGTGTTTTATGGGGGAGTTTGCGCTGTGGATCAGTCTGTCAGCTTCGACTCTAGGGCAGGAGATTTGCAGCCTTGCACCAGCTCTGGGTTGTCACTGTGATATAGGTTTTCCCCACATCCAATGATGGATCGACAAACACACACTTTCCCTTCTGTACCCTTTAGCCATTTTACCAGTAGACAGTTCAGCTATGAGTAATTGCGGAACAGTATATAGTGTTTATTGTTTTAAGTATCCATTGGGCTGGAAACAAAATTTTAAAAGCACATCCTTAATTTTGATGTCATGAATGATGCAAGGTTAATATCACACCGTACTTTCACAAATAATTTAAATGTTGGGTATTACAGCAATCCATTCACTTTCTTTCTCGCTTGTTTCAGGTTGAGGTCACAGTCGCCTCCTACTTAAAATCTACCAAAATCCATCGCAGGGTCTCATTCACTCTTGAACTAAATTAGTTGTCATTTCACATATTTCTGAAATGGGAGGAAACTAGTGTCTAGTGTAAATCAACAATGAAAGCATATAACCTCAGGAAGAACTAGGTATAGCCTTGAGCTGGAAACCTTTTCATTGACAGGAAACAGCACTTTGTGCCAATGTACTGCCAGTACTACAACAATGTTTGGAATTTGAAGGCTCATATGACTGTTGGAAGTGATTGAGAATAGAACTGGGGTCGGAGCCATGTTGTTAGTATTGATTAGAGGTGTGTACTTCCATTCACATTAAATATTACTGCAACAATGCCCCATTTTAATGAATTTAACAGAATACTTAACTTTAACACCTGAACTTGAACTCTGGTTGAAGAGTACTTGAAGCTTTTTTTCATGCAACAGTCACTTATGTCATCTGGGGTTTATTACCCAACAGCAGCTAGCCAGTGTCTTTTGAGCCGAGAGCTTTTGAACCATAGGCTGTACAAAAAGTAGATGATTCATCATTGCCTCTGTCTAATGGGCCATTTGAGGAGAAAATAAGTGAGACTGGGGGAACCAGACAGGCTGAAGGTTGCTGCTTTATCAGAAACTTTCTACTTCACTCATTATAGCTGTCAATCATGCGGTTACTCCTAACTTTTTGGGATTAAACTGCCAGAATTTAAAATGAAGAAATAAAAACTATCGAACTTCCACTGTGTAGTTAACTAAATGATTTTTTTTATAAGAAAATTTTAATTACAAAAAGTATCATTTATTTTATCTGTTTATTTTTCACAAGAACCTGTATTTATAAGCCATAAACACCTGTATACACCACAGTTGATTATTAATGCAATTTATTTTCTTTTGATTGGTAATTTATTTCTTCTATGGTACAGAAAGTTGTCGATACCTCTTCCTGGAACCAAAATCAAGAGTTGTGACATCAAGATTTGTATTTATAAGCCATAAACACCTGCATGCACTCCCATTGATTATTTTCAAACTATTCATTTTCCTTTTTTTATTTTAATTTTCATTACCTGTGTCACATAAGGTAATGAAATAACCTTATTTAATTATCTCTGCAAATACAAAGTGAGTATCGAAAATGATGACTTATTTTCAATGGAACTACACAAGAGGCTGCACCAGACAAAGAACAGACGATGCACTCTGAATTAAATCAAGCATATCAAATATTGATTTTGCATTTCCTATATCAATATTGTTTGTTTGTATTGAAGCTGATCGATTAAGAAGAATCAATACTTGTTCCCAAGCCCCATTAATCAACTCTACTTGTATAAAATCCCATTTTGTTCCGGGGAAAAAGGCCCAAATTCAGTAGCTGTTTACTTCCATTGTGTTTTTATGTAAGAATGATATAAGAATCTTTATTCGCTTTAGAATTTCTTCTTTATCTCTTGTTGGTGTGCAGTGGTCAACTTGGCCAAAGTTTGGGGTACAGCCCTACAGGTCTCTTGCCATAATCAGGTCGTGAATCTGGAATTGGATGAAAAATACTCCAGTTAAATGGTTTGTGCATGTGGCTAGCTTTTTATTTTGTGGGGCATTTTAAGGTGTTTTATTTGGGATCCTCTGAGTGATCGGGTAACAAGGAAAAACATTCATTGCTGTTCATCTTTAGTGTGCCACAAGGGAAATGAGACAAAGTACAAACAAAAGAAAAGGCAGACACACTCATTAATAGTGCTAACAGTTACATCTCTGGGGGGTTATGTTGACATAGTAGCATGATGTGCGAGGGTCACATTGGTATAAATCTTACTTCAGGTCTCCTTGGCAACTGATAAACCACCAGACTGACTCCATTACACACATGAGGAAATAAGGCAGAAGTTTGAAGCCATGAATTGATTACAAGATGTTGCTTCCTTGAAATGAATCAGAAAGAGCCAAGGTTGTGTGTGTGTGGGTGTGTGTGCAAGACCACAAAAAAGTTGTGGTTACAAGAGCACTTCTGTATGTTTGCCCTATGGTGCGCCAGTATTGTTGACAATGACATTTAAAAACAAACATGAATTCACAACTCAACAAAGACGAGGCACTCCAGGATTGTATTCTAAATGCAAATATAATATCACAGTGTGTGGAAAACAATGCATCTAAATTGTAATTATTAAATACAAACAACAACAACAACAGACATATCTAAGGAATAGTTTTCTGAAATTTTTTTAAAATCCCCAAGATTGCTAATATTCATTCATCATTACTGCTAACTGTCCTCAAAGTTGGAGATCACAGAAAGATAAAAAAAAAATCAACATTAATTAACAATAATTATTCTGGGGGCTTTTTACCATTTTACAGTTTGTTTTATAAATTACCTTTAAAACATGTTTTTTGTGGTAATGCTTGAAAGCATTTTTTTTGGACAATGCAATATTTTTTGGAATAATGAACTGTTTTCATGATTTATATATATATAAAAAAATCAAGTGTTGCAGCACAAATAAGAATTCATAAATCTCCCAAAAAACAAAGACAATGTCAAAACAATGTGAATTGTATGCAGAAAAAAAAACTTACCAAAAAACAGACAAACCTATCTTTAACCCTATAAATTGTTCCAAGCTCTTTTTGTTAAATTGTGCTTTTTTTTGTGCCAGACCTTGAAAAACACTTCTTTTCTTTTCACAGGCTATCCTTTCTTTTCACCACTAGTTAGCACTAATGGCGCCGATTCGGGGTCTGTTTAAAGACGATCACTGTTCTTTTTTCTCACATTTTATTTAGAATTACCATGAAAATTGTCATAACCTTTTTGTAAAGTGTGTTTAAAACCCAAAATAGCAAAACTAATAAAATTTTTGAAACCTTCACATTAAATTTGAAATGAAAATTAAATAATTCGTGGGTTGCATCATTCGTACTTTATTCAAAACAGCCGGTGTGACTGGCAAATGCCCCGATGCGTGCTGAGACTTCCACACCTCTGCATAACCCTCATTTGTTTCTCACCTGTGTTTTTGTTCACCAGCTTAACATAAAACTATTTGCAGAATTTTGGAAGCCAACACTGAATTGCGTAATATTGTTTCAATTAGTGGTGCAAATGCTACCAGTATCCACGTCTTTGGTATTTTACAAAATGATCATTTTTGTAACCAAATAGTAAACCTTTAAACTTTGGGCTGAAATCTGTCATGCATGGTAAGTGCTTCAGCCAGAATGTCTGCTTAGGGTATCCTCAAGAATTCCGACTTATTACCCAATGCTGTAGACTGTGATGTGTGGTTTAAAAAGAATCACCTTAGTTTTCTGGCAAGGAACAGACAGGAACATCCACAAAATAAATTGCTTTTGGTGGCAAATTGCTATGGCCCTGTACCTAGGGCGACTCCGTTTAGACATGCAAATCTCAGCTCATTTCTTCCACGTGCAGCTCAAAAGAAAAGCAAGAACATTAAGGGCATGCTGCTTTCAGATGAAGAAAGACTAAAGAGAGGGCTTTCACAGCAAACTCGACCTCACACTTTTTCCTAGTCGCCATGGAGTTGCTGTGGAAACACGTTTTTTTTTCAGGAAGTTACAATTCAGCCGACTGAAATGCACCCACTCTGACACATTCCCTTCATTTCTGTGAGATCTATGAAATATTGCAGCCAGCTGGTCAACATTATCACCTTACGCTAGGGAAACCATCAAGTTAAGCCACTCGAGTTTAAGCTGAGTGTTTGTGGAGGTGTACTCTAACATGATGTAACTGTAGTGTTGGTCGCAGACTAATGTGGTCTTGTATTGACTAGCTGAGAACATATCAAATTTCTGTTCAAAGTGGAAAAGAATTGTGTGGCAATGCATCAATACAGAAAACTGCGGTTCACTGGCTGTTCTGTAATAAATTTGAAGAGTGGATGAAGGACTTCACAACAGCTATGAATGGATGCTATATCATTCTGAAATCAGCAACATAAACAGAATTCTGTTACTCCTGGTTGATGAAGGATGAAGTAGAATGCTCTCACGTGATCTGTAAATTGCAATAATAATGCTCAATATTAGGGGTGTAACAGTACGCTAAAATCGTATTCGGTTCGGTACAGTGTTTTGGAGAGCTCGGTTCGGTTAATTTTTGGTACAAAACAATAAGAGCTTACAAAATCTTTATTTTGAAAAGCTGCCAATACACAATAGAATTCTTGCATAAAATATATAAAAGTGACACATTTGGGTGATATTTTAAATAAATTGCACTCTATAAAGAAATACACATTTTTAAAATAAAAAAATTAAATACTGCAACTAGTTAGGACCTGAAAACTTTTAACACTAGCTTCAGCTTATATATCAACAAAACTAACTATTCAAGTTTTAAGTTTTTGGCTAAAAAGATTAACCTATCCACATTTTCTGAAGAGAGCATAGATCTGGTTGCAGTGACAATATCTCCAACAGTGGAAAATGTTGATGTGTTGCCTGCCCGATCTCCGTGGAACAATGTCGGCAGTCAACTTTAAATTTATCCACTTATCTATCCCAGTTATGTATTTTAACAGAGAAGCCAACGTGTTCCCAAACAGGAGACCGTAGTGAGGTGGGAGGGTCTTCAAGCTCTGGCTTCTCTTTCGCTGTTGCCATTTCTTACAGCTACTCGTACAGCGCTCCTGTGCGTCACTTAATAGCGTCCGTGCGGAAACTAGCCTAGGAACAATGTTCCGCTGCGCTTAATATTGGGCTGATAATAAATTTATATTATTGTATAATATAACTGTCATATGCCCAAACCTTTTTAAAGAACACTGTATGTCTCTTGAAAAATCTATAATTCACCAACCATATGATTTGCCCAGCTCAAACATTTTAAGTGTATATTTATTTTTTTAAATTACGTATTATTAATCTATGAAGTCTCATAGTGGTAAGCACTATCCAGTGACCGATAATGCAGTCAGAGCTTTTTCTTCAGTGCAGGACTAATGAGGCTATAACAAAGGAGGTGGGTGTCCATAAAACACCTCTCTTCTGAAAACCTCAACCAATAGACCATTCAAGCATCTTTATGAGGCTTGTCATGAATGTGAAGCCCATTTTAAGGAACTTTATATTTTTTTCATCACAGATAAACCGATTTAATATGATTAAATTAGATTTGGTATGTTATAAACATCTAATGCATACATTAGAGTTAGAATTATGTGGTAGACAAAAAAAAAGGGTGATCTTTATTTTACATATTTCATAGTTGTCTCCCTTTGCTTTTTGACAGCCTGTCTATCAATGCTTTTTATTTCCTGGGTGTTTTGTCAGTTCATTTGTAGAATCTCTTGGTTTCTGTAGAAGTCAGTGTGGTTATATATTGACAGCCCTCTTTGAGAACTGTTACTATGGTAAGAACTAATAATCTAACCAAAGATAAGCTACAGACCATCATTGCATTACTAGCTTTGAATGCGTTTAAAGAATGTAACGTGTGACATGGCCCCACAAAATGATGACCAAGAATCATCTCTGTTGCTGAGGATAAGTCATCTTTCACCAGCCTCAGATTAATCCCACACAGTTTGAGCAGAAGGCATATCTCTATGGTTTAGCTGAGATTGCGCAAATCAAATAGCTGTTAAAACCACTACTAAAGATAAGTAACAAGCACACAAATTTGGGCCAAGATAATGAAATTTTTTTAAATCTTTGTTTCCAACCACCTTGTATTTGCGTAACACGAAAGAGCTGATTTCCACTGTGAAGCATGGAGGAGGAAGTGGGATTCTGTTGGGGGTTCTTTGTTAGGTACTGTATTTGTTCTAAACAAACCTTGAAGGCACTTTGATGCAGCATAGCTACTACAAATCCTGTATTTAAATTCACCCCAAATTATTTTAGATGCGCTGCAATGTGTTCCTGGCAGGTAGTGAATTGTTTATTAAAAAGTAAAGCATTGACATTGTTTTGACGATGCCATCTCCCCGGACAAGAACTGCATCAAATGGAAATGTCTTACACTCAGCAACGCAATGCACTCGAGGAAGACATTCTCATTCAACAGACTCTACTAGTCCTTCTGTCACCAGAAAACAACAAGAAATCATGAATCTTTTCAAAAATCTTAACTTGATTGTATGCAAAAGATTTTCATTGACTATTTGGGTATTTCTACTTTCTTTTATGAAATCGTTAATAGTTGAAATACAGCTTGATCTTTTACTTATGATAAGGAGCAGTCTTGTTGGGTTGGGCATTGTTCAAAACACTATACAATGTATAGATTTAAAATGATCTATTTCTTTACCTAAATGTTTACATATGTATTACATGGTTTTAAATTTACTTCTTTTTTTACATCAACGTACTCTTAAACTTAGTGTGGTTTGATTCTTTTGATTGGCAAACATGTTTAAAGTAAATTTTACATCATTCCATTTTTTTTTTAAATATAAAAAGGGTAAATTAATCTGTATATTTTTTATCAAGGTAAACTATTATTCATGTGCTAAATCAGCATAAGTAAGTGTAGGTATTGCATTATATCACATTTTTCATTTGATAGGAAAGTGCCAGTGTTTATGAAACAATCGTGATCACCATAATTAAAAAGAAATTGATTTTGGACCTATCTAAAGTCCAAAGTCATTCCTGGAGGACCAGAGCCGATTGATTTTAGCCGCAGCAACCACTTCAAAACCCAACCTGTTAAAAAGGAATCTCGTCAAACTTTATTAAAAGCGCCTAAAATCGAACAAACCATAGGCAGGTCATACACACTCACTGGTGATCCACCAGTTTTTGTTATTGTGTTGAAACAACCTTAGTTTTTAAGAAAGCTCAAATGATAGATGTGCGTGAGCAGGGGGAATGGAAATGAGATGGTAAAGAGGCTCTCAGGGGGCAACTGTCTAATTCCACGTTTAGCATACTGCAGAGCAGCTCTGCTGTCAGAAGCTTTCCCGGCATTCTCATCATTCCACCATATGTCCAGCCTTTCCAAATGTTTAAACAAACCTAGAAGTTTCAGCATTTCTCCTCAGGCTCACTGTGCTTTTTTCTTTTAGTCAGAAATGAAAATATACAAGCATGCTTCTGACTTTTTTTACGTTTTTCCCAATTTAAAGGAAATTGGTGAGGAAAAACATAGATCTGGACAGTAAGCAAGAGTGCTTTGGGTCATTAGCACTGGGGAGACGCATAGGACTATAAAGCTCTTGGTGAATTAAGGACCTCTCAGGCTTACAGAGCTATGTTTACGTGTTAGTGACAGTCGCTCTACTGAATAGGGACTTTCCTCGCCTGAACGGTTATAATTTTAAGTGCAGAGAACAGCTGTAAATATGAATAACTTCTACATTAATGTTGCAAAATTGCATGGCCTTATGTTGCTTTTACTTTGTTGTGGTGATTATTTCTTGCTTTTGGTATGGACTATCACAAAATAATCATTTGTGGAATTAAATATACACCACAAAAAGTATTAAAATTTTGGTATTTAGTTAACTATTTAACTAATCGCAAATCATTAACCATTTTGGGTTGAATTTAACGAAAGTTTTTAAAGTTTTTAACACAAAGTACAGTTGCTATATTACAGATTTGATTCAAAGTGTGTTTGTGATTCTGTGTCAACTCTATGTTTTCTGCAGTTATCTAAATGAGAATCAAAAACGGCGAATCTCGTATTTCAAGAAATTTAATTATTTTAATTGGGTTATTTTGTGTGGGGTTATATTGCTTCAGTCTTTCTAAATTTGAAAGAAAAGTTTTGGGCAATCAACCAACACACAACTATTGTTGTGTAATTTCCTCAAATGTCATTGATGATAGTTGTGTTCCGGGTTTTTCTCGGTGAAACTCTTTCTCTAGATCATTAATTACTGTTTGGTTTTGTATAAATACATCATGATATGCTTTGCATGTTTGGTTCAAATCTGTTCATTTCATGGCCATTTGAGTTTATTACTGAACCCATGTCCATTTGTGCTGCTGTAGGGTTTTGAAGTAACCAAATGTTCAAACTAAACATGGCATCTACTCAACAAAGGTCTGTTTAGCACCTCAGTAAGCCAGTTTTGTCCTTGGCAGAGGTTACACATCTCATGTAGGTCCAGAATAGAGACTTCAGATTTATCCAGAATGTGCGCATGAGTGAGCGTGTCAGCTGCTGTACATACTCTCACAGCCAGCTTCTGCCATATCCATTTACTTCACTCGTGTGTTTCTAGCTCGCCTGTATTTAGAAACACTGGTTTCTGAGCTTCATGGAGCCTCATTACAACTTGCTCATGGTGGTCAGATCATGTATTAACTCCATATCTGTTTATTGAGAGCAGAACCATACTTTAGACGTAAACTCACTATTGTAACATGTTCTATTATTATGTCAAAACAGAGAGGCTGTGAAACCGAATGAATTAATGTGATTGTTTTTGCTTGTTTAAGAAGCTTTTATGAAGGATTTCTTAGAAATTACAAACATGTATTTGTTTCGGTTTTGACAAGTTTTTAGTAGAATATGTTAAAATAGATTGTTTGGTGGCATGGAGGCTTAGTGGGTAGCACTGTGTCCTGTCAATTAGAAGATTGCAGGTTCAAGGTTTGCAGATGACCTTCCTGGAAGGAGTTTGCATGTTCCCCCTGTTCTTGTGTGGGTTTCCTCTGGATCTAAATATGTGTGTTTGCCCTGCGATGGACCTGTCCAGGGTGTACCCCCGCCTCTCGCCCAATGTGCGCTGACCCTGAAAGGGAACAAGCGGGTTGGAAAATGAATGAATAATGAATGAATGAGTTTTAATTTGTATAACAGCAAAATAATTAGCACATATTTTTGGGGAGTTGGCTGCACATCAGAACATTGTGTAAGAGAGAAAAACTTTAAAAACAGTAGAGAAACAAAAAATGATTTACTCTGAGTTCAGTGGCTTACATGTTTTTTTTAATCAAATGTACATCCATCTGGAGGGTTCAGCTGCAGGCTAAATGGGTTTAGAGGTTCAGAATCCTACCTCTAAACACATTTGCTGCTTTGATATATTTACCATGCATTTTATATTGGTTTGCAGGAAAACGATTGAGGGCCATTTGCTCAGTAAACATGATGGAGAACAGAAGAAGTTGGCAGGATGTAGTTTCATGATAGTCAGCAAAGCCCCCCCTCTTCCTCTATGAGAAATTTGGTCCGTTTTGTTGGTGTTCTTTGGCAGCTTCCAAGCCTTATTTGATCCATTTTTGTAGTTCTCGCACATTATATTAATAGCAAAGCACTCTGGTCAACAGACCTTGAGAATGGCTATTTATTTTGCTGTCTTTTGAAAACAATGTATGATATTTGTTACTGGGCTTTTTTCCAAGTAAAGATACAGATATTTATTTACTCTTGGAACTCTTTAGTATTTAGTACTAAAACAAATTGGTGCAAGTCGTCTATCAGATGGTCCCCCATTCAGCTATCTGACTGGATTTTGCATGTTCTTCCTGTGTCTTCATGGGTCTTTACTCAGAGTTTAATGCACAATGGTCTGACTCAGATTCGGGTTTAGTAAATCTCATTATTTTGGTGTCCAAAATCACAGCACTGTTGCGTAGAATAGATATTGAGTCCACTTGGCTGATGGCTTTTAAAATATTTAATCATCCCGTGGAGGTTGCTGGCTTTTTAAAGTTACAGTTTTGTGTCAGGATAAGAAAATGCAAGATTTTAACCACTTTACCCATAGATTAGTAAATGCTCATATAATATTTGGCGCAATATTCTTGAAATTTCCATTGGTAATCAGGTTTTGATTTTAACTTAAGGGACTGTATTTCTGTCTGGGAAACGGAACTTGTTTGATATGCTGACTTTAATAAACATGCACTATTAAACTTTACATGGACTGGTAACTGTTAGTATGTAACACTGCAGATTTCCAGAATTTGTACTTCATCCTGCCTGTCTATAGGTCTCAAGAGGTGAGCAGTCCAGGAAATTGCTGGCATTGTGCTGACATGAGAAAGGATCTTTGGGGAGAAATATGTCAAGCTGATGTTAACTCTGACTGGCTAGTCCACCAGAATATCTCTGATTGTTCTGACGGCTAAAACCAGTTACTTTGTCATACTATATTTGTATTTTTTTTTAACAAAATATTGTTTATTTTAGGGTTTCTTGAACCACCTCATCCAGTACCTATAGGGTTTTCGATACAGAAAAGAAGGCAGAACAGCTGTTTTTGGACAAATTACATAGAGTTGCCTTTTTAATCGCCCTTTGTAAATTACAATGAAAATGTACAATTATAGGGCAGAAAGGGCGTGCAGTGGTTAGCACTATGGCCTTCGAGTTATAAGGTTGGAAGGAGTTTGCATGTTCTCCCCCTGCTTTTGTGAGTTTCCTCCGGGTACTCCAGTTTGGTCCACAATCCCAAAAACATGCCCGGATCCAGAAGCGCAGCTAAACTTCACAACTTAAGCGGATTCAGGATACTTGTACTTCACTCAATTAGAGCTAGATGCCTGTGGCCCTACGATTTTCAAGGCGCCTGCACAAGGATGCACACAAACTGTTTGTTGTCATCAGCTGCAGAGACGAAAACAGAAGACTCTTTAGTAAAGATAGATCACAACCTGAATGAGCTGCAGCAGGCCAATTTATCCTCCAACTCAAAGGTGTCAAACAGAGTTCCTCGAGGGCCATGGTTTGGCTTCAACCTTAAACAGTCCTGGTCAGGGTAATTAAGCCTTCAGACCTGAATCAGAGCAGGAACTAAACTTTGCTGGGCAGTGGTGTTTCCTGCAAATTTGGTCAACATGTACTGAATTTCCCCTGGAGTCTTATAGTTGTCTGTAATTTCATGTTGTAATTGTTCTCTGTGTGGCTGCATGTTGGCACTGCAGAATTTTAGTGAGAAGACTGCTGGTTCGAGGCCCTTCTCCTCTTACTTGGAGGAGTTTGCATGTTCTCGCCATACTCCGCTCTACTCCTAGTCTGCTTTCCCCCACTGTTCCTCCAGTGCTTGATTCTCATTTTCATTATTGTTTACTCAAAAGTTTGATTTCTTACTTTTTTGGAGCACAAACATTACAGGCACGTTCTAGTGACACCAGAGATTTATTTAGCATTTAGTGACTCCATTAAAGCCCTATATCTTTCACTGTTGTGCACCCCTTATTTGGGAACACTTCATTCCAGTTGCTGTTTATGGCTTTGTCCTGACCATGTGGGTCTTGTTTATATTCCCAATTCATTCCTCAGAACAGTGACACTGTTCATTTTAATCCTCCCTCATAAAAATCCACAGGGCACATTTAGCAAATCACATCAAGTGTTTCTTTGTGAGTTTTGGTCGTCATAAACAAGTGGTGCCAGTGTACTTGTTAATTTAAATCTCAAAGATGAGCTAAACACTGTCTCTGCAGCTGAGGTCTTTATTCATCAGAAAGACTGGGACAAGAGATTCACTATGTACATGCTCCATTACCTTTCAAGCAACATAAAACCTTTGAGTCATAAAGAGGACTTTTGGTGCAACATATTTTTCTTGACTATCTGCAGCCATAATTTACTGGAGAGAGTTTGGGTATGTTCATTGAGAGCAGCCTCAATCAACTTTAGTCTATTTGAGTTATTACAGTGTCTAATACTTAATAACTGATAATAATCACATATTACAACCACATATTGCATTAACTGTTATCATTAAGAAGAGGAAAAATTGCTTTTCCCCTCACAAAAATTTTTCCTCACTTAAATATCCACCAATGCTGTAATGTCAGATGGTCATATATTTTACAATAATGATTGATCCCTGGACAACAATTCCATCCCTTTCAAAAAACAAATGTTCGTCTCATCTTTGAACCACATGTTTATCCAGTCAGCCTTATACATGTATGAAGGAGGAGAACACCCCTGCCATGCAGAATCCATCAGAGAGATAGAAGATGCAGTGGGAGGTGAATCTTGGGTGCTGGGCAATTGAGCCTTCGGAAGATGGTATTGGCCTCGATAAATGTACCATATAGGACCTCAATAATGCCCTCATCCCCCTTTTAACCAACTCTATATCAATGGCTATTTTCAAGAGCTTCAAATCAAACTGACTAAACAGTTCTACTATATTTTATTAATATTCAATGACCTCTTGTTTTGCCAACCATTGCATACCTCACCAATTATGACTGCTGGATGTTTAATCAGTGACATTGTAGTACTCTACCCCCCTGATCAAATACCTTATCCTTTTTAACCTCTCCACATCAATGGCTAGTTTCAAGATATTCATACTGGCAGAATGGTGGCGCAGTGGGTAGCACTGTGTGTTTTCAGTGAGAAGGTTGTCAATTTAAAGCCCATAGGGGGATTTCTTGGGAGGAGTTGTTCTCATGGTCATATAGGTTTACTCTGAGTGTTCCAGTTCCAAACTATGATTTCATATGAGTGAATGAGTGAGTGTGTTGCCCTGTGATGGACTGGCAACCTCTCCAGAGTGTATTCCTTTCGCCTGAAAGTGCTGGAGATTGGCACCAGAAGAGTCCGGAAGAAAGCTATGGGGTGAGTTAATGAATGAATCAATGAAGATTTCCATGTCAAAGGTACTGAAATATAAAAATACAGCATTTTCCCAGGAATAGAAAGTTTATAAAAACAATCTTCCTTCACACTTTTATGATGTTGAAACTTGAACTTTGATGGTTTTTACTGAGGTTGTGTGAGTGGTATTGTAGCTAATTGTTAACATATAATTTAATGACATCCATCCGGTTATATCCAGTTATACACTGAATGGTACAAATTGGGCACTAGGTATACAATATGCATCACAATATTTTACAACACTATTCTTAACCAACTATTGAAACTGTTTAGATAACAAACCATAAATGGAAAAAAAATGTCATTTTAAATGTTTTGAGACCAAAAAGTTAAGAAGGCTAGGCTATAGGTGTAGTGTAGGTTTGTATGAGAGCGTTTTATACCATCCATCCACCAAGGGGCAGTGTTAATGATTTGCATTCAGACTACTTTTTTACTGTAAGTGTTAGAGAGAGCTAATGTTAGAATCTTTCTTGTTTAAAATGTGAATAAAAGATAATTATCCTATTGTAAATATTACATAAAATGAGGAATCAAAATAAAGAAGTTTCAGAAGTGACTAGGATTGAAATCACACCATTAAGAAAAAACAATTCAGCTCCTAAACCTAGAAGATATCTCCCAGTAGCTCCATGATGCATGTTGTGATAATTTTGTTTTGCGATATATTGTGCCACGATATAATGCACACAACCAGCCAAAGCAGGACACACATTCCATACTTTAGAGACAGCGTCTACAAAACAACATCTCCTGTTCCTGATGTCATCACCACCCACAGACAGGTACAAAATGGCTTCTTCTCAAAAGGCAGATGATTGTTTGCAATAAAACAACAACTAACCAAGATCTAAATGTAGTTATCTTTCCAATTGTACAAAATAGTACCATACTTTGGAGGCAGGGTAATTGTTTTCATCCCATGTGTTATGCAAGTATATAACTTGTGCATACCTGAGTTCCATTTTAATTCATTGCACCACTGAGAGCATCATTTGTCTTTTGACCTGAAAGCATTACTTTGCTTCATGGGTATGTGCTTTATTAAATTGCTCTCACTACTGAATATGCAAAAACCTAAGACGTTACCAAAAAATATATATATTTAATTTCACAAAGCTAAATTTATTAATCAATATGATATGGGGTTCTACTTAAACACTTGTCTTATTATTTGAGTTTTATTTCTTCTTTGTGAAGGAATTAAATAGGCTTTATCTAATGGTTTAAATTAAAGACTTTAGATAACTTTACAAATGCATATTACTTGTGTAGTGCGTGATCTGAAATATCTGATGTTCTCTCAACCTACACATGCCTGGGCTAATTGCTCTGTCATGCATGAGTGGTTGAGCACTTCACTTCTCACTGTTTCACTTCAGCAGATATCATTTTGTTGCTTTTATTGGCTGTCCAATACATACTTCCTTTTTAAATGCTTGTGACACAGCAATCGGAACAGGTTCAAATCTCTTCACTTACTCTGAATATACTCTGCACAGATTTTTTTTTTCGTATGTTCCCTCCATTGCTTTTCTCTTTCCCCAAGAAAGATGGACAGAACACATTTTATCTCTCTCTAGGAACCATAGAAATCAACTTTAAAGACTTTATAGTGTTGGATTAAGGTAGAGATTAGATCTTTGCAGACATTTTAATCCTTGACCCTATTCAAACAGTGCCATATATTGCCCACGTATTCCCTGCTGCTTTCTACCACTATTATGCGACACACCACCTGCATCTGTCAGCAATGCTGGACTTTTGCATAATTAATTGGTAATGTGGATAACTGGTCGTAATTGGATGGGGAACAGCTGCTATATGATGAGTTGAATCAAAAGAGGATTTGCGTAGGCTTTAAAGGCTCAGATTTCAGGTGTGTTTGTCAGACATGCTTCTATTGTTTGGCTCCGCTGCTGGATTTGTTGCCATAGTATATAATAAATGATTGTTATTAGTCTTTTAATCTGTGGTTTCAAACCTGATTGTTGGGTCAAATCAGGTAGCAGTGCATTCATGAAAAAAAAATAAACATGGCATCCTCAGAGGTTCAGTTGCAGGGATGCAAGCACAGTTCTTTGGATGTTAAGGACATGGCACACACTTTCGAAGCCATGGCTGGTAAAATGATGGCACATTTCTATTGACGAGTTAAGATGAAATCCTATGATTGTCTGATTTTTGGGGATAAAAAATTTCGATATGCCAAATTTCTGCTCGAACACCTTGAGAAGTGTGATTGTTCTTCCGAGGTCCTCTGTATTTTTATTTATTTATTTATTATTTTTTTACAGAGGGATCCAAATCCAAAGGGTTTAATACAAGGTCAACCCAGACTCTGGGCCGTTCCATAAATTTTATTGTGTGCTTATTAGGATTTTCTAGAAGAACATTTCAGATGGCCGACAAAGTTGGATGCGAAGGCACTCTAAATCAGTGATCCCCAACCCCCAAGCCACGGACCGGTAACGGGCCGTGAGTCATTTGGTAGTGGGCCGCACACAAAGAAAAAATAATTTCCATTATTTCCGTTTGATTTATTATCGGAGTCTTGATGATGTTTTATTTTGAAAAGTGAATTCTCTCTGTTACATCCATCTCACTTGACACATGTCAAGTCCTTGACACCATTCACGTGATACACCAAGTCAAGTGATACATCCCGCTAAATTAAAGTTGCACATGATTACACAGTGGATTTACGTTCATTATTATTATTATTATTATTATTATTATTATTATTATTATTATTATTATTATTATTATTATTATTATAGAGAAAATACCACAGTTTAATGCCGATCTTATCATTTTATTTAGTTTTTATCTGCTACACACCTTTAGATTGGGCCGTGAAAATTTTGTCAGACAATCAACCGGTCCGTGGTGCACAAAGGGTTGGGGACAACTGCTCTAAATCATCCCCAACATTGTTCAGATCAGGGATCTCAAGGCTGGAGCAGTCATGTCTTTAATGATCTTGCTTTGTGCATATATGTTGGAATAAAAGGGGGATATTTCCAAAAAGCTTGGACTTAAAAATTGTTCAAAATCTAAAATAATGCAGTGTTCGCAGTAACAATGCAATTTTCATTACTGTAATTAATCGTAGAACCCAAACACAGGTGTAATCCATCACAGTACCACACTGGTATTCATCTAACTCATTAAAGAGACATTTTCAGACAGAAATCCAGTCTGTAGTTCCCAGCAACTTGATTTCATTCACCTGTAACTTTAGAAAGTATTTTTTGGAAGCTTGTTTGTTGAAGCTTCGGTATGCATTTTGAAATACAGAATCCGCCTTGTATGTACTGCACAAAACAATTCAGTTGTAGTTTTAAAGAAACTTTCCTGCACTATTTTTTTTTTTTTTTTTTTTTGCTTGAGTTTTCTTCTCCCCCGCTGTTTAGTAGGGTTGATTTACTCACTAGTGCCACAACATCATAATGGACAATAGTTATATTACAGATGCCTTTGTTAAATATGTAACGTCTGTTGTGTGACTAAACTTTCAGTCCAATAAGGCTGGGCGTTATATGGAGTTCAGGGAATACATCACTGTGATTCTCCAAATTAATGAGGAATTTTCTAGTATCTTTCATATTGAAATGATGCGCGTTCTGCACAAACAGACAACTCCAAGCCGGCTTTATCCATTGACACACACACTGTCTGGAATTATCTATTTTCAGCAGAGTTCTATGTTCGGCATGCGATGTGTGCACTTTGCTGCTTGGATGTTGCAGGAATGGGGTTCGCTGTGGGAGTTTGTATGTAAACTGCGGTTTTAGGATATAGTTCGGGGTTTATGGGAAATGGAGTGCACAATGGAACTGAGCAACAAGTGAAATAAAATTTGTAAGGAGAATTAAGAGTTTTCAGTGTGCCAATATACCTAATATGTGTTGTATACCGTCATTCCTCCTAAAAATACAGAGATATGAATTTTTGCCCATATCGCAGAGCTCTACAGCCCATTAGTCCTACTTTTTCCTTTTGTAAGTCTCATGTTAGTGAAATTCTGGAGACTCACTCATATCTTATTTGTCCTCAATACAGAAGGCGTTGCCCATATCCCTTGGAAATCATCAGACGGTCCGGAGAGCACACGGTCTGAGAACAGGTGCCCGATCAGCTCTCTTCTGCCACAGTAGTGCCACTTTGACAGCCCAGGTGAGTGAAAAGTATTACCTTAATCTAAAGCAGGGGTGCACATTACGTCGATTGCGATCGACCGGTCAATCACAGCGTGAAATTGAAACAATATCAGCCGATCATCCATCCCGTCACAGTTCAGTAAAGTTAGCTGCAGATTCACGGATTCGGATTTCTCTGCTCAATAGCTCGAAACCAGAATGTTCTTAGTAAACAAATAATACCTATTTTTAATCTGTGTTATCTAGCGGACAAACTACAAAACGTTTTTTTATCAAAACAAGTTTCCCTCTGCATTCGCAGAAACACATCACCGTCTATGAGCAACCCGCTGACATGGAATCACTTAGGAACCGTCTGCAAATTACCAGATCCAAAATATGTTTTACCCAGAATATACTTCATAACTTCATTCTAAATTGTTCTATTACAACCAAAATCAAGCAACACGCCACTCCTCACCTGCATATTGTACTGCACGACTCAGTTTCAATAAATATTTATTAGAGTATCATTTTTATTCTTGATTATTTGGATCAAAGCTCAATTGCTTCCATAAAAAATCACTCTACTACCACCAAATTCAGGTCACACACAACTGTTCTAATGATTCAATTCAGTGCAAGTCATCAAATTAAACTCACGTCATTACAAAAAATGTAAATAATTAATTATTATGTGTGTGTTTTGTCAATTCTCAATAAAGTTGAAAATAATTGTTTGTTGATTGATGTTTTACATTTTTGTAGCGGGTAGATCACTTTGACTGTCATTTTAAAAGTAGCTCGCAGGCTGAAAAAGTGTGAGCACCCCTGATCTAAAACAAACATGATTGTTTAACCCTGAATCAACCCTGAGCTCATATTTTAGATTTTATTAAAGGTTGCACTCAGCACTTTTTTTCTAGTCTTACTAAAATATGACATTTACATTTTGTGTATTAATCAAACTACATCAATGTCTTCTTGACAATTTCATTGGTTCATCATTTGCAATGTATGAAAGGTATTTTGCAGAGTAAAGTTATTGTTTGCATTAAGCACTGCACAGAAATGGTACTCCACAACATTGTGTATGTTTCTGAAATCTCCTGATTGCATGCTACCTCTCAGATTTTCTCTGGGTGGAGTTCATGTATCTCCCTGTGGGTCCATGGATTTCCTCCTCCTCGTTCTCCTTCTTACTTCTCATTCTTCTGATTTGAAGCAGCTTTTATTGCATAATACACTACACAAATAAATACAATTTGACTTAGTTTTTTTTTTGTTCATGGGAACTTTATTATTAGGCTCTGTTTGTTCCCATGCTCTCTTATAGACTGTCCGCTGCTAGTGACCAAGGCAACTTTTACGTGTTATGAAACTTTACTACACAGGGTTTACTAAATTAGTAAAATTGATGAGTTACCGTTGTAGTGTAGGTGGCAAAGAATTGGAGCTGTTGGTAAAGCACTGACTGCGTTCAAACGAAAGCATTTCACAAAGCTCTTCTCGTGTGAGGGCTGTTTGCATCATGTCTCATCATGTTTGCATCACACACTGTTACCTAATTTTCCTTTCTAATCTCATGCATATGAAACAGGTCAATAAATCTTTAAACGTCTGCTACTCAGGCATTTTTGAAACTTAAACTGACACGATGAACATGTTCAGCTCATTTTCTAAATATTTTTGACTGAAATTATATTTAGAAAATACATTTTATGTTGTGTTGAAAAATATTTCAGAATCAATTTGTGTCGTTTCAACTTTTTGTATGTATAAAATCAAACCTCTAATAAAAAAAATGTAACATCCAGTATTTTTTTACCCTTTAATTGCCAAGATCTTAAATGGTCACTGATTTAAAAAAAAAAAAAATAAAAATATTGTGGCCTGGATTTTTTTTTTACATTTAGTTACAGCCTTCGACATGTCAAACATTAGTAATAACATTGGCGTTGATGGATTTTAAGTTTTTGTATAGCAACAAATTTAATTAATTTCTCTCTCGTTTATTGTTCTTGCTCCATTGACTTTCATGCCACAAAATGATTGTGCGTTCTTTATTGTTAGTGGTCATTCTTTAAATAAGTCATTGAAAATGTCATTTTGTTTGTATGACATCATTTAAGATCTTGGCAATTAAATGGTAAAATACGAATGTAGTTGGGGGGATATGAAAAGATTTGTGCAAAAAAAAGGAAAATCTGATGAACAGCCACGAACAAAACAAAAGTGTAGTGAATTTGCCTAAAGTGCATATTTGAGTTTTTGAAAAAGTTCAAAGCATTTTCCTAAAGTGCGTGTAAAAATAATGATTTGTCACCAGAAATCATTCCATTTGATGAAACCAAATGAGTGGTGAGTGATATGATCAAAATCACCCTGAAGGGGCTGAAAACATCCCCAATAACACAAGACATAAGAGATATAGGTCTGTTACTATATATATATATATATATTATATATATATATGTGTGTGTGTACCTGTATATACATATATTATATTCTTGGCTTTGGTCAAAGATGTTGTGTGTGTTGTAGGTTCTTTAGCACACTAATTTGAAGACATGATCAGTGGTATTTCTTGCCGTGACATGCTTGTATCAGCTTAAATGTGCATTCCTGTGTGCACTGGGGCTTGTTTCTAGCCAGACCACAAAACAGCTGCACCACAGCAGTGATTTTAGAGCCTGCTCGAGAGCTGTCTATAGGAATTAAAAGTGGGATTTTCACCTGAGTTTTGCTGAAAGTACATGCTTTAGATGCACTACCCCTTTAATATGCTTGTTATTATTTGAGTGCACGTCTCTAATGAATTTCTGTATGATTTTGATTCCCAGAAGCTTTTATTTTGCCATGTGCAATTTAGTTTCCTGAGGAGCAATCCCAGTGTAATCGAATTGGTGTCTCCTGTAGTCTTGTTCTTTAGCCTGATCATTTCATCCTGCGTTCCTCTCAGTGTAATTCCCTTTGACAGGAGATCAATTCAGGTAAACCGTGCAGAGTTTTCTGCAGTGCTGTTTACGTTTGCATAACTTGCATTGCACTGGCATCATATTAAAACATCTCTGAGATGCAAACCATTCACATATCTCCAGTATCTGCTCATTTCATGTTCCTGCCATTGCACGTGGCATGAAAAATGTATAATCATGAGAAGATATTTTTTGCGAGTTCTCACTGTCTGTCTTTTAGAAGCGTTAGCCTGATTTTTTTCTCTCTCTCTCACTCTCTCACTCTCTCTCTCTCTCTCTCTCTCTCTCTCTCTTCTGTCTCTATTTGTGTGTTTTCATCTTGGAAATACAAAAAAAATATGTGACCTTTCAAGACGTCCCATTTTCTGAGTGTTGAGTGTGAAATGTGTTTTTTTTTTTCTGCTCGAGGGGTTTGATGCAGGAATAGATTACAGCACATTATCAACCTCTTTAGTATGATATAGACAGATAGAGTGCCAAGACATTTCACCTTTTCTTTCCGGCTGTGTCCTTATTGCGACAAAGTGCATGATTAAATTGAAAGAAAAGAGTATGTATTTTGTAAATGGAAGGGAAATTACCATTTACCTCTCTGATGCATTTCCAAGAGATTGAGGATAGCTGAGAAGAGACAGACTGGAGATGTTCTGTGTGCATATCACGATTAAAGTGAGAAGCATCCAGTGATGCTGTGAGCTGACTGGCCAATGTCTGATCTTTTTTTGCTTTCAAGTGTTTCCCCCTGATTCATGAAATAGAATGGTGTGGATATTAAAGGAATTGTATAATTTATCCACTGTAGTGAAACACTTCTGGTATCATGTGGCATCCCAGATTAATTCTGGACAGGAATGTCCCGGGTGGTTAAACAAGGACCAGCCAAAGTACACATTCACCAGTTCTCTCGAGAACATCTGACTCTGGCTACCAATAGCTTAAAGTAACTGTGGCTTTGTCAGTAAGAGGAAAGGCCTTTACACACCTATGCGTCTGCTGCACTGCACTTTTGCGTCTGCGTCATCAGCTCCCTGCGTTTTTCTCTTGCATTTAAAAATGAGTGTACGGACCCTCTCCTGAACACTAGATGCAGCCTCTGTGAACTGTAAGTCACTCCATGCGACACAGTGGTGCAGAAGCAATCACATTGTATGGAGGCCCATTTAGGGACAAAGAGATGAGGATGACCGACCGTTTATCTGTCAATATAAAGCCAAACTATTCGTTTTCTGGAAAACAATCAACTTCTCCTTAAAGCTGGTTTCAGACGCATAATTTGGGCCCCGTTTAAGAATTTATGCCCAGAATCGCATGCAATTCGGGGTTCATGTACGTGTGTGACAATCCAAAGACTCCCTCTGCAGGAGTCACAGGCTAGCAAGATGCCTCTCAGGTATCTGTGTCTGTCAGCGAGTCACAATCATGCTTTGTTTTCTGACTATAGTAATGTCTGTGATTATCTGCAGCCAATGAGAGCCACATCCAGAAGACAACTAGAAGTTGCAGAGATACAAAAGCATAGGTTTCGGGTTCGAAAGTGGGTTGCTTTTCGGTTTGTTTGGACCCAATAAATGAATTAAGAACTTACATGCTCCCACATTTGATAATAATTCCATTTTTGTGCTTCAGTCTGGCGCACATGACACAAGTTTCCAAATCTTTCTCACAAGGTCCACAGCTAGGTTTATTACATGGGTTTCTCAATTCTCCTTTGGGGAATGGGTCAAGGGCTTAGGCACACCGCACATATTCAGAGTAATAGCAGAGGTAGCACTGCATCTGTTGTACCAATCATTGAAGATCCACGTACAGTTGCGTTCTTTACCGTGTATTGTTCTAATTGATTTTGACTGGCTTGCAAAAGTAACCTCTAGTGGTGAAATATTAAACACTACTCCTTTTTAAAACCGACCCTCCCCTTATGGGTCCAATCATACATGATTTGATATCCATACAATTTGGTAGTTGCAGACATACTTGCACGAATACTTGCACAGCACATGTTTTTATCTGAACTTCGAATAAATCTTTAAACAAAGTACAAATGATAAATGAGTCAAATATAATTAATAATACATTTTTGGATACATGTAATTACGATCCTGCCCATGTCTGGTTATTTGTGTGTTGCATGAATAACGGGAACAAGTGAGTCAGGGTAATACATGGAACCTTTGTTTGTTTGAATTACATTTTATGACTCAAATAATTAACAACTGACTAGAATTCTTTGTATCTTGACAGTAGCAGAATGCTGAATCGTTTTTCTTTTTGACACTTATTGAAGTTGGCCAACAAGAAAGAACCTATATTTCTTTTTTTTTGAGGCTTATGCCCAGATGCTCCTGAAGAGCAATGTGTGAAATAGAGCTTGCATGGCTAAGGGCTCTTTCCTTGGGTACAACATGGGTCTTCTCATTCATCGTACACAAATTAAAGTGTAATTATTTTGCACTGGTGTAGACGGTTTATTGTTTTACTGTCTATTTTCTTACACATCATTCCATTGTGTTGCATAACCTAATTACTAAATATCTTCACTGTAGCATGTCTCTCTCTGCATGCCTGTCTATCTCTCTTTCTCCTCTTGCATTGCTGTATTGAGGGTCAGACACTGAATCGATCGCCCAGAGCTGCAGCTCTTCCTTCACTGACAGCTTATCTTAGAGGGAGGGAGAAAGAGAGAGAGAGGGAGAGCTGTACTCAGCATTATTTCTGTGTAGACCTTATCTATCTCTCACCCAAACACACACGCACACTCACCCAGATTGAGTATTACTCTAGCAAACACAGTCTCTTGAAGATGGCGGGTTGGTTTACAGAGCAGCCAGTAGACATGAAGACTTACTGACCCGTCTCCATGACCTACCTCAATGTCAGTGACCTGGCAGAGCCATAGCTGCTGTTGCTGTCTGAATGCAAATTTGTGGGGGAAAAAACATGAATCTTGCTGAACTGTCATCTTTGTTATTTAATCTTTTTTTTAACAAGCAGATCAGAGTGTGCTCTGGAACTCCAACCAGTGACACATGGTGGAAACTCCTCACTAGTGACTCATTTGAAACATATCCTATCTAAACTAGCTTCTCTTTACATGGACAGCTCTATGCTGAGCAGTTCTTCACTCTTTATCTTTGTGAGTAACCAATCAGGGGTGGTCCTAACCTACTTGGTGCCCTGGGCGAACATCCACTATGCAACACATAATTAGGCCAGTGGTGTGTGTCCTGAGTTTGGTGTCAACAGAGTGATTTATTTAGAAGCTTTTGAGCTTTAATCAAATTGGCCAATAATACAAATTTGGTTAAAATAAATGTTTCAATATTTTTTTGCACAATCTGAGAGAATTAGTGGAATGTGGCTTGATTTTGGTCATAATACTGCATTTTATTTTATGAATTTATTAACCCTAAGTGATCCTGTATTAGTCAGGTGCTCATAGATGGTAATGTCTTTCAACAAATGCAGAGCGAAACCTGTTTTGATAAAATAGTTTTATAGCTTGTACTCTACGTAACACATAAAAAAGAGGTGATATTTGTTCATTAAGAGCATTTGGGTCAAGCTATTGAGCAGAGAAATCAGAATCTGTGAATCTGTCTGATAAGACGCCTCAGAGTGGTCCTTTATCCCCAAAATGTGAATTATAAACCAAATTGGTGCCTGTTCAATCCCAAAATGCGCTAGCATGATGTGTCGGGACAGCAAGAAAAAATCCAATTCCTGATGAAGCCACCAAAACCACCCCCCCAGGGGATGCTTCCCTGGGCGTTCCTGTACGTAATCAACCTTTAGATAAAGTGCATTTAAGCCAATGATATTTGAGTTCCTATTTTTCGGTTCAGACCCACAACTTTTGACCAAGAACTTTGTCTTTTGGGATTAACCGCTTGGTTTCTACAATACATTCATCAAACATAATGTAAATAAATGTATTGCTTTCCCTGTTCTTTTTCTCAATTCACAAGTAGCACCTGGGGTTATATTTATTCTGGAAGTCACATATTATCGCTTTATAATGCAAAACCCCATTTAAGACATCCCAGCCTGCACTTCTTCACCCTCACAGCGTTATTGTCTAACCTTTCCACTCTCAAAGAGCAGCATTCCATAGAAGAAAATCTGATTACTGCAGCTGAGCAAAATGAGAGCACGGACAACCCAATTCCTTGTGGTACTTTCTCCATCTGCCTCGATTCGATTAGTCTGAGACATCACATGGGAAAAATGTTGTTTAGAGGTGCCCTGAATTCCACAGAGATATTTCTGCATACATAAATTGTGAGTAGATGAGAGGAGAATGTTGACACAAATTCAAATAAACTGATTGGTCAAGAAAAAGATCTACTGTGGAACTTGGCTTTTTTTTAATTATGCGAAGCTATATTTTATTTTATTGTATCTAATGTTTTTCAGCTGGATTTAGACTGCAATGGCATGTGCTTAAGTAGATGTCGGCAGACCTTAGTTTACATAGCTTATAAGCAACCAATTTTGGCACATTAGGTTTATATTACTCATATTGGCATAGGAAACTATGTATGATATCGCTGACTCCTCCATGACAACCAGTTTTACCTCAGCAACCGTTCCATTTTGCTAATAAAAATTCTGTTAAACAGCACTTTTACAAGGCAGCACTTTTACAAGCCATCTAGTTGTTATTTACTATCTGTATTCGAATAGATATTATCGCTTGAGTTTCTTAGAATACGCCTCTGTGTTTGAATTTCTTGAAAATACTTAAATTTTAAGCATGTTTTTTGAAGGTTTGAAAAGTTCCTTGTATTCGAATAAAGCCCTATTGTAAATGCTTTATTTTTATTTTTTGTAAAATTAAGGAAAACTGCTCATCTTGGCCAACATATTTGATTTTTTTAGTCATGCAATCCTACAGAACTTGTGACTGCTTAATAAGTTTTCTGTTGCCTTTAAATGTTTTAATTGAAATTAAAATAAGAGGTTTAGATCAAATGAGATAATTATCAATCTTTTCAGACCTTTGACGTCAAAATCCTTAGTTTAGATCCTGAGACTATAAAGACCTTTATATATTGTCTTTGATAACCTCTGTTCTCAAAAGAATCACAGCAGATTGTAAACTAATGCCAAAGGGAACATCATGTTATGAACTCTGTTTATTTTATTTAAGTGTCCAGTCACTGTTGCTTAAATCCAAACGCACAATCTGAGAGCTCAGGACATGATTTACTGCATCAACAAACCAAACAGTGGAGTCAGTTCAGTTCAGTGTTATGACAACAGAGTTTGTGTTTAGTGTGGTTTCCTGAGCCTAGAGCAAGAATCGCCTGAATCATTGGGCAGGAGTCTGGCTCTCTGATCCAGCTTTTATCTTCTTTCCTGTAGGCTGTGGTTGCCTGGGCATTCATTCTCCTATTCACAAACAAATCTGTCTGAAGTTGCAGTATGTTTAAATACAGCATATCGTGAAAATAATTACTTTGATTTCAGCAAGAATGTGGTTTAGCATGGACAAATATATCCCAGTCTGTGATTTGTGATGAACACAATTAGCAGCAACCAATTTTCTGAAAATTAAGACCTGAAATGTAATTAGAATTCTTTGTTATGACTTCCGATGTGTGCAACATGCTAAAAATACCCCTTTGACTGATTGGGAAAAAGTCCCAGGTCTTGATTATGCAATCTAGAAGGGCTTACAAGCAGGAATCTAACATCAAAGTGAACACTAACCTCAGGAAATGGAAGAGAAAGTAAGCCATGTTACCATTGTTAAACAATGATTGTTTTGGGAAGTGTCCCTTGTTTCAGTTCCCCTTTATTAATGACCCCAAATAATTCATGTATCAAAACAAAGCTACTTCTACTCTCAAAAAATGAATGTAACTAGATTTACCGCTGAGACGAATCCTGCTCCAATTGCTTTTGATTTGGAGCTTCATCAGCTCCTGAGCCCTTTTCCTTTTCGGACACAGGTTTATGCTGATAAGGCAGTATCATTGTATTGTTGACTTATAATTCACTTTTTACATAATATCCAAGGAAAGCAGGTGGTTTGAACAGATTGCGTCACGTAAAGGAGTCGCCGCATACGATAAAATTCTTTGCTGAGTCATTTTAAAATCCTGTAAAAATAGTGTATTAAAAGATAATTTAAGGTTTGTTTGTTTTTGTTTTTTTTGCCTTGGATGCATTTTAACCTGTTGTTGGAGACTTAAAAAAACCAAATGATTAACTTTTCAAAAATGATGATACAGTATAGGCTCTTTAATGGGTCTGTGTATTATAAGTTGGCATGTGCTGGTTTAATATTCAGTGCTATGAAAGATACCCACATGCTCTTGATGGATGATTCAGATTTAACCAAGAATACATGTTGAAAATGTTTGTCTTTGTCTCTTTTATTTTTTATTTTTTTAAATTCAGTGTAATATCTTGTCTGCAAATAAATCAACAATTATTTATGTATTCAATGCGCACAATTTAGTTGAATAGTATAATGCAAGAACAGCCATACAGTACATTTTAATTGTGTTTGTATAATGATGGTGTGTCAGGTAAAGAGAACATAAAGGTCATTAGAATAATGGTACTTTGTGTTCCAATGTCAGTGTAGTATTGAAGCCAAGGATTTTATTTTAATATCTGTGATGCGTCTTGGAGATTCACTTTAGTCCTGTGGAGAGCTGAAAGATGATATTAGGCCCTGTGTGAGCTGAAAGAGCATTAGAGCCAGCAGGTAGACAAACACTCTCAGTCCATGAAATAGACAGTCTAACTTTAGGAACTGAAAACACTACGGCCATCCAAGGTCTCGTCACTTTTCTGTAATTCATGACTGAACAGAGTTTGAGCTACAGTATTGGCTCTTGTTGATATTTAAAAAAACAAAACAAAAAAACAATTATTATTTTAATTTATTTCAGGCAATTTTCCAACCTTTGGAATGTGCGCCGATTTTTGCTGATCTTAATTTAACAAAATATACATGCAGGACATAGGCAGTTACTTTGATAAAATATATTCTTAAACTCCCTCCCTAACTCGAACTTGCCTGTTTGCTAATATATAAATTAATCAACACTTGCCAGCCAATTAGAATCCAGTATTCAGAAAGACCATTGCATAACATTTTTTAAAATTATGTCAAAATTATTCACATTTTCATAAAATCCTAAAATGATTCACTCTCTGGTTGATCATTAAAACTCTGTCTGATCTTCTGGAAGTTGTCTTTGCTAGAGTGGAACCCCTTCGTCTAAATATTTTTAGTGATCAGTGATGCAACTGAGAAATCACATTTGTCTTTTTTATATACTGATACCAGGACAGAGTAAATCAATTTGTACTCTTTCAAGCACACAAAATCTGCAGTGAGTGAGAGAAGCTGAAGGCTTAGCTGAATATTGATTCACACACTCATCTCTCAGGAAAATGAACGGGTCGTGACTCCTTAACCTTTGATCCTGGATTCATTGAGCTTGCAAAAAAATGCTTGTCAAGAAAATTCACTGCTGATTGCACTCAAAGGATTGTTTCTTCAGAGTCATGTGTCTGTTTGGACTATTGGATTCATTTCAGTGAATCATTTATTTTCAATTCATTAGTATCATGTATACATATGGCCACACAGCTTTTGGTATCCATTTTCTAACAATAAATGGTAGAAAATACCGTAATGCATTTTTAGGCTACCCATCTAGACTCTCATTTGATATTAATCCATATGAGCACATGTTTGTTTTTCCCAAAGTAATATTTTTGATTCATGACCTCCTGAACTACATGGAGTACAAAACATGATTCACAATTTTTGTTGCATAAAATCGATATCCTAAGATGTCCATGCACTTTAAGTCAGCGTCAAAATTTGTATTTTATATTATATACAAAAAATATAATCAGATACAGATATCAGTGTGTGCCACATGTCTATTAGAGCACTTTTTCACTGCACAACAAGGTAAAGTTCAGTTCAGCACGCTTGTAACGGTTTTTCCACTGTTCTGGCCATCAAACCGACACCATTTCTGGAAATTGGTCTAAGGATGTTCTAGAACCAACACCATCGCTCTTGATTATCTTGATTGGCTGAGCAAGCATGGTTTGAGAGAGCCCTCATTGCTTGCGTCATTGAACCACACAAATTATTTACACAAACACTGACTTTTGTTCCAGTCACATGTGAGAAGAAGACCGGTAAAGTCATTACGTCTGGGAAAACCATTATCCAAGAAGCTAACACAACAGACCTTCAGCGCGTGTGAGATCCATTGTTATTCTTAGAGATATTTCCTGATCTTATGTTGCACTCACCCCTCACGGAAGGGGTGGCACAAAAATACTCAGACAATGGCGTGAAAATACTCGGATGATACAATACATCCCCTCTAACGCGACACTAAAGCAATAGAAGAGCAAGCAGGCAGAACTGATCTGTGCCATGTCGTGCAGTGGTAAAGCGGCATTACCGATCTAGAGCAGTCTCCGGCACTGAAGACTTCAGTTAGAAATACAGAAGCTCTTGGCTGAAGGTGTCAAAAATGGTGCTTTTAATGTTGGATAAAAAGAACAGAAGGAGTAACAAAAGAAAGGAAAATGGTCCTACTGGGAGAATTGTTACCTTTCTTCCCCATGAGCTACTGGTATGATTTGGGATGGTTTGCCAAGTTCTGTAAGGTTTAGGGTTGTCATATAAATTTAGTGCAAGTCAAATCAAGATCGATTGTGAGCCTGAAAATGAAATGATCATTGAATCCAGGGTGCGTTATTTGCATCTCTTTTGTCTGAATTCAGAATCATCACCAGAAGGATTCATGTGAATGAACAGAGTGAGTGAGAGAGAGCCTCTGAAACCAATGACTGGTGTCAGATGAAAAAGAATTTCAGGGGGAACACATTTGTGTGAGTGAGTGTGCATGGGAAATCTGGAGAGAGAGAGCGAGAGAGAGACTGCAGAAAACACTGATTACTGCAGTGGTGGAATCCCATGCTTGAAAAGGGGGGCTATTCCTCTCCTTGGCATTCCCCCATCCCTCCCTCTCTCTATTCCTGAATCCTAGTGTCTCCCTGTTTGATATTCAATAACACCCACGCCGGCCCCGCACTGCGCTGAAGCAGCACACTCACACACACACTCACATATGAGCATTACCACACAGCTTGGGCTCTGTGTTAGGTACTAGCCACATCCAGAGTTAATAAAATGGAGTAAGACTCTCATGCCTGTAACATTAATCAGTGCAACACTTTGTAGAGCAGAGACACACATATAAACACCACTACACTCAACCATCTGCTGCTCTCTCTCCCTCTGCAGCCGTGTCACTGAGGTGATCGCTTTGAACACAACATGTCCATTAACAGCAGGAAATAATACACTCATCACTGATACCTTTCACTCAGTACTGTGTGGATACAGATACAGTGCACATGGATACAGTACACACTCAGATTCAGGCACAAACTGTTGGCCAATGGTTGCCAAGTAGTCTTTCTGTCCGGAAAGTACATTTAGAAATAGGTTTAACAGTGATTTACAAGCTAAATAACTAATTACTATTGGCAATTGAGAAATTACCCCTTGCAATTTCTCCTGGAAATTGTGTGACTGCTATGTGCAGCTGTGTTGACAAAAGGGAGCAAATCCAGTTTGTTTTGCTTAGTTGAATTTTTCTGCCCAAAAAAATGATTGTCTGGGACAACTAGTCAAAATCAAATTAACACCTATTTAGGTGGAATCTGAGAGTTTAACATATATGCCAGCTTTTAAACAGAATCCTGGGTTTTCACACTGCTTAAACTAAACCTGGGGACACCCTGGATCAACGTTCATATTTGCAGTATCACTGTACCTGATTGAGCACACAGCAGGCAACATTCCACTACTAGTAACCAGTTTAAAGAAAATGCTAACACGTTGGTCATTAGCTGTTTTAAGTCTTTTAACAAAAGGCAAAGTATATGAACATTTCTTTGAATTTCTATTAAGGTTCGAGTATAGTGTTAAGTTGTACAGAAGCATCATTGTTTAGTAACGTCCTCATATCGAAAATTATGGGTTACTCAAAGAACTCATCCCTGGTGGCGTTTCATTGTAAACGGCACTTGAGCTGACCGTAACTCGATGCAGCATTGTCGACACAAACTTTGTTATTAAATATTTGAAAGACCGCATTATAGGGCTGGGCGATATGACGATATATATCGTGGGGACGATAGAAAAGTGTCTATCGTCCTATTTCTCTTCTATCGTTTCTATAGTTTCTAACCTAATTTTATCAATTACTAAAGAAAATATTGCATTAAATAGGATATGACAAATGTATGATAATGTCTTGTGGCTATGCAATGCATACTCTACCCTTTATATAAGTGATAATCAAGAATAAAAATGAACTTTTTCGCAAAGAAACTCCGTCTTGTGATTTTGCGACGTGACGCTTTACGTTGTTGCGACATGCTTTACGCTAGTTAACTCATGAGACGCAAGAGGTTGAAGATGAATGCCCGAAGTCACAACAAATTGAAACTGCTATGCAGGCAGCAGCCCAAGAAGTACTTTTACCGAAACGTGGGGGTAAGTCGGTGATTTGGTTGCATTTTGGCTTCAAGAGCTCCGACACAGAGCAGAAGACAGTCATCTGCAAACTCTGCCAAAAAACTGTTTCCGCGCCCGACGCCAACACAAGAAACCTCTTTTACCACTTGATGAAGCTTCACGAAAAAGAATACTGGAGAATCGAAGAAATGCGACGTAAAGAATGTTGTGAAACAGCCCGGGCAAGTGGCGAGAAAAAATATAGCCAGCCTAAAATTAAAGAGTCTTTCATAAAATGCACACCGTATGAAAAAACGTCCCAGCGCCATAAAGAAATCACATGTGCCATCTTGCATGATCCCTGTGTATGCAGCTGAGAAGGTTAGCTTCCGAGACCTCGTCAAAGTGCTTGACCCGAGGTACGTTATGCCCAGTCATTATCGCTTATATAACGCATGCCGGGCCCAAGTAGAGAAGGATGTTTGCAGTGTGGTCCATTATTTTATTTTTTTTTAAATAGTTTATTTTGATAATACTATTTAAATAACTATGATGTGGTTAAAAAAATGTGAACGCTACTGTAGCTCTACCTCCACCACATCTGTTGTCATTTGATACGTTTACATTGCTGCACTAAAATGTAGTTTTTCTCATTTGTGACAGTTCAGTTAAATGTCACTTCAAAATAAAGTTGCAAAAAAAAGTATGCAATGATATTTTTGTCAAACTTTTCAGAGAATAACTGAAAACATACTTTATTGTGGTATATCGTGATATATATCGTTATCGTGATATAAAATAATCCATATCGTGATATATGATTTTTCCATATCGCCCAGCACTACCGCATTATGATGACACACAATTCTCTAGGAGATGCCATTTCTGATTGGTTGTATGTTGCTAAGTGTTTAACATGGCAATTCGGGGTTAACATTCTGGTGCTATCCCTGGTGCGGAGCTAACAGCACTTTAAAATTTCTGGTGCGAATTTGGGTTAAAAGCAGTGTTTAGAATTGTCGATACCCTGGGATTAAGCGCAGTGTGAAAAGCCATATTGCTCAAGAAAACAAAAGGAAACTCCAAGTCAATCAAGCTTTTGTCAAATCTAAATGCCGGCTTAGGATGCAACGCTGAAAGGAGTGGTTCTGCTGGTTGGGACAACAAACCACCTCACTTTCTTTGCTTTCTGCCTGATGTTTTGGTCACCTTTGAATGATAGCAGTGCGTTCACATAGCAGAGAGTCTGTGATTTTTATTTTTAACATTTTTTTTACGAGGGACTTATCTAAATTGTCCACAAGTTGTCTTGCCTATTTACCTATCAAAAGAACACTATTTGTACTGAATTACTATCTAGAACCCACCCAATTGCCTCAGGTAGTGCAGCTCATCGAGAATGGCACATCAATGTGAGCCGTGGGAAGGTGGTGTGCTGTATTGGTCAACGTAGTATCCAGATCCTGGAGGCACTACCAGATGACAGGCCAATACATCAGGAGGGGGACGTAGAAGGGCGGCAAGCCAGCTATTAGGAGGGCCACTACCTCCGCCTCTGCTGAGTAGTATAGAATTGGTGAGCAAAGGAGGGAGAGATGAACAGGAAACAGGCATGGGGCATAAAAAATGTAGACTTTCGAGATTAACATTAGACGTTAACATTTCATGTGAGTAAAAGAAAATATATTTTGTGTGACATTTTTGTGGCCATACGACCTGCTGATTATCAAGCAATCTATTTTCTTCTTAATCTTTTCACCCTTTCATTGTGTTTTAGCTTTCTCATGGTAAAAGTATACATTATGAGATGCTGTGTAGTTTATGCAACGTTAAAAACTAGAGTATCTAGTTCTAGAGTATGTGGCTAAACATTTTTTTGCGTTTGCAAATGCACATTTGAACATTATTTACTTCAGATGTTCTGTGTGCATTGACTAGAATTCATAAAATACATAATTTGCTCTTCTTTGCACTTATAAAATGGATTAAATAATGATTTGAGAGGTTATTAGATTGTATATTGCTCTATGTCTGGTCCGACCCCCTGTAAATCAAAATATACTTTACAGTCTGCCTGTTGTGTGTAGGTAAATCAAGAATGAAATACAGCATAGAGTGAACATAGTGAACAAGTGTTTTGAGTAAATTCATCTTCATTGTTCTGCGTTTGACTGTCACCCTCACTTCTCTTCTCTGTGTGGCTGAAAAACATTGATTCTCAGGCTGCTGTTCTATTGAGTGGCTTCTCTTGAATATTTCAGTCAGTGAAAGAGCCTGCTGAGAGGACACGAGAGGGTTTCTGCTTCCCTGTCTTTGCTTCATCCCTGGTGCACACCAAGCTCTTGCTTCAACACACTCACCGCAGAGCAGAATGATCAGTCGGGACGGCTGACGCTTTGTTTTCTGGTGTTGAACAGCATGAGCCTTATCTTGTATTCTTAATTCATATCGTCATCTGATGACTCTGTTGGGTAGGGCTTCTGAAATTCATAGAGACAAGAAACATTCTGACCCCAAGAGGTGGGGTACACCCTGGACAGGTTGCCAGTCCATCGCAGGGCAACATTTTAATTGATTTGTGCAATTGTTTGCCAATATATGCCCAATACTTTAGGAACCAAACGTTGCCCAGTGTTTGATTGATAAATTAACAATTTGTGACCAAGCCCAAAACATTTATAATACATTATTTATAATGACAAAAATGATGGGATTCAGTTACATTTAATGTTATATTTCTTAATAGTCTTGTTTAAAATGTTGAGCCTGCTCACATCTTTTTCCACATAAGTGGTTAACATTTTATAATTGAGAGGCAGCTGGACATTGTAATCTTTAGTAATTCAGGTTTAACTGCATGTTCTTTTTTTTAATTGGTTGATGAGCAGGGCTAGCAAATTCTGTAACCCAACATCCCAGGACAGTCACTTTTTCCATTCAAGCTACCAAAATTTGAGAGCTCCTCTCTGGTGGGCTTTTCTAAGTGCAGAGAAATAAAGCATTGACATGGGACATACTCTCTCCACCTCTTAATTGCAGCGATTGGTACTTGCGCTTGGTGGGATGATAGTAATGAGAGGGCACTTTTTTCATATGAGATTAATCTTTGGAGTGCATTACAGGTGTTTGTGGGAATGGATTTTATTCATTTTAGGGTGCTTTTGTACACTTCTGGCCTGTGTATTAGGGCCACGTGTTTCTGCAAATAAAACAATGTTTTGACATATCACTTTCCCAAAATTTGTGATCCCAAATCAGACCTTCTGCTACTGGGATCAGTCATTTTATTAAATCTGAACAGAAAAAACAAAATGCACATCATCAAAAGTTGAATGCCCAGCATGTGACGCAACAAGAACCACTGCATTGCATTAGGATTTAATCTGTAAATGAGTTTCCATCAAAGTTGAGGCACATTTTTCCTATAGGATAAAAAGTTTATCATACTCCATTGCGTGCATAATTTTTTTTATAGACATTTTTAAAAAGTGTGCATCTTGGTGTTTCCATTCATGATTTTTTTAAGCAATATTCCAAAATCTGCATAAAAAAGCTGGATGGAAATGCAGCTATTGACTTGAAAATGCTGTATTTTTGCTTTTTTTTTGCACTTACACATACACAAAGTTTGAAACTTTATTAAGCTAAATACTGATGCTTGATATCACATTGATGAGAGGATGTGTCATCTTCTGGCCAAGTCTAGATGAGGAGGAGGAGGTGTGTTGGTGCCCTTGCTCAATGGATTTGTCTAGACACGATCTTTAAACGAGCACCGGTGCTTCAGTGTCAGTGCTAATTGTTTGTTAAATAATCACTCTGTTTGTTTCACAGCTGAGTCCTCATTTTAAATTAAAAACCACAGACAAACTGTGAAGTCAAAGGATTTCCAGTTTTCCACCCACAGCTCATTAACACTTCTTTTTTAGCTACAATGACACAATACTTATCTCTAGAGATTGCAACAAAACCAATGATGTTTGCTGTAATAAATTTACTACTGCAATAATTTATTTCAGACTCTGACCATTGTTTTCTCGCAGTCGATAACATTATTGTAACGGTCATGAACTGTTCTGTCTGTTAGCATTTGATTTTCTTTTCTTTTTTAAAGAAACAAACTGTCAAAAAAGCCCCAGTTAGTGACCAGTTCTTGGTTGAATATCTAGGGTTCATGGTAGATTAATGTTTGCTCCACAACACTAAGAACCCGGAAAGGAAAGATAATAATAAATTATCACACGTAACTAAAATCCTTATAGACAAAACACAAAATGCATAAGGATGGTCTTTGACCTTTGATGGCCTCTACAGACCTATTTGACTTGGGATTCACACAAATCTTTGGATGGCTCCTCATCAAGGTGCTCTTCCTCTGGGTCAAGGAAATATTGATGCAATGATGCTCCCTGCCTGAAGATGACGTTTACCATCGACTCTCAAATCCAAGACAATATTGTACCACAAATCCTCTCTTTTCTTCACATTTTTGTAATCTTTGTGGGTTTGTCAAACGGCTCCCTTTCGTCGTCGTCTTCTTCCTGCCCTTCTTCTTTCCTGTGCAAAGTCTGTGGGCTGAGTGCCTTTTTTACTTCCTACTTACATCAAAAGAGCCAGCTGTCATTGGTCATTCACCTTGCAAAAACCACTCGCTTGGTCAGATGTGTGAGCTCCTGTTGGTGCCCATGGTTTTTTGCTAGAGGTGTGTTCTTGCACAAAACTTTGGATCAAGAATGTGGATAGGTGTGTAGAGGTCTTTAGCAATGCCAGCAAATATTCTTGCCCTGAATCTCTGTTATGGAACCTTTTCAAAACATCTACCAAAAATACAAGCACTAAGGATGTCACAGAGTGACCACACACACAGGACTTGACAACGACACGATGAACAATAGTTTATTGAACCTCTATATCACACGGAATGGTCTGGCAATAGTTAGTCTTGCAATCATTATAATGTTAGTTCACAGGGGGATCTGTAAAGCCTCATCCGAGAATGACCCGCAGACACTGAGAAAACACCTTCTCGTGGATATACAGCAGGTTAGTATTCAACAGGTATTCCAGGGAAAGCAAAGACCACCAGGCAGGCTAGGGTGCTTACAGTTGTGCCCAACCCGAGTTTCCATCTGATTGTGGAGATCGCCATCCATGTAGGATACTTCCAGTAGCTGTCTTTGGGATCTGAGAAGTGAACGATACACAGGTAAGTAGCAACTGGAAAACTCGGGGAGTGATTCAGAGAGAATGCTAGCGAGGGAATCCAGGAAGTAAACACACAGTGGAAGGACCCTAACAACGGACACCGGGCTTCTGGGAGATGGAGTATTTATGTGGGAGATCGACGCTCGCGATTAGTTGCAACTTAAGTGAGTTTGATTTCAGTTGAGGGAGAGATTGCAGACTCTGACAAAGAACAGAACTAAGTGGAAAAGGGCAACTTCAGAACTTTTCTCAACAGCTTGTGTCAGAAATACCAATCAAGTATTCGTAGTACTAGACTCAAAGAAAAGGTTTGAGCTAATGAGTGCACAAGAAATCCTGTGTGACTTCATCTAGTGTTTTGTACCATGTGAAAGTTGATCGGTAGGTCTTCCGATTGGACTAATTGTACTAGCATGGATTACTCTTCCTCAGTGTTCTTGATTCATGAATGCCAGCTTTATCTCATTGGCTACAGAGATTTCATCTGGCTCAATGACGTTGCTCTATTTTGTGTGCATCAGACATTCCATAATCAGTTCTCTGAAGAAATGGCTCATTATTTCATGTGTATTTGGGAAAAACTAACGACTGCTGTACTTGTCTAAAACCCCTGACACCTTTCTTCAGTTTCAGTGGTAATAATGACAACAAATGATGCCCTCAGTGGAGGGATTGGTTTGTTAGTGCCTCATTAGTAATTAATGACAGTATTCATCTGAAATCTGCACTGAAACAGCTGACAAAGAACTAGTTTACCCCTCGGGCTTGACCTGTTCACTCATTAAACTCTGTTACTAGCTGTCTACAGTGACATTTAACATCTTTAGAATCTTTCCTGTTTTTGTTTTTGATTGACACTGTCGTTGTCTTTGGGCATCTATTGGACAAATAATCGATGTGCATCATTCAAGCTCTCGGTTTGAAATGACAGCCTTGGCATCAATCTGCACCTCTGCCATTTCTTTTGTTTCCTGGAGTAGATCCCAGTCTGATCTTGTGCCCTGTTTGCAACGATTGATAACAGCAAAAAGAAACATGATCCCGTCAATTTCAGTTTAGTGCAGCTAATTTCACAGCTGTGGGCATGTTGCTAAATGAGCTCCGAAAAGAAGAATGTAATGCAAACAAGGAGCATTTTTGTAAAAAAAAAAAAAAAAAAACATTTTTCCTCATTACTATTAAGGACTCCATTCATTTGCAATCCCCTTTCCAAAAATACTTTTAACAATCATCAGTGCATCAGTATCTTTATTCACACAATGGCTACAATATCTCTGTATCTCACACACATTCTGCTGTTTATATAAATGCTGTTGAGTATTTTTGAGTGCCATCAGGTTACAAGGCCAGCATGTGTGGGTGAGGAAGCACTGTTTAGATGTGACCAGGTTTGTTTGAAATGTTGAGGGCTCTATTTCAGGAGCACTGCTGTAATGTGCTGACAGAAGAGTCTGCACTGGGCTCATTCACCTTGACTATAGACTCTGTGCAGGATAAAATCACCATAAAGCATAAATCAAAAGACGGTTTGCATGCAAACACTGCTGCTGCCACTGCTGATGATTCAGCAAACGGTGAATACGTGTGGATCATAAATATTCTGTAAGGCAAAGGTCCAGGATGACCACCTGGCTACTGTTCTATTACGGGACAGCAGACTTGATTAAGTAGGGCCTTTCTAAATGCATAACCTGTTCAAATCTTTTGGAATAGCATGCTTTAACCACAGTTGCTGTGAATTAATTTGAGTCCATAACTTGGAATACACCCAAATGTTCCCCTTAAAATGTTCAGACACTTGACCTTCAAAGACCAAACTCAAATACTTGGTCCTCTGTTGCAAAATGATGGTATACATACTGGAATAGCACTAGGTTGTTTTGTTTTTTTTTTTACTTTAGGGGTGGGTTTGAATTGAGACAGTGCTGATTGTTGAACCTGACAGATGTTACGCTCCCCGTCAATCAATATTAGTTTGTAGTTCAACCGTACTTCTACATCTGAGTGTGGTTGGTCTCAAAACAGCTCAGACTAAATGCCCCCAAAATAATGTTATATGTTCATACCACTCGACACACCATTAATGTCTAAACACCATCCAAAATTGATTTTGTATCATAAGTGCCCTTCGATTCATCAGTTCATTTCACTATTTAAAAACAATAAATGGTTAAAAACCAGCAAAACTGGAACTTGTCACGAACAGGCTGTTTTAAATACAGAAATCTGTGGATAAAACATGAGGAATTCTCCACGGTGTACATTGTGTCTCTCCCATGGCTTTCACCCCTATACACTCAACTGTTGTGTTTATGAGTGATGCTGGTATGACCCCAGTGTTCTGGCATTAGATAAAACTTTATCCACTCTTTCATCACATCTGGATTCAGTGGTTAGATATACTGTGAGTCTGTCCTGCATTGGACATATCGTGATCATCTGTCCTCCTTTTTTGATCTTATTTCTGATTTTCTGCAACTGATCTGTGACCTATATTTAAGTCAATTCAGTTTACTCTGCAGGCTGATCAAATTTTCAATGACACTTTATAATTAAAGCTATACCAAGAATGATGGATTTGCTGAACCTTAGGAACCATTTGGCTGACTAATACGACTTCGTAGGGGTGATTCAAAATGCTATGTTTTCAGCTCTTTAGCGCTCAGTTCCAAGGGGTGAGGCTCTGGAGTAAATGAGAGAAATAGAACTGTGCAGTGTTTCCAGAATTTCATATTTTCTTTTTTTTTTTTTTTTTTTTTTACTTTGGTGCCCATAAATGGAGACTTTAAGCAACTGAATCTAATGAAACGGCAACAAAGATTGGAAACGAACTGTTAAGTGATGTGGGCAATAGGGAAGTGTGCTGTAATGATGTTTATTTATCAATAGAATGACAGAAAGTGGTGGCACCTCGTCCATCTTTTTACAGTCTATGAATAATGTTGCATGCGGCACACATCAATTACATACTCGTTCAGAGTATCACTAAATGCTCTTGCCTGTCATTTATTGTTACTATGATGTTCTCTGCTCATGAAGCATTTTATTTCTGATAAAAAGAGCTGCTTAAATGCTTAATATGTTTGTAATAATATGTACATTAGGCTAATGTTATATTTTGTATGTAGACAAATGTGTACACAGGACACAAGTAGTCTGTGGGCCTGTAGTGTGAGAACCTTCATTTGCAGAAATGTCAGAATTAACAAGTTTACAAATGACAGATTTACATTTAACCTGATATGAAAATTACTAATTACTCTATGTTCTTGTCTACTTTTGGAAAACAAAATAACCAATTTTTATGTAAAATAGTAAACCCTTACAAGGATGATGTGGGTACAATGCAACAAAAGTCTATGCAAAATAAGTTAGCTGTCAAAAGAGATGACAGGCAGATTGATCTTGGCTCCCACAAAAAGAGAATAATATTAATATTTGGATGCATCTTCTTCAAATTAAGTTGTGTTAAAATGGGGGATGGTTTATTATATTTATTTATAATCTAGAACAGGGATGCTCACACTTTTTCAGCTTGCAAGCTACTTTTAAAATGACCAAGTCAAAGTGATCTACCCACTACAAAAATGTAAAACATCAATCAACAAACAATTATTTTCAACTTTATTGAGAATTGACAAAACACACATAATAACTAATTATTTACATTTTTTGTAATATCCTGAGTTTAATTTGATGACTTGCACTGAATTGAATCATTAGAACAGTTGTGTGTGACCTGAATTTGGTGGTAATAGAGTGATTTTTATGGAAGCAATTGAGCTTTGATCCAAATAATCAAGAATAAAAATGATGCTCTAATAAATTTTTCAATTGTTTATTGAAACTGAGTCGTACAGTACAATATGCAGGTGAGGAGTGGCGTGTTGCTTGATTTTGGTTGTAATAGAACAATTTAGAATGAAGTTATGAAGCATATTCTGGGTAAAACATATTTTGGATCTGGTAATTTGCAGACGGTCCCTAAGCGATTCCATGTCAGCGGGTTGCTCATAGACGGTAATGTGTTTCTGCGAATGCCGAGTGAAACTTGTTTTGATAAAAAACGTTTTGTAGTTTGTCCGCTACATAACACAGATTAAAAATAGGTATTATTTGTTTGCTAAGAACATTCTGGTCTCGAGCTATTGAGCAGAGAAAACCGAATCCGTGAATCTGCAGCTAACTTTACTGAACTGTGACGAGATGGATGATCGGCTGATATTGTTTCAATTTCACGCCGGTTGATTGCGATTGATGTAATGAGCACCCCTGATCTAGAATATTACTCCCACTATGTCCCACTAGCTATTTACGTTTCAGTTCCTGCATTCCTCATTACAGAATGCTATTCTGAAACTAGGTTTGGAGCTATGATTGGGAATGGCTCTCATAGTTTATGACCAAGCTATAATAAAAGGTATGTGCTTTTTTTAGCAGAATCACCCCCAGCCTCCTTTGTGTGCCTGCATCTATTCTTAGTCAGCGTTAGAAATAAATTTAAAGAACACAGAAACGACTTAATCATTGAAAAACCGCTAACTTTGTCTTTGTATCCTTTGTATACAACTCTTCCCTTGTTCACCTTTTCATTTCTTACATTTGAGTAACTTTATACTTCATTAAAGGAAGTTTTAGACAACTCCAACATAAACAACTACTTCTGAAAAAATAGTTTTGCTGCCAAAGTATCTTACACATTGTGGACAAGTCTGGACTAATGAAAAATTTAAACATATTTAAACACGCAGGCAGACAATGTAGCTGCACTGGAGACTACAGAGAGGCTTTAGATGTTTTCTAGAAGAAAAGAACATGTAGACAGCATTAATTCACCCTATTCTTGGTTTAAACCCATTTGAGCTAGTTTCTTCCTTCAGCCACAAAAGAACAGTTAATTTAACATGGAAGTTACATGTACATATAAAACAAACATGTTCAACTTTTAACACTAAAACTCTTTACTTTCCTGCATGTTGTTTACTTCAGAGAGTGTGTGTTGGGTTATTATTCGGCTTAGGCCACAAATTTTAAATTTGGTGCGTCAGCATTTATTTTCCATTTGTTCTAAAGTATAGTTTTCTTAAGTTTTCAGAATTTTTTTTCCTAAAAACAGTTGTTAAGTTCACATGAATTTAATATCGACAATATATCTGACTATCCTCTCTGTTATTGAAACTGTCAAGTGTGTTTTAACAGGGAAAAAAAGTCTTGCCTTAATAATGTTTCTCTTTTTTTTTTTTATCTTGTTGCAGGGCTGGACGGGCTCCCTATCATGGCAAGGTCAAAGACTATTATGCTCTTCTGCTGCCACAGAAGGTGAGCTTCCAACCTCTTCATCCTCCTGTAACTTAAAAGCATGCAAGTCTGTGAGCACTGTTGCATCACTGGGATGGCTTACACAGCCATGATTGCTGCAGTTACCAAAAGATGAAAGAAACGGAACAGTCACAGAGTTTTCCTTGTCACGCTTCTTTTAAAACTATCTGAGATTATTAAAGGGGAACTTGAAAACACCAAGTTACTACAAAGTACTGTCGATAGACCAATTATTTTCAGCTTTGTTTGATTTACTAGTCGGAGAATAATAATATTTATGTGACATAATAAAAACATTTTCATCATAGCTACTCCTCAACCATATATTTTTTTACAATATATTACAAACTATTTTTTTCTATATAATTGGAAAATAAAACGTATATTTGGATACAGAATCCTTTAGTAGGCAGGACATTTCCTTTGGTTTTTCACCAGTATTGATTTTTCAGGTTGTGAAACTAGCCCTGACCAACTAAGATCAGCTCGTTGCATAGATTTTTTACTGGGTTCAGACTTAGAAACCAGCCAAGGCACGTTAAGTAGCCATTTCTTAGATGTGTTGGCTTTTTGTTTTGGGACAGGCTATTTTCTAATGCATCAATAGTTGTCTGTTTCTCCACAAGCTGTTTGTCTGTTACCTTGCAGCCTTTTTCAACTAAGAGCTGGTCTTAGTTCTTTGGTGTTCCCATTGATTAGAGGTTTGTGTATGGACAAACGCAGCATATTAAAGACAAACTAATTGCTCATTAAAGCAAGAATTCTTGCTTTGGTTGGCTGGTGGTCAAATTCTAGTCATGTAGATAAAATAAAATCATGTGACTAGAATTTAATCAGTATCTATTATCAACAATGTATATCTACAAGGAAAATACAGGTCGCACCATTCTTTGTAAGTACGAAAACTTCAAAAATGTACCAATACAAATTGTTTTATGCATTTTCTTCTTTTTAACTGGTTCAGGACCAATACCAATGAACCAAAATGCTTTCTCTTAGCTCTGAAGTCACCATTATTATAATAAAGGGGTTATATTCTTCTGGAAATTCAAGATTTATTTCAACCTCATCAAATATACACATGAAGTTGTATTTACATTAATTTGGGTGATCCTATTCCATCTCTGTGAGCTGATCCTCCAGCCTCTGCCCAAATATTCAACCCTCATCAACCATCCAATCAGGTTAAATGCTCTCCCACCTGTCTCCATATAGAGCAGACACACAGACCCAGAAGGTGTAATTTTTACAATAGCACCACATCTAAAGTAAATTCTATTTTACAGCAGGAAGAGATGATTAAGCAGAATTTCTACATGTACACATATGAACAAAAGTACATTCCAGAAGATAGTGTCCTAATTATCTTGAAGGGACCGTAGTGGTCTTTGTGTTCCTTCTGTGTATTTAAATTCCTGGTCAAGTGGCTTTACATTTATGTAACAACATCACTCGTAGGGGTTTTTATCCATATATGTCAAGGTTTAATGCATTATCACTGCTATTACTAATGCCCAGGACTGATGTGTTGCAGAAACTGCCAAATGAGGTTTGTAGAAGCATAGAGATATGAGAGAGGTGATAATGAGGCATTTTGGAATGCTTTATGAATATGTTTTCCATAAATATTGCATTATCTAATTTCTAAAAGATGCAGTACTAGTCTAGCGGTATTCACCCTTTTTCTAAAGTCTTTTAAAACAACACAATGTAAAACCATTAAATGTACACTAGTAATAATTCACTAATAGAGGTCACATAATGAACAGAGACCATCATTGCTTACCCACTGGGTGGGTAAAGAACACAAATGTGGACATTTCTTAGGAACCAATGCACCAGAGCACTAGATACCACTAGATGCACTAGATACCAAGCAACTGTATCTCATGATGCATAATCATGATTGCAGCACTGTTTATTGAGACACTACCTTTGATTTTATTTATTAAATAACATTTACTCTAGTATATAAACCTCCTCTCTTTTCAGATCTAGTCATTAAAACTTAATTGAAATCACGTTGTCTCATTCTCAATAAAAAGGACACTGTAAGAAAATTGTACGACTGTCTGTATGAAGGGATCTTGATTCAAATATTCATAGACTCTATACAATGTCTGCTCCTTTAGGCCGGTTGTGGTTTTATAACTTCACTGGCTGGACAGTGGATCCTTTATGGAACAAAAGAACTGGGAGACCATTTCTAATTGCTGTCATTACACCACCGCCCCCTGCTGGAAATGCTTACACTCATTGGTCACAGTTCATTCCACTGCCTACTATTTACCATTTAATAAGTTTATGGCGAGTCTGAACAAAATGCACAATCTAGTAAAAAAAATGCAATATAAGGATCATTTTACTGAATTTAAATGAGTACAAGTTCATTTTTCAATACAGTCGTCATCTTGTTTGCTCTGTGCTTGTCCAGATGTTTCGGTGGTATATCAGAATGGCTTGCCGGTGATTTCTGTTCATCTGCCGTCCCGACGAGAGCGCTGTCAGTTCACACTTAAACCTCTGAGTGACACAGTGGGTGTGTTCCTTCAGCAGCTGCAGGCCGAAGACAGAGGCATTGACAGAGTCACCATCTACTCCGCAGGTACACACACTTGACAAATCAACGCAAGTGTAACACAATAGTTAAGAAATAAACCAAGTGTGTGTTTTACATATTTGTAAATCCTGGGCTGTGTATTTATTGACTCATTGGACTCATTGACTCATGGGTCATTTTTGGACTTTGGGTAGTATGCCATCACCTTGTTGGTCAGACAAAAGCATAAAAGTTTTTGCTGATGTTGTTGGCTTTGGGGTAAACAAAGTTGATCCCAATGTGCTTCAGGGAGACAATTGTTTGCTTTTTTATGTAATTAAAAGGTTTGATTTTAGACTCAGCGGTTGCAACTTTACACAATGTAAGAGCTCATTTGTTTGCATCATTCACAACGATGCCCATTTAATATGAAAGTATATATGTAGCAAAATTGTCTTTGGAATACAGAATGGTAATGGAATATGTAAAATGGAAATGAATTTATTCATTTAATAATGTCATACATTTTAGGCACATTCATAGACACTCAAAGACAATGGGGCTTTGGCTCGTAATCATATACAAACCTTTTTATGCCATTTAACACTTATCTTCAAAGGTAATTTAATTCTAACATTCAAAAATGCTATAACCAATCTTCAAAAGTGCTATTTAGAACCAAGCATCAAATGTATGAAATAAAAAAATGTTGGTTTGATGTATATTACCAGCATCTGTTATAGCACATTAAAAACAACAACAACCTTGTGAAGAACCACTGAAGAACCTGTTTTAAAGAGTGTAGCACTGTAACCTGTGAATAGTCTTTTCGACGAGAGTGCTGAGGAAGTCAAGTCTACTTGTCACGAGTGCATGAACAAGTATTGATGCTGATGGTCTAAGCCTATTAATGTTCCGTAGCTGAAAGAAGGCAGTTCTTGTCACTGAATTAACATCAAACGCGATACATGATTGATCAAATATGACACCTAAGCTCTGCTTCTGAATAGAGAGGATTGTGGAATCCAGAATAATGGAAGAGATGTTGAATTTAGAGATTGTGGGCTTGGACCAGAATAGGGATTTGTTTTTTTGTTTGACTGAAGTTGGTGTTTTATTTCCATCAGCCGAGCAGGGTGCATTCAAGCTAGGGAGGAGATGTATAACTGAACAATAGAAACATACACCAAAAATCTTCACCAGAGTTAAAATAAAAACGAGTGGACCCCAAACTGAGCCCTGAAGAACCCCGGAGGTAACAGTGGTGCACTTTGATGATTGCTTTTTTTTTTTTTCTTCAACTGTGCACAATGTACACTATTTGAGAGGTACCACCTGAACCTCCACAAGGCCAGATCTGTGTCACTGACTGCCTATAGCCTCTTCAAAAAAATGTGGTCATCTACTTCATCAAAAATAGTTGAATTGTTGGCCAAGATCAGCTGCCAGGACAATGTCATTGTGTATTGTAATCAGAGCTGTCTCAGTTCTATGTAATGACATACAACCAGAATATGAAATTTCACAATTAGTTGCTTGCCAGTTCGTGAGTTAAGGATTGGATCCGGCACTGCCGTTTCTGGGATTTCACTCATAAAAAAGGAGATTTGATGTTGTGCAGTAGTTAAAACTAACTGCAGATTTCTTTAAAATGAATGTGTTTGACTAAAGGAGTTGGAAAAGCTCCAGCACAACTGTTTACCTTTTGATAAAATTAATATTTACATTTGCATTCCCCACATAAATATGTAGACTTTTAAAGCTCTCAACGGCTGTTTATACTGATGCATTTGGTTTAATTTTGAGGTTATAAGTTCATCCAAGAATATCGTTTGCTCTTTACTCTCTGTGAAATAAGATTTGCTAAATGTATAAATGTTCGTAGAGTTAGTGAAAGGGAATCCTATTAATCTTCCTGTCCTTTATGATGGATTTAAGGGCAATGTAAGCCACTCGGAGGTGGGTGCTCTCTCTCCGTCACTATGTAAACAGTAATCTGATTCCCGTGGTTTTTTTTTACCTCTTCGCAGTGGAAAATCCTGCAAAAATTGATTAGTATTTGTAGAAGGATTAAATCTGAGATCAGCCTGAGATCAACAAGTACACAGCTCAGGATTTTCAAATGTAAGACATAAGAAGTGGATTTAAACATAAATTTTGTGTTTGTAAAAGTTCTGTACTAATGTGAAACCAGATTTTGTTCAAAAATTATATTTTTAGTCAATACAAGTAAAATAATGACAATTGTAGATAATAAAACACATATTTAGTTAATTTATGCATTATCCTTTCTCCACAGTTTACTTCTTTTTGTTTTTATAAATATACCCAAGCCATTCCACCCAATAGTCGCCATTTTGTTGTTGTAACTTTTCAAAATTAAACGTTTTACTTGATTTCAAAACAGATCCCACTGTCATACGTACTTGCGTCCATCTTAAGTAACTTATGTAAATGTTTTATTAGATTTATAATCAAAGATGGGTCCTGTTTTTCTTGTTACTAACCCTCTTCTTATTCTTAAAAAAATTGCAAATACATACTAAATAGCCATAGGGTGCACATGATTATTCAGATTATATGATTATGAAATTCTACAAATTAAGTTATTTACCAAATATGCTGCATTCTTACACTAAACTAATTAAAGCTCTGATGTAATTTGAGTAAAAGGATAGTATTTTGTTTAATTACTCTCCAAGATATCATCACAAAATCATCAAATATGTGAATAAAAAATCGAAAGAACTTGCATTTTCTCTTCCAATGGCCTTCTAAAGATCCAAGTGATGCAACTTCCTGCAAAAAACTGACTGGGCTAGGGTAACAGGAATGAGTAAAACGTTGGGGACATGACTAAAATTGTTTTATCAGTTTTAAGAATAGATGTTTGAGTAAATAAATGTATTTTAAACAAACATTATATATGTCAATGTCATAACATAATATTTAATGCACAGATAATACTGTGCTTAGAGTTTTAATCATACAAAATATAAACTTTTCCCTTTACAGAGGTCATGACCTGAACATTGTCCTCAATATTTTGACCACATTGAACATTTAAAACAAGATTTCAACAAGAAATCAAAAATGTTTTATTGTATAAAGCACTTTTTTTTAAATGCTCAAGTCTATGGCATTGCTGATGTAGGTATTGTTCAGTGTGTGTTAAAGCCCGCCCCATCGCATCATTGACTGCTCAGTACATTGTATGTTAAAAAGATTTAAACATTGGAATAGTTACAATACGCAAATGTTCACATTTTTTGCATTATGTTTAACCGACTATAAAAGACGTTGCAGCTGATTGTATATCACCACTCTGAGAGAACTCTCTCTCATTTATATTTGTATATTTGGTCCCACTCTATATAGAGTTAAACCGACTCTGAGAAAGAGTAATTTATTAATCTATTTTCTTCATGTTTTTCCAAACATGCTAATTAAATATTAACTATTCAGAGAGGGACCAAGTCCACTCTAGAAAGAGTAAAAACAGACAAAAATAGACTGTTTAGTTCAAATAGACTTATTTAAATAACTCTCCTTCAGAGTTGGTTCAACTCTATATAGAGTGGGACCAAATACACTCTGAGTAGAGTTAATTTAACTCTTAGGATTTTACTGTGTAATAAGCTTTCCTGTGACTCAGTTGGTAGAGCATTGCACTAACAAAAGTTGTATGTTCATATCCCAGGGAAAGCAAGAACTGACAAAAAAATGTGCTCATTCTTTCAAATGTAAGTCGCTTTGGATAAAAGCATCTGCCAAATGCATAAATGTAATAAATGTTTTGCATAGCTTTTTTTTGGCCTGAGGCTACAGGTTTTTTTTTTGTTTGTTTGTTTGTGTGTGTGTGTGTGTGTGTGTGTGTGTGTGTGTGTAATAAAATCCCCACATGACCAGTTTTATCTAAAGGCTTTAGTTGGTGGAACATATACCCAGGAGCAGGAATCATTCCTTCTCTATTTAGACTGCACATCGGCTCTGGGTCTCAATTATACCTGTGTGAGAGGACACTTGAGTTTCTCTCGACTGCCAAATGAGTGACATTTCAGCTGCCTTTATCTCGCTCTATTTTACCGCAGACCAGAGAATCTTCAGTTCCTGATGAGCATATTAACTCTGCAGGAGTCTCTGTGATCAGCATTTTAACTCTTTCATATAGAAATATGAATTTTTAGCAAAGCGTCAAAGTGATCAAAGAGCTTTAATGTTCTTTACTAGTTTTAAAAGTTTTATAGGGCAACCAAAATTATTAGGTTACTAATGTACTCACCCTTTTAACTTATGGTCATGCTGAAATCAGTTCTTTTTATTTCCTTGAGTCTTTGAGAGATCCTTTGTTCCGTCACTCTACAGACAGGACATGAGATGCTTTCGGAGCTCAAGGACTCAAATGGTTGTCCCTCATCCAGTACTGACCTACAGGAAAAGCTTAAGGAGGCATCATGATAAACAATTTGATGAATGACTAGGACTGAAGTGACCAGTTCAAAACAAAATTTGTTAGTTGTTGACATTAGCAATGAACATTTCCGAATTATTGAATAGCTGCCTGGGAAATCTCATTGTTCTCAAATCACTTGTTTTGGAAATTGTGTTTCGTTAGGGACTCTTATCCTTTAGCATAACATTTCTGAGGGAAAACCTGCTGTCAAATTGATTAACTCAATGTCTGTGTTGTTTATATACAATTGATTTATTTTTAGCCATGTCCTGTCCTGCTCAAAAGCCATCACATGGGAGTGTATATGCTTTGCTGAGTTGAACAGTTTTGCTTTATCCAGAGGAGTAAAACACCAGGTGTGGTGTTTTCTCCTATGGATTGGAGCATTGAGTGTATGATATTTATTAGTTGTGTTTCTCATGGATCAGTTTACATTAGTTGTGTCAGGACAATGCGGCGTTGGACTGAAAGGGGTAGTGCATAAGGGATTGGGGAAGGTGAGGGGAGGAGTTAAAAAGAAGGTTCAGGAGTTAAATAGAAAATTTAAAAAAATACCTACACCATATAAGTCCATATTACAGTTCCTTTTGTCCCATATTTAGTTCTTACGTAACACACACACACACACACACACATATATATATATATATATATATATATATATATATATATATATATATATATATATATATATACAATTTTTTTGAAGATTTAAAAGCCATTAAAATGCCCTGAGTATTAAAAATCGCCTTGAAATCACAATGAAAATCAGTGTAACTGTAAAAAAAAATCTTTCATGTTGAAGTTCGCAAATTACTTAGGTTCACTAAGAGCTATAGATTAGTGCAATATAAGGTTCCCTTTTTAACATATAGGCAAAACAAACACTACATCCATAGTTCTTAAGGTCTATGGTTGGTTTCCATTTTGCCACCAGGCCACGCCCTCTTGTTTACTGTACATTCATCTGATGATGTCACACTTGTGTTTAAAAGAATTGGACTCAACTATGATACCCACAACTTACCAGATGGCTAGCTTTTAGTGGACATGCTGAGTTTTGGCAAGAAATTGGTTTTCCTTGGGTTGGATTTGGGTACATAACATTGATAAAGATGTGGACTGATATTTTTAATATATTTCTTATTATTTTTAAACTGTGCTGTTAGCTCACCAGGCAACACATCTGTGTAGCTTATTACCTCATAATATTAGCACCTTGTCTGGCTCATGTTTTAAATAAGCTGCTATTTTTTTCAGTCAAATTTCACATATAAGAATGATTGTGATCTTTTAAATGAGCAAATATATCGATTTAGTCAAAAGTCTGACTTAAAATAGAGACGACAAACCAAGATTTCAGCTCCTGGATTCCTGGTATTTCTTTAGATCGCCTCAGTCCATTTAATTCTCCTTTCTTTGTATTTCAACAGTGGAATAATGTCCCTGAACTCTTTGAAAGTTGGTTTGAAGAGTTACTCATTAAACAGCTTTCCCCCATTTTTAGCATTAATGCAGGTCAAAATTTGTCTCTCGACAATAGCACATGAATAGTCTTTTTGCCACTCACTCTGCAATGACTGGGTACTGTGACATCATGTGCATATCCTATACTGATTGTGGTCAGGGAAACAACAGATACAGATCACCCAGTGCTGAGCTAACATAGCCCCGTAATACTCAACAGGTATTCCTGAATTTTACTGCATACAGTACCATTGCAGAAACATTTTTTGGAAACACCAATGAAGTACCGGATCAAACCATAAGCTACATTGTGAATATTTAGTGCTGCTTTCCATTTTTCTTAATTGCCCCAGCCTTTCTCTTTTCTTTGCAGATGGTGCAAGGATAGCATCTTCAACAGGGATCGATATATTGCTAATGGAAACATTTAAGTTAGTGATTAATGACACAACATACCTGGTTCAGCCCCCCAGGAGAGGTGAGTGTCCTACTGCATTGTGGGGCATTTTGTGCATGACTTCAAGAGACTTTGGATATTCTCTTGATATTTTCTAGATCTGCTTCCACACGAGGAAGGAGAGCGACTGAATGATGTCAAGATTTTGGTGCAGCAGCTCTACACCACCTTGCGTATAGAAGAGCATCAGCTGAGCAAAGAGAGAGAGCTGATTGGACGATTGGAAGACCTCAACTCTCAGCTACAACCCTTAGAGAAGGTATAGTGCATTCATTTGATCCAAATCGTTGGGGCTCAAACATTACAGTGGATCTTTAAGAGGTGCTCTTTCTCAGGTGAAAGAGGAGCTGAGTAAGAAAGCGGAGCGCAGAACTACATGGGTGCTGTGGGGTGGCATGGCATACATGGCCACACAGTTTGGTATCCTGGCACGTCTGACCTGGTGGGAGTACTCATGGGATATCATGGAGCCCGTCACATACTTTATCACATACGGCACTGCTATGGCCATGTATGCTTACTTTGTGCTGACACGTCAGGTGGGTGTGGCTTACTTCAGAGGAACTGTTGCATTTTTCTTCAGAGTGGATTCTGTATCTGAACTGTGCTGTTTGTCGACGCAGGAATATATTTATCCGGATGCAAGGGACAGACAGTACCTCCTCTTCTTCCATAGGGGAGCAAAGAGAACACGATTTGACATTGAGAAGTACAATAAACTGAAGGACGATATTGCTGAGGTATGCAAACCCCTGTTTTTTTTTTTTTAAAGGAATAGACTCTTATAAATGTTTGCATTTTAATCATGGTTACATTACAGTGATTATTATCGAGGAAATGCAATGATGTCACTTTCTTACCGGGACACTCTGTTTCAAAATTAGTGCTAAAATGGCTGTGTTTATTATGGAAATGTGCCGAACTGCAATTTATTATGATTATTAAATGCTTATGTTAAAAAAGAATTGGACTCACTGTGATTCCTAGAGTTTACCAGGTTACCAGCTTTCCAATGACGTAGAGATTTGACCAGAAATTGGAATTCCTAACATTTATATAGCTCCTAATTTCAACACCGGGGAAAGTACACAAGCAACAAATCTGTTTGCCTCTTTGAGCAAAACACTTTTGTTTGACTACAGATTTTATTAAGTAAATTGCATACAATTTTTCATTTTAAATTAGCAAATACAATTGTGCTCACAAATTTCAGATTTTTATTTTTTATTTATCTTTTTATTTATTTTTTTTTAAATGATGATTCAAAACATTTATTTTTTTCCACTTATGGTTATTGGTTGGGTTAAGACATTTACTGTCAAACGACTGCATTTAATGTTTTTAAATCATAATGACGACTATCTAAATCATAATGACAAACTTTTCAGATGATCCTGTAGTAAACTTATGAGCACAATTGTGTGGTGATTTAGCTTGTTCCGGACTTACCAAATTGGTGAAAACAAATCCAGGTTTTAGCTTCTTGATTTCAGTAATTTCTTCAAATTGTAGCAAACCAGTAGATTCTCCCTACTTTGAATTTTGGCCATTTTTATAATAGTTCCTTTGAACTCTGAAAATTGGTTCAAGCAGTCAATCGTACAACAGCTTTTCCCAATTTTCAGTGTTGATGTGGGTCAAACTAACATTAATTCTTAGTGCATTTAAAAATGCAATTATAAAGCCAAAACTATTTTGCCAAATGAGAGACTGATGTAGCCATGAAATGACAACTCTGTCGAAATGGCTGTAAATAACAAACAAACAAACAACACAGAATATGCTTTTTACTACTCGCTGTATGATATCCGGATACCATGACATCCTGTATGCATATCCTCTATACTACTGCTCTAAAACTGTATTTCCATTGCACTCTGGGATATCGACTAGTTTAAATCGGACGCAATACAAGAGGTTTCGTTTCACCGCAAGCATGATTTTTGTGGGAGGAAGCATGGGGAGCGGATACAAACCGTGCCTCCATATTTTATGGAAAAGAGCAGAGGATGTGCGCTGAATCAAGTCTAGTTTCTGCTGACAGTTTTGTTTTTGTCCCTCAGGCGGAGTTGGATCTAAAACGGCTCCGAGACCCTCTTCAGCTCAACATCCCAGTCCAGCAAATAACCTCCAGCAAGGACTGATGGGAAACTGCCTCTTTGTCTGTCTTAGGTCTTTCTCTTCTACTTATTCTCTCTTTTTATTGCTCAGTTTTACCCTTATAATCTCAAAGAAAAACCATATCCACAGCAAGCTCCAGTTTGATCACTTTCCCTCTTCTTCTTTTGATTTCGTTTGGCAAGTCTATGCAGAGGTGAAGAGATATGATGAAATAAATGAGAAAGCAACATAAATATCTCTAGAGCTCTCGTGAACACTCCAGGACCACACAGAGAAACTGCCGCTACTTCAGACTGGAGGATAGAACACTGGGATGCAGGCAGTACATGGCTCTTTTGTATGGGATTTGAAGGTTGAAAACCATTTGCCTTTGGGTCGAACAGTTTGTTCCGCATCAAGATCCTGCTCTCAAGATCCAGAACTCAGAAGAAGAGATTTTCTGGGATGTGGTACTCTTTTTCCATTTAGGAGAAGTACAGTTTACCATCGAAACCAGTCTTTTATTGGCTAAAACATTGCTGTTTCCAACAGCCTCAGCCTTTCTTTCTTCTCTTTCGGTACAGACCTGTTAAGAGCTGAAGATGGATCTAACAGCTGAAATATCACTGTGTTACTATTCCAAAAAAAAAACAAAAGAATCAACACATTGTTGGCACTTTTTATTTTAAAAGCCATATTATTCTATTCTATTTACATATTTTTCTCTGGTTATATATATCTTTTCCACTTTCATCCATCTTTTCAGATATTACATATCTAGAGATCTTACTGTCGCATTTTTCCATCAACAACCCTCTTATGCTCCATCCCTGGCTCTTTAAACCTCTGATCCTTGTGTTCTATTTTAGAAAACCGTTCGGCACTCCATCTGTTTACATTATAATGAGACTCGCACATATACAGCAAGGTTTAAAGGTCTATTCTGCTCTCAGTTGGTCTTCTTTCCATTATCATCAAAACATTTTCCCACAGTGCCTCACAGCATCCTGCTGCAGCTCGTTGTGAGTCTGAGAGAAACCCAGAAAATGAGTAAAACAGTTCTTATTTAGAAAATTTGAGTTACAGATGTGACTGTTTCCTTCGACCATGTGGCTTTTAGCTGCATGCATCTGCCTCAACATGCCAAGTCTTCTGGAACATGCAGAGAAGGTGTACTATATTAGCTCTAGACGTACTGTGTGTTTTGAACACTCCGTAGCATGCTGTAGAGAGAGGGAGTTGCTGTGCATTCTTTGTCTACATGTGCTTTCTTTAGCCGAAAGTCCTTAGCAATGATGCTAGCTGGCGTGATCTCATCTTTATTTACTGCTTATTGTAGATTTGAAACAGATTTAGCATTAAAATGACTACAAAGTTGAATCATGTGTTTAAAAAAGGAAACTTAAGCTTTGGTTTGAATAGAGATGGTTATAGTCTATTGGAACAGGGATGATTCAAATCCACAAGGGTTTTATTACTCTCCAAAAAAATTGCTTAGTTCCAAATATCGGGTTGGAATGTGTCAAAATAATACAGGGTATGAATTCTAGGCTTTGGCTCTATTAAAAGGAAAATAAACCACTTTTTTTATTTATAGAAATATTATTTTGGGAATAATAAATGAAGGACTGCATTGATAACCTTCCATTTCCTTCACCATAGTTCACTCAAAACACAATGGAGTGTTCTTTTAGATCTCAAGTGCACAAATTGAGTTTATTTGGAGCCTGAATTTCAATTTAAATCCCAAGAAACAATTGGACCTATATTAACACTGCCTCTGTGTTAAATGCAACACTTTGCAAGTATAATTAGCATACGATTCAGTGTTGAATTAAACCTGGGGCAGTGTTTAGAATGCGGCGCTTCCGGGTCCTGGGTCTCCACTCTCCCATTAACAGACAATGGTAGAAGGCGCTAAAACTTTGGTCGTTATTACATCAAAAATGCTTTAAATCTGTTTTTTCAAGCACAACATTATATGTAGATTGCCAGTAATGTGCTTTAACAAAGGTTAGAGTCAAGGTGTCCTAAAATAACTATGTTTGCTGTTCGGAAACAAAAGTTAAAGGCTACATTTGATAAATGTAATTTTTTAGGAAACCTTGACTCTAACTTTTGTTATGTCACATATTGGTTTTTTATGTAATAATGATTAAAAGTTTTAGCCCCTTGTACCATATGTCAAAGGGCAAGTGGAGCGCCAAGCCCCGGAAGTTCCAGGGAGAAATGGAATAATTAAAGCAAATGGGTGCTTATCACATGATTAGTCCTTTTTTCCATCAGAATAATGAAATGCGAATCATTTGGACCAATAGAGGGAAATGTAACAATTGCAAAATGACTAGGATATCCAGTCACTTCATGTGTCATCACTTTTCAGAAGATGATTCATCAGAAGGGTATCTTGGCTAAAAAAAGCATTGGTTGCTTGGGCTGTTGAAGTCCCAAATGGTTGAAATATAGTTCATCGTTTATAGAAAAAAAAAGCTGTATACTTGTTTCTAGTCTTTTTGAGGTTTTGACAGACATAGCCATTGATTTCTGTCGTATTTTCTGTCATTGTGACAGTAGAGACTTTGATTCCATATTCATACTTGAGCCATATCAATGCAAAACCATTGCGTCCATCATTAAACACAATCAACCGGACCATCACGCATCATAAAATCAGTATACACTCCAGGAAAAGACTGCAGAGCTAAAATCTGGTCAGAAATCCCACATCACTTTCCTTCTCGTTAGCAGTGGAAACGATTATTCATCAGTGTGCTTTTCTGTTTGTTTCAGGGTTTTATTTTTAAAGAAGAGTATATCAAATCTATAAAATCTATTCTAAAGCGGGTGTTTGCATGAATGTATGTTTACATGGGGAAATGATCTATTAATGAATCCAAATCTATTATTATGAATGCTGATTGCGGATTTACAGAAATCTACTTCTTAGAGAGTTATTCCTTTTTTTTCCACTCAGTCTCTCGTCCTCTTTGAGCAGGAAGCTCTCGGCTGTGATTGCCTTTATCTTGTTTTAAAGCCTCTTTTCAGCCCGTCTTCTGTCTCGATCGCCGCAATTTTGCCTTTCTTCTCAACACTGATCCGAGAACAGGGAGAACGAAAGACCTGAGCACACCATTGATCCTTTTACTCTCAAATCTCCCCCCATTTATTCCTCTTTCTTTTGTGCATAATCCCCGACCCTTTATTTTGTGTTAATATTCTATTCTATTGTGTTAATTCTTCATGTGCACTTATAACCAAAACTATATTTTGGGGATTATAGGAAATGGGTGACGTTGAATGAATAAAAAGTTTTTCATAATCTTTATTTGGTAAGTTTTTTTTTTTTTTTTTTTTGTCATTGGCATCGGATGCACTCATGTTAGAGGACTTTAAAAATTATGTAAAATCCTGTATCATTCATGAAATGTGTATAAAAGAGAAATGTTATTCAATATCAATAAATACTTATCCAGTTTTGGAGAAGAGAGTGTTTTTTTGTATTTATTTGTTCCACTTACATAGTCCTTTCACTTGCAGTATTGAGTTAGTAACTAGATGGGGTACCACATGGGAAAGACCAGGTTACTGTGGTTGGGGTGTTTTGTGGTGCTTAACTCCTGGTGCCCCAGAGAGATAGTAACTTAGAATCAAACAGAACAAGTGTATTTCCAAAAGAGAGAACACATTTGTTAAAATAAGGGTATCTAAGAGCAAGAGAAGTATGTTGTCTGTGACTCTATTCATAGAAAAAAAAAAAGATTTTTTTTTTTTTATAAAATCAACACAGTATCCTATGCAGATTGTACCTGGATGTAAAGGAAAGAGCATGGACACACTTAAAAAAGATGTGTAATGTTTGTAAAGAAGCTTTTATGTTACCGTGTACAAATGCTGTTTTAAAATATTCACAATGTCACAATAAGTAACATAAACAAACCCCATGTCTCTATGACCTTCCTAAGCTAGGATAGAGATATGCTAAATAGGTTGCTGTTTTAAACTGAGTCTGGTTGCTATGGGGAGTCAGTGACATAACATTTTCTTAATGTGAGTAAAGTTAACAAACCACATCGAGTGAAATCGAGTTCAGAAAATGTAGTTGCTAGGGTAAACAGTTTGGTTGCTTTAGTGATGTGCTAAATGTGAAGTGAAAGTGACATTACGACCAAGTACGGAGTGACCCATACAAGGAATTTGTGCTCTGCATTTAACCCATCCAAGTGTACACACACACACACAGCAGTGAAGAAACACACCGTGAACACACACCGGGAGCAGTGGGCAGCCATGGCTGCAGCGCCCAGGGAGCTGTGGGGAACTGGTGACTTGCTCAAGGTCATCACAGTAATGGTTGTCTCAGGAGAGAGAGAGTTTCAACACTCATCCCACCTTCGACTCCCTGGAGCCGGGGCTCGAACCGGCGACGTTTTGATCTCCAGTCAATCACCCTAAATACTAGGCCACGACTGCCACAATATGCAAGTTATTACCATTTCTCTATGATTTTTTTTTATCTTAAAAGATACTTTCAAAATAAAAAAATATGTATTTTCAATGGCCATTATGTCAAAGGAAAGTATTAAACCCCCTCTAGAGCCTAAGATTCAAATACTTTTGCTCAGTTTTTTAAGTATGTTCTTGCACAGACTGGTCACCTCCACAAGTGGTGTCTATTTAAAGTTTCCAGGAGGTTCTTTGATGGAATTACAGTTTCATAAATCTGTACCCCATGGAATGTCAATGGAAATTTTCTCAGCGATTTCCCGGCATTCTTTAAGTGGTACCAGTCTGAAAAGACATAGAAACCCAAGTCAGACCAGTTTGGATATCTTGGAAAAGTTTGTTGGCTGTATCTTGAAAAAGTCTAAGCGGAAATGAGACTAGAATTTTTTGTCAGAAGCAAAAGACAAATAACAAAAGGTTGGCTTTTACTCTGCATTGACTAATGAATCCAGATTCTTCAAAGCTAAAATGTTTTTTTTTTTTGTTTTTTTTTTACCATTGCTTCATGATCCTTGCACAGTGATCTACAACTGCTGCTGGAAAAATGAACACATCCAGGTTTTTAAAGTAGCATTTGGGGTGGAAAAACGGATCAGCTACAAATGCAATAAACATAATTAAAGTCTTGGCCCAATCTAAAAGAAGGGGTTGGTTATGCAATAAATTCCTACATAAAAACCGTTGTCATCCACCACATGGGACTTGTGCTTTCTCCATTCAGAGCTTATTGTAGAAGCTTATGAACCTCCCCTACGCATCAGGAGATTGACATTGGTTGTCCAATACGCCTCAAAACTCAAATCAGATCCATCTCACTTTTACACTTCATATCTAATACATCAGAGAATCTGATCCAAATTTCACTGCATGGATAAGCAGTAATAATGGGACACTACCTTCAAGACTCCCGGAAGACAGCTGCAGCTTCAAGGCAGAGGCATATGCTCTACTAATAGCCACTGAAAAAAACGTCATAGTCTTTTTGGATTCTAAATCAGGGAACTGTATGATCAAAGGCAATGAACTATTGCTGGTTTGATATCAGATTGTTTTCTGCTAGATTCCTGCTCATGTGTGTTTTACGTGGAAATGAGAGAGCAGATGTTACAGCAAGGCAGATGATCAGAGGGTATTTCAGAGCAACCTGTTTCTCCAACAGATCTTAAACGAAGGCTGTCATTAATTGTTCCAGGAGAATGGCAAAACAAATAGCGCTGACAGTGTCGAAATAATCTACCTGAAGAAGTATTTCTTACAAGGTGTTGATTTGGCCTGCTGCAACGAATAAGCACACACCAACATGTGACCTCTGCAAATGTGAGATATCCAGCAAATATTTCCTTTTGAACTTCCCCATAAACAAAACAATGGGAAACAGACACATTCCATCAAGAAACCTCAAAGAAACCCTTACAGTACCAGACTGTTTCAAAGCGTGAGTCATGTATTTATTTAATGAACCTTAATTTCTTCATAAATGTGTAAGAGGTTGCATTGGGTGGGAGTATTTGCAGAGGTGCTTTTATCAGGGTGATCTCTGGTAACAATAAGAGGATGGTCCTTTATCTTTTCGGAGGTGTGTGCTTTCTCAAACAGGGAACAAGAGGACACAAGGAGAGGTCAAGGAGAGATGGATGTCCTGTCCGTGTGAAGACAACAAACTAAATATTTACCGGCAGTGATTTTGCAAAGCTATCCCTCAAAACGACAGAGATAACAGTCCGCTATTAAACCCGAAAGCTTCTCCACAAATTAAAGTGTCACGAGAGCGATGAGTGGATGTACCACAAGACCTTACTACATCTGTTCCTATCCACCAATGGACATGCTTTTGTTTGTGGTCATCATTATGAAAGTGACTGCTCAAGCTTTGGGTAAGAATTAATAGTTTTGTGATGCTTTTTTAAAAGTAAAGTGTGGGCTCTGTTGATTTGAACCTTCTGGAACATTGGCGCAAATCTAAAAGTCCTCTTAGGGTTATGAAGCGGAATGACCATGGGGACATTTCATATTGGTTATTTCGTGATCACATATAAATGCTACATGAGGACGTTTTGAACATTAGCAGAATCTTCCATCTTCTGACTATACCGTGGCCATAAAATACATTCCTAAAAACAAACTTCACATTGTGGCTAAATTCTTATCCAACATCTTCGACACCAGCAGCAACCTAAAATTTCAAGTGTTGTATATAAGTAGGATATCCGCACACTGGCCACTTCTTAGGTACACCTGCTCAATAAGCCTCAGAAGTCTGCACGAACCGGTGCGTCCTGCCAATCACAGCGGCTGTATAAATATAAATATAATATAAAGTGTAGGTTTCAAAAAGGTTATAAGTTTTGATATTTTTGGCTTTAAACAAATACTACAAGTGTTAAGATGACATCATTTGTAAAGTAATTCCAATTAAAATGTGAGAGAATATGGGATCTTTCGGTTTCATTTTACAAGCCTCAAATCTGTGCCATCAGCGTCATCTTGTGGTGAAAAGAAAAGATACCCCTTGGAAGTACAAGGCCTGTGAGATGGCTTGTGTTTTTCAAAGTTCTAGCACAAAAAAAACAAGTTTGCCAGTTTTTTTTATACAATTTCACATTGTTTTAACCGGGTCTTTCCTTTTGGGGGGATTAAAAGTTTTTATTTTGTCACAACTCTTGATTGTGTAATAAAACATAAGAACTGTTTGCAGTAAAATTAAAAAATGTTATTATTACTACTCTGAATGGTATTTTTATACAATTTCAGGTTTCTTCTGAATTTCCTAAGTGTTCTTCTAAGGATCCATGCAAATTTCTAACCAGCCAATCACACAGAAGCAACTCGATGCATTTAGGCATGTAGACACGGCCAAGGTGATTGTGGCACTTGACGATGGCCCACTGAAAAGTATGCACATTTTTAGGGTTGATTTTGCCTGAATTACTGTATATATCACCTGCTTTTAGAGATTACAATAAATTACATGCATTTCACCTAAATAAACTGCAAACTACTGTAGAAAAATATGACAAAATGTATTTTAAAAGAATTCTGTTCTCATACATATGGAGTCCACGATACGTTCTATGTATTGGTGTACTGAAAGTGGATCAGTTTAGTTCCATGAGGTAAGAAAACAAGAAGTATCTATCTAGTACTGTCTGGCATGTACACTTGAAACGCGCTTAAGTAAACTCTTTACAAATACATTTGAAGTATAATATCAGGTAAGGCTGACGGTTCGGTCATCCTCAAGGTGTGCAGATGGCTTTTCTTTATTTTCTTTCTCCTATTTATTTTTTTCTTTGGTACCTCTTGATCTATTTAAGTGATATACAGGAATCCTTTAAAACAATCTGGGTCTGTTCATCCGTTTTCCTTGAACTCAAGCTGTTGTATAAAACCCTCTGAGATAACAGCCAGTACTGATAGCACTTCTCTATTATTCAACCTCTAAAAATAATGGCTTTTAATACAGCCAAGGAACCATTAATCACATGCAGGCACAGACATATATGTATATACCTAGAGTATTTTGGATTTATTATTTACAAATCTGACATATTGTAATATGACATAGATCGTAAAACAGCATCTTACTAAAATGAATATCTTAACACAAACCCACACATTTAAAGATTTTAAGGTGATGAGTTGAAGAGAAGTTCATATAATGTATGACTGATTATGTCTGCGGGATTGCTTTAATTTGACCTTCCTTACTTTTGTTGTGCATATTCCTCATAAGAGATTTTATTTACATTTAATCACAAAGAGTGAAGATAAATCCGTATTGGGGGAAGTAATGAAAAAAACATCATTCTTTATGAAAATCCCAACTAAACTATTTCTAAATTGCCAAAAATCCTTCAATTTTAATGATTCATTGTAAATATATAATTGTATTAATAGCAGCACAAAAAGTTCAATCTCTTTGTTGAAGCCTTTTGCTTTTGTTGGTGAAATTCCAATTTTTGTGGGAAAAAATCCTGCAACTGTGACTTTTCAAAAATAGCTGCCACATTAATCAGCCACAGCAGCTGTCAATCAGTAATAATCATGCCAATAGTTACCATAGAGACAACAATTCACTCATTTCTAATTGTCAATCGAAGGTCAGTAGGTTCAGTAACTTTTTCACTTTACTGTGGTTTGTTTTCGCTCCAAGTGCGTCTCACATGACCGGTGGAGTGAAACCAAACCCTGGTGATCACCCCCATAGTGGGGACATAAGTTATAAATGACAGACTGCGTGTGAAAGGGGCACATGCAAGGTGGAGGCGAAGCTCTGAAACCATGACTCTTCCATCTTTATCAGGAAGTCGCACGTGCACCAGTCAATGGCAGCTTCCAGGAGAGCTCCGCAGTGGCTTCATATTAGTCCAATGGCAGTGGGCTATATTTTTTTAAAGTCAATGTTTCACTTAAAGTCTTTTCATCTTGTGCATAACATTTCAATAGAAAGTGTTTGTAATCATTTCAAGTTCTTTTGATGGTTAACCTTTATAATACAACATGACATGTACAAAAATAACAAACAAACAGTACTCAACCACAAAAGTACACCTTTCAAAACAAAAGTCCATTTCTGCTTGGTTCAACGCACAACTGTTGGTAACAATTCTGGTCAGAGGGTCTGACAATGATCATTAGGGGGTTGTTGGCTTTTTTTTTTATTCACGTCTTTTAATGTTATTTGTTCTTAGACTTTTGGAAATTCCTCTGGAAAGTCCCCAGTTGGAGTCTCTTGTAACTTTTCTGTAATCTGTGGATTTAAAGAAAGTTCAATCAAGTTCTTGCTTCTCCCAGCATGGGTTTTCCTATAAACTTATATGGTTATAACATCCTCTACTTCTCTATTACAGCAAATTAAACCTTTGCCTAGTAACATAAGTTATGCAATATTACAATCTCCAAATATCTGTATAAAACAAACGTCCGTATGAAATATTGAAAGATAATTGGAAATCCTGGAAGTTATAGAACAGTTTGTCCCGTGTGTGAATTGTAGTAAAATCTATAAATAAACTGTGGTCCATAGATTAGTTTCATGTTGCTTCCTCATGAACCTCTATGTCTTTTAAGATTCTGTGAATGTTTTGCCTCATGGACATCATTGATACGGTTTCTCTCCAGTGTGAATTCTCTCATGAGATTGAAGTGTACATGACTGAGAAAAACTCTTCTCACAATGCGAACATTTGTACGGTCTCTCTCCAGTGTGAATCCTCTCATGAGTTTTAAGATTAGATGGCAGAGAGAAACTCTTCTCACAGTGTAAACACGTGTACGGCCTCTCTCCAGTGTGAATCCTTTCATGAGATTTAAGATGCGACGACTTAGAGAAACTCTTCTCACAGTGTGAACATCTGTATGGTTTCTCTCCGGTGTGAATCCTCTCATGAGATTTAAGATCAGACGACTGTAAGAAACTCTTCTCACAGTGTGAACATTTGTATGGTTTCTCGCCAGTGTGAACCCTCTCATGAGATTTAAGATAAAATGACAAAGAGAAACTCTTCTCACAGTGTGAACATTTGAACGGTTTCTCTCCAGTGTGATTCCTCTCATGATATATAAGAGTACATGCCTGAGAGAAACTCTTCTCACAGTGTGAACATTTGTACGGTTTCTCTCCAGTGTGGATCCTCTCGTGAGATTTAAGATTAGACGAATCAGAGAAACTCTTCTCACAGTGTGAACATTTGTACGGTTTCTCTCCAGTGTGGATCCTCTCGTGAGATTTAAGATTAGACGACTGAGAGAAACTCTTCTCACAGTGTGAACATTTGTATGGTTTTTCCCCTGTGTGAATCAGATTATGTCTCATCAGATTTGTTGAGTTTGTAAAGCTCTTTCCACAAGAAAAACAGACGTAAGGCTTTATGTCACAATGACGTTTAAGGTGCATTTTCAAGTTTTTCTCACGATCAAATGTTTTATTACACTGATCACAGCTGAACAGTTTCAATCCAATGTGATCCTGTTGATGTTTGATTAGTTCTTTTTTATATTTAAAGCAAACTTTGCATTCAGAGCATGTGAAGGGTCTCTCTCCAGTGTGACTCCTCATGTGTTCAGTTAAATTACTATTTTGTGCGAAACTCTTTCCGCATTCAAAGCAGGAGAAACCTATATTGGCCCCAGTTTCTCCAGCTTGTTTCTCTGTGAGATCTTCTGTCTTTAAAATGAATTCTTCTTCCTTTAAGAAATGGGTTTCCGGGAACAGATTCTCTGTGGCTTTGGTCTCTTCTGCAGACTCTATAGTTTAAACAGAAAGATTTAGAAAAGAAACAAATCCAAGAATAAAAATAATCCAGTTTATAAAAAGCCCACTTTTGTCAAGTTTTAAGAAAATTTTCATCTTAATTTTCCTCATCAGCGGATAAACACAGTGAAAGAAACACTTACCTATTTGTTCATCAGTTTCTTCTTCTTTTACTCTGAAAGGTTCTTCTTTAACTCTGAAAGGTTCCTCGCTTACTCGCAAAGGTTCTTCTTTTACTCCGCTGGGTTCTTCTTTATACTCCATCTTTACCACAGTTTCACTGCAGTCTGTGATTAGCTTCTGTAATAGCTTCAGTTTATCTATTTTTTCGGGACAAAAAAATCTCTTCCGGCCAGGCTTTGTTTGTGTTTTTCTTCTTCGGTTGTTTCTGTTGGCCGTTTGCAGTCTTTGTTCACTACTGCCACCAGCTGGATTAAAGAGCCCACAACGTCTATCATGATATTCAGTTCTGCGAAATACGGTAAATCTTGAAAATTACAAAATAAAATGACAACGTAAAATGAAACAAAATGAGCATCCGAAATGAACCAGATAAAAGGTAAATAAGCAAAAGTTAAAAAAAATAATTAAAGCAAATAATACATTTAAGTCAAAGTAATATTTATTGTCAATTCTAACAAATATGTGGTACATACAGAGAACCTGAATTGCTTTACACTCAGAATTGCTTATTCGTTTTCGGGGGTCACGGGGCTTTACTCTCTGTGAACACCAGCTATAAATGCCCACAGGTAAGAGAGACATATGCAATCTCTTCTCGCATTTGTTCTTGTGGGCACTGGGCAATTGAACCGGGAACTTTGTTTTTTTAAGTGCCAAGAGTGTTTCCCCGCATCCCCGTGCTTCCAAACATTGTAATAAACCGAGGAAAGCATCTAAGCTTTGCAGTGTTCAATTTTAAATGGGCGAGAAATTGTACTGTGCAAGGGATTCTCCCTTTCTGCCTCATTAGCTGCTGCCACTTACTGACTAATGGCTTCCCTAGCCTTGTGCAACATCATTTCCAAATGCCACGTGGTTCAGCAGAGCTTAATTAATTTCTGGGGGGTCTTTGAGGGGGGTTCAGTGGTGTGGTGAAAATATTGATCAACCCCTGATTTCTGCTGAATAACTGAAGGATTGAGGTTTTGAAGAAAGAGATTTCATTGATGAAACTTCACTGCTTTAATCATGCTGCTAATGTTTTAAACAGTAACTGGGGGACATTCACGGTCACAGAAGAGATCACGCATTTGAATGATTTTTGGCGAAATAGGAGAGCTGTCACACAGCCTTGTGATGTGACTGGTCTTGAAATCTGCAGTTGGAAGGAACCAGATTTGGATTGAGATAGAGCTCATGCTTTCACAGGAAGTGGATATGCTTTGTAGCTATACCTTTTTTTGTCTTGTCTGCACACTGCTGGACTGGAGAATGATGGGATTTAACAATAGCAATGTTCTGCCAAATCCGTGCGGCCATGTTAATCCATAGACTGTAAAAATAATATGGACAGCGTCTCACCATTTCCTGCCTTTGGGCTAATATGATGCATGAATATGACTTCTAATGTATAAACAATTGTTCATTGATAACTTTCGAAAATCATTTAGTTTCTGAGGAATTTCTGAGGAAACCGTTTTTTAAGTTCTTGCATTTTTTAAAGACTTGTGTTTGGTGGAAATTATTCTGTTTCCAGCCATTTTGGGGTGATTGCCACAGGTTGGCTTCACTCCATGTGAGACTTGTGTTAGTCATGTGGAAGTAATGCTACTTTTATGTAGTTGAGTAACATTTGTATATCCATTAACTCTAATTCATGAGGGAAGTAGTCTAAGAGCTTTGCTCTCTTAAAGCATCGGATCCAAAGAAACCATGGGTTACTAAATCTAACACAAACAATTATTAGCAAAGCTGATTTCCTGTGTCTAAATGAACCAGATGCCTTCTTCAAATACTCAATTGAAATTCTTTCTAGATTTGAGCCTTTAAAGTAGTTGAAATGTCTAACAAAAATGGTCTTCTATTGGCCCAACCTGTACATTTAGCCTATTTTGATCTGTCTCCCAGCCAAAGATCCTTGTTCTGCATACATCAGCCTTAACGAACCGTGGCGGAACTCTGAATACCATGTCAACAACTCTGCTGGTGTCCCACTTTGTGATCGGCATATTGCTGGGGAATGGTACCGCTTTACAGGAATGGCTGGGGATGCAATGCCAACATTCTGCATCGAAGAGAACCACTGTGGAACTCATGCACCCATTTGGCTAAATGGAAGTCATCCAGGGCTTCAAGACGGCATTGTTACTCTGGCTGCATGTGCTAGCTTCAATAATAACTGCTGTCATTGGACAGCTAACGTGGACGTTAAGGCCTGTCCAAAAGGGTACTTTATCTATCGCCTGCCCCAACCTTCCGTCTGCTTCCATGTCTACTGTGGTCGTGAGTGAACATTGGTTTTTACTCATATTTGGCATCAGATTTTACTTCCCTCAGACTGTTTAATAATGTATGTCTATAGATTTTTACGACATTTGTGATGAGGTGGAGTGTAATGGAGCTGACTGCCCAGTCGACCCAGAATGCCGCTGTTCTGAGGGAACAATTCTAGGTCCTGATGCACAGTCATGTCTGGGTAAGTGAGATGCATGCTAATTCATCTATTTAAAATTGAGAGATTGCTGTATCCATTATGCATTTTTTTCTTGGGTTAAAATGAAAATTAAAAGCGTTCAGATGAACCAGTAACAAATGTTTAAACATAAATCTTCCATACTTATATTCACTAATTAAACTATTTAGAAATTCAATGCCTGCCAAGAAAAGTTGGCACAGAGGTAACAAACGTGTGAAAAGCAACAAATTGTGCTAAAAGAACATCCAGCAATTAATTAAGTAAATTGACTTTGCTTGATTACCTATAAAATGGATGTTTTAGAAGGAGAGTCTCTCAGAAGTAAAACTCAGCGACAGACGCTCTCCAATCAGTAAAAGACTTCAATGAAATATTGCGCATTAGAAACAAGGCCATTGATATAGTGCTCCGCTGATTAGCTTAAGGTGACCAGGTGTTACCATGTTGATTTCCTGGCTTCTTCTGAATGGTTACTAAAACTTTACCCATGGAAGTCTCTGCCCGCACTGGTGGGTGAGCCAATTGCATTGGATGTTTTGAATTAAGTAAGAATGACGCAACCATCTTAATTTTTAATTTTGATTTTGAATTCAAATATAATGCGTAGGTTTCAAAAAGGTTTCATCATTTTTGGCTTTAAACGGACATTACAAGAGTTCTGAGACAAAATTCAAATGTAAATTAAAATGTGAGAAAAAGCACAATCACCTTTCAGTTTCATTTTACAGACCCCAAATCGGTGCTATTAGTGCCATCTAGTGGTAAAAAGAAGGGATAACGCTTAGAAGTACAAGACATGAGATGGCTTGTGTTTTTCAAAGTTTTGAAAACACATTTCATAAAAAGTGCTTGGAAAGGTTTAAGAGAGGTTCAGTAGTGTTTATATGTATTTTTTACATTGTTTTAATTTTTTTTGGGGGGGGGGTTTATGAATTTAAATTTTGTCTCAACACTTTGATTTTTGTCATAAAACATAAAAACATTTACAATTTTGCAGTAAAAAAAGACACATTTTAAAACTCTAAATTGTATATTTTGTACAAGTTCAAGGATCTTGTGGAAATATTGTGTAATGCAATTAAAACATATTTGTCAAAAAAGAATTTGGGGTTGTTCTAAAAATATTAAATGAAGCACTGCCACAAAAAATGGTTTTAAGGATAATTTATTTTAAAGTTGTAAAAAAAAACTCAAAACGGCTCCCTTAATAACTTCTAAGGGTTAATAAATATTTACATATTCATAGCTAAACCATGTCCAGATTGCTTCGCTGTTTCAGAAACATTTATAGGAGAATTAATTTTTGCATCCAAATTGTTGCAAGGTTTTTTCCCCGTTCTTCACCAATCCCTCCCTAATCCATATGTTTGTCTCTACGTCTTACCTGTCAATAAATAACAATTTAGAAAGAGAGAAAACTGTCACTCTGTTTGCACAGTACATTATGAAAACCAATCAAATATCCTGAGAGGCTTGGGTGGGAGTTAATTTTTACTTTTTATTAACCAATAAATGAGCCAAATGACAAAGGTATTGCTAGTCCTACAGTGATCTTAGAATCCAGAAGATTAACGTGTGTCTTGACATTTATTCTAATGAATCTTTTCATTTTTGAGTTAATCCAAGCTAATATTAGCTTCTACTCATACGTTGTGTTAGTGATGCACGGTTACATGAAAACAATGCTGTGTTTGGCCGAACAGTGTAAACGTGCATAAGAATCCCTCTTTTTAAAATATATAATCCTAACGAAATCATCATGTAAAAGTCTTAAAGTGATAAAATGAATGATCTTGTGTTTGCAGTACTCCCACAAGACGTACTAAGCTGCTCTAACCAATTACTCATAGTGTTTAAGTTAAATTAATCTCATGTTCACATTTAAAAGTAACTGAGGAATTGCGAAAAATATTTTGAGTAAAAGTACTGATTTTCTTTGTATCAGTTTTATCAACATTTGAGTAATTCTGAGTAATCAACATTTACTTTGGCGCATACTTTACTGGATTTTAATCTTTGTCTTTCCTTCAATCATAAAACATTTTTTTAACCAACTTTAGTTACACCACATTTATATTTCTTTAATTTGCATCTATGAGTATTACTGTAACCTTATGTGTTTTGCCTAAGATGTGAATGAGTGTGAAAAAAACAATGGAGGTTGCACAGAAATCTGCATAAACACCAAAGGCTCAATGCGATGTGAATGTGGACTGGGGAAAGTACTGGACGAAGATGGGAAGAGCTGTAAAGGTAAGAGCACAAAAATAAACTCAAGCAAAAATGCATGTGATGCATTGTGTTTTCTGTGCGTTTGTGCAGAAACTGCCGGATGTGAGAATGTGAATGGAGGCTGTAGCCATGGATGCTTGAGTGAAGATGACTCCTATTACTGTCACTGTCCCTGGGGTCTGATGCTGGGAGATGACAAACGCACCTGTCAGGGTGAGCGAAAATACCCTCCTGTGCTGCATCCATCCCTACATCCATCAGGGTTTGTAGACGTCACTTTGACATTGGTTTGGTTTAGTGCCTGTGCAGTGTGATCCTAGTTCCATCGAGGTGTCGGTTCCCAAAGACCTGGTGGGAGGACTTGAACTTTTCCTGTCTAACACTTCTTGCCGTGGGATCTCCAATGGTACTCACATTAACATCCACTTCAGTCTGAAGACGTGTGGCACTGTGGTTCAGGTAATAAGGAATCTATTGGTCGTTCGAGCCTTTCGTGATCTTGAGAGGCTTCTTGCATTGGCGTTTTTATTTGTAGCAAGTACCAGTGCGAGTCATAAGAAGTGCTTACAGAAAAGGTATCACCTAATTTCACTGAACATGAAAAATATAGAGTGTGCAAGTTGATTTTTTCACGTTTCAAAGAAAGCTAATAGAACTGAATGTGTCTGTCCCTTTAGTAAAAAGAAATTCATAGTGCTGAGAAAAATATTTGATCAGAAGAGCACTGTCCTCGTCAATGTCTCATTGGTTTAGCCCCTGCAGCCGTAACTGCCCAGTGAGGCATGCCACACCATGAGCTACTCTTACTTGATCTGCCTGTTATGGCTGACATCTAATGCCCGGAAAAGTTCTTGATGGTTTAACCATTTTGATCACAAGCTCATGACAATAGCCTCTTTCCTCAACATCTCCCCTGTCACACCCTCTACCATACCCATTGTTTCCTTCTCACTGAATCGGGCCTAAAGGGCACCAAAGGGACATCATACATCTGACTGAACAAGAGGTGCTAACAAAAAAGTTCCGCACTGCCATATTGGATCCTTTGGAACAACCAGTGAAAGCTGGCTCTTTTGATGATGTGAGTAGGACATATGCCACATTGTCATAGCGACTTCTTACAGGAAACAGCAAAGAAAAATGCGCCACAAATCCTGTCTGTCAAACTGTCTTCTTTCCTGTTTTCCCGTGTGGCGTGTAGTGCATCTGTTGTACCACAAACGCCATCTTAAGGTAATGAGTGTCATTACATCGATTCTTGTCAAACGCAGACCAAGAACCCCCTGCAGAGAAGCCATCCGAATATTTGTGCAAATCTCAATTTGGATCAATGTGTAGAGTCCATAAGTATCACCCTATACCATCTTGACATCTTTATGGCGTTTGTCAAACAGCTCACTGTGATCAACCACCAAGTGTATAAAAATCTAAACATCCAAAAACCAATCCAATATGGCAATCCGAAATGTTTTTCTTTGGCACCACTCGTTCAGTCAGATGTGAGATGTCCCATGTCCCACAAATCCATGGTTTTCGAGCAAGGCACAGTCTCACACAAAATTTCAGATCAAAAATTCAGATTCGTGTGTAGAGCTCTTAATCTTCAGGAATGCCATCGGCTGTTCCCCATCAAGTCATCAAGCACACACACCAATATTTACACCAACCATTAACTTATCTTCCGCGATCGGACATCATGACTTGTACGTTGGTACTCGCCATCCTATGCTTGGCTACAAGACAGTCCCTGGTGGTGAACTCTGCTGGAGATTGAGCTTTATTATCAGCAACTGTGTGACATGTCAATAAAAATACATCTACACAGTAAATAAAAACTAATATGGAGTTCTGTCATGAGTGTGTCTTTAATCTTCAGATTTTTCATTTAAAATTCTGAGTGGATACACTTTAGACAATGACAGGAATGCTCAAAGCACAGTGCATTTTATTTGGAAATTTGATTATAGTACTGCACAGTCCACTTGCAGACACATTGGTACTTCAAAATACAAATGATCAAAGTTGGCAAAAAAGTAATTTAAAACAGAATTTTAATGAAAAGGCTGATATTCTGAGGTAAAGTCAGAATTCTGACAAATGCTCCAATCCAAATCCTTTACTTGGTTGTAGGATTTTTCTGCTTCATTCTTTCTTATACTTACATCTTAGATTGTTTAAATTGTTATATAATGACTAGATAATCATATTTTCTTCAGATGACCTTAGGTACTTGATGGTACTGAGTTTTTACCACTTCCACTCCTGGTGTCAGACCAAATATTCTTCCAGTCAAGGCTCATATGCCCCAATAACTTTTTAATGTAAAATCTGAAGGGAATTTATTTATATAAAACTGTCTCAAAGTGGGGACTGTGTGATATGATAAGAAATGAGATGGAGGGTACATGGCAAGAGATGATTGTTATACTTTATGACTGGAGTGTTGAATGATTCAACATTCTCATTGTTTCTCCTTGCTTTAGGTCACCGAGGAAAAAATTGTAGGCACCAACTTAGTGACAGGCTTACCACGTTCCAGTCCTGGCAGCAATGGGGATTTAATAGTGCGCACAAGTAAACTACTGCTGCCCATTACCTGCGAGTTTCCGCGGCAGTATGAGGTGTCAGATGGTTACCTCCCAACCCTACGCAGCACAGCCCTGGAGTTAGCCGGCCACAGTGAAGGGATATTCCCCTTTAGCCTAGAGCTCTTCAAGAGTGCTGAATTCTCTGAACCGTACAACCAGCCTCCGCAGCTGAAGTTACGAGACCTTTTATACTTCGGCGTCGAGCCGCGAGAGAAAGTGGAAGGTCTTGCTGCTTTTGTGGAAAGCTGTTTCGCCACACCAGGTCCCAAGGCTGACCAGGCCTTGAAATATTATCTCATTAAAGATGGGTAGGTATACAGAAGAACAGAAAGATACCGTGAAAATGTTCAAAATTAGAAAAAAATATGCTTTAAATAAAGAAACGATTTGATGATTTTCAAGCTATACTAAATGTGATATCACCAGATTTTGAGAACGGCTGAATAGATAAAAACCATTATTTATTATATTGGATGAGATTGAGAATGAGCCTATGTAGAGCAAAATTGGAGCGTCTCTGTCCCAATAGGGTCCAGTAGAGGTTGCTTAAATGGCATATTGGTTCATGAGCTATACATTAGAAAATAATGTAATAATGCATTTGTTCTAGCTGTATTTCAGATGAGACTGTGCGGCAGGTTTCTGCTAAAGACGAGCTCTCGAAACATTATCAGGTCCCTGTCTTTAAGTTCATTGGGAAAGACAACAGAGTGAGTTTGAGACCTTGTTTTCTCCATTGCAAGTTTGTTAAATTTTATTAAATAACATTTTTCATAGGAGGTTTTCCTGCATTGCCGAGTACTGGTGTGTGGCCAGGCTCAAGGAGAATCTCGCTGTACACAGGGCTGCCGAAAACGCCTGAGAAGAGATCTGTGGAGCAGACAGCAGCAGAAGCAGGATGTTCTGTCCAGCGGACCCATTCAAATACTGCCAGAGCCTTGAAATCACCACCTAAACTACAGGTGCATTCCAGCCGAAAACAGAGAATTTTTTCTCCATCAAAATTCAGGAGGAAACTTTTACACATGTAAAATGAATCATATATATTAATAATAATAATGATTTAATGAATTCCAGGTTTTATATGTGTTTATTTCTGCTGCAGAGTGGGTCATGTTACCATGAAATATAAATGGAATCGACTTTTTGCTCAGTTGATGAACTGCGGTTTTAATTATTAAATAAAAATCTTTGTACATTTTTATTAATAAATATATAACATTAAGTTAAGTATAGATGTTGCACACAAGTTAATTTCATTAATATTTTGATTCTTATTCACCCAGAAGTCATTAAATATTGCAAAAGTGTTTTCGAAGCTTTATTACATTTATATGCTACATTAATATCAGCCATTATTCACACCGACACACATTTTACAACTCTTTACTGAGGTTATAATATCATAAATATTATAATATCATATCATGTAATAGTATATATGATACATTCAAATTAAAACAAAGAACAATTCTCCTTTAAGCGTTAAATATTAGGGAGTTTAATGTAGTAGCTATTGTGCATTGTTCATATGTAAAATGCCTTTTTTAAAATAACACATTGTATGTGCTGTATGTTACACCTGTGTATTATGTAAGATTTAGTAAACAAAAGGTCTTGGTCTGGGTGAGATTTCTGTTAGTATTGCAATAAACACTTACTAACAATCGAACAAATCATTTTCGTTTTCAAAACACTGCAGCGTCATCAAAATCCATGTTGGCCAAATAAACCATGTGTTGTAGTTGTGTAGGTACATCTTTAAACTACATGTGGTGATAATTATTCAAATGCCTCACACTAAGTAGTTGCTTTGATGGTGAGCATTAAGGATGTATCTGGGGTGTTTATCCATTCTGATACAGAACCATTTTGTTTCAAAGCAGAAAAGTGTGTGAAGCTGGTGTGTTTGGGGCTAGACTGTCTTCACAGCTCATCCCTCTCCTCTCCTTCACAATAGCATGCTGCCCTCTGGCTGTTCATGAAGGGTCTGCAGCCCAGAGTCCACACTGTGTTGTACATAGTGTCTGCAAAGCTCTCACATGCTAGAGAAGAGAAGAGTATGAAAAAAATTAATTCAGAAATCAATTTGAACTTTTCATCTCAGCTCAGTTTTTACTAAATTTCACAGCCTTCAGACTTTAAGAAGTGTCTAATTTAATGGTGATGAAAAATCTGACAAAATGGAACATTGATAAGAATAATTAACACTTTAACAAAAGTCTGATTTGAGAGGAAATAAAAGGATAGCAAAACAGATGTGAGCTCTATGTTGAGAGAAAAAAAAAATTATTTATGATAAATTGTCGCTTGACGATGGTTGCCAGGGCTATACATTAAACAGAGCAAGTCCTCCCAATATAAACTAAAACCGGCCCAATCATTTTTGGGTTTTGTTATTCTATTTTATCATAAACAGTTGTTTATTTTGTATTTTTAGTATTTTGTAAATATTTAGCCCCAAAACAATTCAAGCACGACTCCTGGTGGAAACTAAGAATACAAACAAAAGGGCCGCTGACCCCAATGGCGTGATGACACCTCCTCCCTCTCTATGGTTGTAAAAAAATAAAGCTGACCTAAAGCTTCACCTATGGTTCTTTTTGTGGACATAACCCCAGCGATAAACGAGGGTTCACTGTATACCCTGTAGTCACAAGTGAAGCTCACATGACAAGGTGACAACACATATCTTGTCAAAAAACTCAATGGTCTTTACCACCCTGTCAGTGTTAAACTTTAAAATAAAGTTTCATTTTGCACATTTTTGTGCAATTTCTTGTGTAAAACATTTCAGTGCCAGTTCAGGTCAATTTTTACCCAAGGGATTGTAGTTTCTCAAAGGAACCATCCCTTACTCTGCAGTGATGCTTGTGTTTTCTCACCTTCAACCTTTGACAGGAGACCCAGACTCTTCTTCAGATCTCCACAGATGCTATGGAGGCACCAGCGGAATTTGGTGTCGCAGCGGTACTTGTTTGAGCCACATGTGTCATAGCAAATGTCCAGCTGGTTACAACATTTGGTCATGGCTGGAACACCCATATCAAACTGTGGAGTAAAAGCACGTTATAAACAAAGTGACCGCTTTCACATAATAAAAGAAAACAAAGATAATATTCTTGAAAAATATTACAATTAATTAAATAAAAAAGTTCCATAGAAGTTTTACTTTGCCTCAGTAACATTCACACAGTCCAAATTGAGCTTTTACGATGGGTAAAGATTAAGATTGTCGTCTCTACCTCTTAACAGTGCAAAAACAATCTTGAACTGAACAGAAAACAGTATTTGTGTTGATTTACTATAATACTTCATTTATAGTTTTTCCCAACTGCTGTGTCCATGTGTAGTAATAAAGATAGTTTATTATTATCTTTATTACTGCACATGGACACAACAGGAATCAGCAGTTTCTATGAGCTCAAAATTTATGATGATAAGAAACATTTTAATATTTGCTGAAACAGACACAGAAAGAGGATGTTAGTCGTGAAAAATATCTAGACATCGAAGACAACATGCATTTCAACAATAAATCTAGAGGCAAACTGTGTAATCTTTAATCATAAACTATTGAAATTTACAGTAAAAACTCAAAGGCAAGGGTAAGTTTTTCTACTACATGTGTCCTGGGCTCCTGTGTTCAAGGTCTGCACTGGTACCACTCACTCATTTTAGTTCCGAAGCTCCATTTTTGTGGAACAAACTCCCCCCTGGACATTTGGACCAGCCAAAACCTCCAAGTCCAAACTAAAAGTCTTCCTGTTTAGCCAGGCATTTCCAGACTGAGGCTCCTCAAATCTGTGACTTTGCTCAATGTGTGTTTCTCTGTATTCTGTTTCATTTATTTTTATTTACTCTTATAATGTTCCTTAATTTTTAATGCTTTTACATGTGTAAGGTGACCTTAAGAGTCATGAAAGGCACCCTCAAATAAAATTAATTATTATTATTATTTTCACATCTGGCCAGAGTTCTCCACACAGTAGACCAGCTAGCTGTGGCCCACTGGTTTCTGCTTGTTCTGAGCTGATGACACAGCAGGTCAAGCTTTGTCTTTTATCTGCTGCACTATCCTTGGCCATCCACTGATCTATAATCCCCAACATTTATTTCTTTGTAATTCTTCAAAAGAGTTGGAACAGCAAACCTTTGAAAACTTTTTATGGGAGAAACCTTGTTGTTGCAGCATAACTACCTTGAGTTTTGCTGCTGTGCAAAATCTTGCTATGACAAAACATTGCTTTCTCAACCTCACCTTGGTAGCAGAGTTTTGCTATTCCGTACCCAGTTTTAAGCCTCCTATGTAGCTGTTTCAGTTTCTGTTTTTTTTAACTGGGTTTAAACGTACATTGATTATCATTAGCACATGCTTGCTATAATTTGTTCACCTGACGATTGTCAGACAAAATCCCTGACTTCATGCAAGTAAAGCTATAAAAATTGATGCTGATTTGAAGGCAAATGAAATGACACCGAATATTGATTTGATGTAGACTTTTCTTTTCTTTTGTTTGCTCACTTTGCATTTTGCAAATGTACAAAAAAAAATCAATCATTATTTTTATTTATGAAAGCATTCCTTGTTTACAGCATTTCTATTCTATTTTTTTCTTACAGTACTACATGTTAAGGAAACTAGTAATGAAAATATTCATTCTGATTTTCTGAATGCTTTATTTATACTGTCTCTATCTTTTGTAAAGTGAAATGAAACATGTTTTACAAATAACTGTTCAATTACATTCCTGTCTGAGTGTAGCCTTGACCAATAATAACATTTGTGAGAACCCAGAGGGATTCTAAAGTTCTGGCAGGTAGTATTAGGAGGAAAATGCTTGTTTTAGAATCCTGGAGCAGAAATCTATACACATCACGGGCTAACGATAATAATTCAACTCCTTTGGCCTCTGTTTTCAGTTCTTAGCAAGAAAATCTTTACTTCATCTCTGGACGATTTATATGAAATTCTCCCTCAATAAAAACTTGCAGTTTCTGGCAATGAGGGCTGCCACCTTCTAGCTCACCTTTGTGGAACTTTAATTTGTCTCATGTCTCTAGTAAAATGAAAGCACTGTTGTGTCATAAAATCCACTTCCAGTTGCTTAAATGTTCTCAGCATTTATTGGGAGACATGTCTGTTATCTCTGATCGAGTGTCTTGATTATATTTTCCAATAGTTTTCAGGGAACGTTTAGTTACTCTCCATTAATGTCTATAGTGGAGAGATTGTGGCCCATGGTGTGCCCAGCCATGGGTGGTTGACATGTAAGGCGGAAATAAGAAAAAACATTTTGTGTAGTTAATTTTCCAAATATACAGTATCTTTGTTCTATTAGATGTTGTGTTGTTAATATGCCTCTTTCTACTAATTTGCTTTCCAAATATCTTAAATTGTCATATGGTGTGACTTGAAAGCATCACTTTGTATTTTCGTATAAAGTGAAAATGTTTTTCCTCAATTCACTTCCTCGAACATTTTATTAACAAGTTCTTTGATATTTAACATTTTCGTGTGAATTTTTTTCTCGAAATCCTCTTACAAAGGAGGGCATCACTCCTCAAATGTTTAAAAATATTTTCTATAAATAAACCTTATGACAACAGTAAAAAAATACCTCAGAACCTTACTGATACTAATTTCCTTGTGTTCTATTGAGATTTATAAGAATTACCACAAACAAATTGTGAAAGTCACACCATATGTAATGAGTGTCATGCCATATTACATTTTTTATGTTTGGGTCAAAAATCATAAAAAAAGTAGAAATCTTAATATACACACAACAAATTTGGTAGCACAACAAATCTTATCAGAGGAACAACATTTAATTATATTTTGTTGAAAATAATACTCCTTTTTATCTCATGACACGCTCAATCCGATTCTTGTAGAATACAGAATGGCTTTTTATTTGTGTATTTCATACTGTGGTCAACAGTGGTGGTATGTTACGTGCTATTGGTTTTATGTCCGACAGTATTTAATAATTAAACATCTGTAGACCTCAATATAAAGATGTGTTTTTCCTAGCGCACCATACCAATAATTAGCCAGTTGATGCAAGGCGTATTTGGCGAGCACAAAAGGAGTACCAGAGTAGACATCTGTCTAAGAAAGCGCTCTAGAGCCAAGAAGGGACCTGAACCCAACGATTCCCCAGGCCCAGAGACCCCTGTGTGGTGAAGGGGTGAGCTTTTTTTTATCACTGAAGATATAAATATCAGGTGGCAGCCAGTTAGAGATGGAGTACCTGCAGCTGAGCAGCTAATTAATGCCCTGGTTCCTCCTGAATTTCATCACCAAAACGACCATATGTGAAGGACATTTTGCTTTAAACAGCATAGTTCTAAAATCATTCAAATCTAAGCGTATAGTTGTGAACTAATTTAAAAGAATTCTCCATGTTATTGACCAGCTGACTGACCAATGTTAGTAGAAAGAAGGGACACATACACTGTTCGGTACCTGGAAACCAAGAAGTGAGGTGCTGCAGCCATCGGGTTCTGGCATCTGATAACCAACACGAGGCTGTGGAGCCTTGCCTGAAAAGTTAACGTGACACATTCAAATGCACTGTTTGACTATAATCAAAGAATGTTACTACATTTAAATCCAAACATTGTATTATTCATTCAGACCCCTGATTCAGAGAATAAAAGCTGGTTCCATCGAGGATCACATTTTACCAGCACTGGTATTCAGTCAATATTAATTGATTGATGAACTGGCTATTCATTTAAAGAATTTTCTTCAAACTATATAGAATTAAAACGACAGAGGTCTAAAGCCAGTGCATCTCAGATGAACAGAGCAACAAACAGCTTTCGTGAAACAAGATTTCTATGATTCCTTATTTTTAAATAATAACATTTGAGTGAAATTGATTTATAGGAGATGTCTGTTTAAATTCCGGACATGTGGACTTTTTACAAGATAGTTTTTACAAAACAGTCCAACTGCTGTTATCCTTGCTTTGGCATTCAGTCAAGGCTCTTGCTCCAAATATAAGACTTTTGCACCCGAACAAGGTTTATTATGTAATTATTGAATATCTGTTGAGAGGCCAATGCTTACTGGTTTAAAACAGAGCTCTTTAAAAGAATCATTAATGTGTTTCTCTTATCAATTTGGAATTTTTCACTTCTGAAAAACACATTTTTTTCACTTTTGACAGACATTTTTACAGATCTCTGGAAAAAAGCTCCAACAGGACATGCACTCTAAAAAAATACATTTTACTGTAAAAGATTTAAATATTTATGGTCCATGACCATTTTTACACCCCAGAACTGTCTATTTTAAAGGTTTGTGTTTGAACAATAAATACAAAAAATGAAAAAATGAAAAAAAAAAAAATTTTTAATTAAAATATTAATTAAAAAAATAAATAAAATGTAAACTGTGTTTGCAGAAACGTTGCCATCAGATATACTGTAGTTATTTGTTTTATGTGATCCAATGGGTTTCTTTGAAAAATTCTCCAAAACACATTTTGGAACATTTAACATCAACTCTTTTCTATTAGAGATAATACAGTAATTTGTTAATTTTGCTACAGTAAACCTGTTAAATTGGACTTTATTAAAGGCCTATATATATATGATTCTTACAGGGCTCGATGTGTATCAAACATATGACCAAACGACGGGCTGAACTCACCATATCTGCAGCGGTACTGACAAACACCATCACGTCCTCCCATCAGCTCCAGTATTGAGTCAAAATAGCCATTGACTGACTGTAACCCCCCTCTAAGAGAGCCAAGGCCCCATTCATAATCATCTTCTGCCTCTTCCGTAGCCCTCTGGGTTTCTAAAGGTGTTTCAGGTACATCTTCCTTCATGACATGCTCTTCCTGTGGCTCTTCATTAACCTGAGGATCTAAGTTCTCTTCAGGTTGAGCTTCAGGTAAAACAGAACCATTATCTTCGAAAACACCATCAACAGAAGCCTGGATGATCGTTGCAGCAAAAGCTGTGGAGATGCAGAGCAAGAGAAGGAGAAGTGCACGTGAAAACATGGTGTTGCTGTGAGATGCGGCGAGGAGAAGGCTAAAGTGGAAAGGTTTGAAGGGAAAAAAGAGCAGCACAAACACACACCGGCTGATAGTGACTCGTGGAAGGGACTTTGGTCTGTGATTAGATCAAGCAGACAGCAGAGCATTGATTGGCACTAAGGTTAAAGGTAAGGTTCAGTCTCAGTGAATTACTTCCACGTTCCTCGTGTGTAACCCAACATTGCTTTGTAATATCTGCGGTTCACTCTTTACTTATAGCTGTAAAGAAATCAGGTGACTTCCAATTGAAATAAATACAAAAAAATGGAATGGGTTCTGATTTATTAAATTCTCTCAATAACATTATTTTATCTTTTTGCATTGATAGAACATGGGAAAATATATTATTATTATTAGTGTGCGCTGCAAGAATGAGAATAATAAAAAATTGAGGTAAATTTAACAATTAAGATTATAAATTATTTAATCACTTTCTGCAAAAATGGTAACTGTGGTAAAAATGGTAATGGTCAAAAAAATCTCAACTTGTTTTATGACTGGTCCATGACCCGTCCGTTAGATGCAGTTTGCCCTGTGTTTTGGATAAGCATTCATGTAACAGGCTGATGATTGGATGCTATACTAAAGATGCTGACCCCAGACCCTGAGAATGACTGAATAGGTTTTAAAAGTCTGTGGAAGTTCTGTGTGTCATAATCAGGGGTGTTTACTGGTGTTGCAATGACATCTTACAACTTCCGTCAATTTAAATTCAACATTTTTGGGTAAAGGCATTTGTGAAAGAAGGTATTGGCATAGGTGCAGATCCTAAATATGGACTGTATAAAATGACAGACTTGGTGTCCCATAGGTTTCTCAGGAGGCTTAAACTGGGTGAAGCCAGAATGGAATGCATCCCTCCAGGGTAATCGCAAGTAGGCAAAGGGTGCACAGACATGGACAACCTGGACACAGAGGCAGCAAAGATGCCTGAGTATAGGTGAAAGTTTGGATTAATAGAACAAAGTTGGCTTTAAACTGTTTTTTCTGCTCTAAGGTGTGTGTTAATATCTTAGGAGGACAGTTGATGTATTCACAGTTCCAGTGCACAAACAGATGGAGAGTGGTAAGTTGCGCCTAATCTTAAAGATAATATAGGCAAAATATGATTTTGATTTTGAAAGATAAGAAATTTACTAGGCCCAATTCCAGGCACTGTATTGCCACATTAATCTGCACTCATTTAATGAACTTCCTGTAAAGTGTGGGCAGGAGCCGAGTCCAGCAAGAAAAGAAAAGCCGGTTTGAAATCTCCATAAAGCTGGTCAAATAAAAGAATGTATAACAAAGTGCTGTAAATTTACAGATTATTTCAGAAAACCCAGTGGACTTACCCCAGCAGTTGATACCACAGTCCAAATGATCAGCGACTGGGACAACTTTACAATGGACTACAATCGTCCGTCTGTTGCTTGAGAAGCCCACAATTCAGGGCTGAATTTTCCAAACAATCCCCTCATGAGATTCATATGTTTTCCTCTTCTGGCGCTTTTAACCTACCAATCTTTTTGCACATATTATCATTTGCACTTGCACTACTCAATGTCTATTTTTGATTTTATATATTATGTCTATTTTTTTTTATTTTTATACTGTGTTAGAATGTCTTTTTGTTAATTTAAAATGTCTATTTTGTAAATTTGGATTTATATTTTATTATTTATTACCTGTATCTTGTCTTGTCTTTGTGAATTTGCTGCACTTTCCTCCTATGTGCAAACATACCTGGCAATAAAGATCATTCTGATTCTGATTCTTTAAATGAACATGCTTGAGTGCAGCTTCTTTTGGAGGTCACACAGGGTTGTGTTAAAGGGAGAAAAGTGGGGTACACCCGATACAGGTCATCAGAAGACCACATTCATTCATACATTCAGTCCTAAGGGGAACTAATCTGAAGTTTGTTATTCTGATGGATGAAATCCACACAAGCTCATGGAGAACATGCATACTGAAGTTTCCAGCTGGCCTCGACACAGCAATTAACTGAAAGGCAGCTGCACCGCAAACATGTCTAGGTAAAAATCTTTTTGTAATAATGAACTTTTCCCCTTGATTTTATAATTATTTGAGAATTTTATTAAGTGAACAAATCCTAAATGGGACTATAGCCCTTGCTTGACTAATATCCTATCATCCTGTTCGGTACCTTGCTGTGCAGTTTAGTAGAGCCCGTAAAGGTGTGTTAGATGTTGAGTGTGTGATTGTGCTATTGTTCACGTGGTTCTTATCACATCACTGATTTGAAACATGCACAGTGGGACACGTCCTGATTGATAAAAATAATAAAAATGATGACATGCTCTGGTACAGTTTCATTATTTTTTTTTTTACCTTGTTCTGTCCTGCTCAAAAGCCATCACATGGGAGAGTATATGCTTTGCTGAGTTGGACAGTTTTGCTTTCTCCAGGGGAGTAAAACACCTGGTGTGGAGTTGACTCCTCTGGATTGGAGCATTGAGTGTATGTAAATATTTATTAGTTGTGGTTCACGCGAGTCAGTTTACATCAGTTGTGTCAGGACAAGATGGTGTTGAACTGAAAGGGGGAGTGGATAAAGGGTTGTGGAAGGGTGAAGGTACACAAATGAAAAAGAAAGGAAGGAAGAGGAAAAGAATAAAAATAAATCACATCTATTTTTAAAGCAGTTTGGATCATTTACAGTTAATTGATTTTTAAATTAAAATATTTGTATGAAGCAAATATCATTTTGTCTTTGCATTTAGTTTATGGGGTTTAGACGGTCTTGGAAGCAGTAAACGCTGCTCCTTGATTGGCCAGGCTTTGTATATTCATGGAGACTGGTGTTTCAATATACAACAGCCCTCTCTGAGCGAGTTTGAAAATAAACAAACCTTTGGAGGTGAAGCAGTAGCTGGAGTTGACGTTGTTGTCCCTCTATAAAACATATACCTGCAAAACTCGTTTTAACCAAATACAGTAAGTGAGAAGTAACTAGAAAACACTGAAATAATTCATTTTAAAACAACCGACTGCAGAAAATGTTGCCTTTACTGAACATCGTTGGTTAAAAATGTGCCAAATATTAATAGAAAACTAAAAAAAATGGCAGTCAAGTGCAGTTTTACTCAGTACGTACATTTTGCGTACATTCACACATTTCTGGTTAACTCAAAAAAGCTTTTCATGTTTATGAAAACAATGGAAACAAAACACAAACAATACTGTTATAGATGTTACAGATACTGTTGTCAAATGATTTTAAAAGATTTTTTTATCAAAAGTGTAAACTATGACAGCCCTGATTAATGTTTAAAGCTGATTAAATAAAATAAAAGGGTGGCAAGTTACAAGATTATAAAGTTACAAGTTCCATTTATAAGGTTGTCAGTTGAAGGTCTTCCTGGATGGGGTTTGCATGTTCTCCCTGTGCTTGCGTGGGTTTCCTCCGGGTACTCCAGTTTCCCCCACAATCCCAAAAACATGCGGTTAGGTTAATTGAATAATCTAAATTCTCCTTAGGTGTGAATGTGTGAGTGATTGTTGCCCTGCGATGGACTGACGACCTGTCCAGGGTGTACCCCCACCTCTCGCCCAATGTGTGCCGGAGATAGGCCCCCCAAAAGTGAATAAGCGGGTTGGAAAATGAATGAATGAATAAATAAACTAAAGAGACGACAAGAAAGCAGCGCTTAAATTGCACAGTGCGGTTTGTTTGCCTATAGAGGGCGCTAGACACAAAGTTATCCACACGTTTCCCGACCCAGTAAAGGAGAAAGATCAAAATGCAAGTAAAAATATTTGTGGATGTTTAATGTATGTTTAACCCGATACATATTCACTAACGGTTGACTTACCCACAAGATATACAAAAAATACAAAAAATTAATTGAATTTAAAGTGAATAAAATAATAGTAACTGTAAGAGAAGAAAATTCTGCATCTTGTCAAAGAATTGGAGTTTACTGCTGTGTCTAATATATACTCAATATTCACAGATATTACTAGATATTACTATCATTTTACCTCTTGTCTCACTTAGATCATGGTGACTGTGACTGTGTGTGTCGCCCCATCTTTTGGCCGAAGTACGCTGGAGAAAACCACGAAACGGCAGAAGTGGGTCGAGACAATGAATGAATAAATGTTTATTAGCAGATGTAGCAATGGTTTTTGCACTGAATTTGAAAATAAAGAAGGAAAATAAACAGGAAAGTAAATAAAAAGGAAAATCGACTTTGACCTGTGGTTTCATATCAAATATCAGATTCGTAAAGTTGTCACTCATGGATGTTTTTATGCATCAGTATAAAGTATGCTTCACATGTTTACAAGTTACATGCTTTTCAATGTGCTGATGCATTTTTAATAAATATGTAATCAATATTTGAAATGATCAAACCACTGGCCCTTTGGTGTTTTGAATCCAAGCAATAATTTGCAGCGTATAAATGCTACCAACTTGGTAAAAAAAATAAAACATTCACAAAACACACACCGCCTGAATTTGTCAGAAATATTTATTAAAAGTAATTACTGCTCTTACATTTCAATTCTCGGCCAACAGTATGCAATTTCTCTAAATGACCATTCGCTTTATTCCACAATGTACAATTTGTTCTGTACAGAACAAAAATGCTAAACTTTGTATAAAAAATATAAGTTAATTTAAAATTGAACTCTAATTAACAAAATAATGATAGTAATCAATAACTGTGGCAATAATCATACTAATAGAATAGGCGCAATAATTTTATTAACAATAATAAAAGTCTCTAAACATAGTGCATATGAGGGGAAAGACAACTGTTGTGGATGATCACGGAGACTGAAGTGAGCAGCGCTGACTCTCTTGGTGGCATTGATAGCATCGCACACACGTACGCACACACACACACACACACACACACACACACACTCACTCGCATGCACACAGCATCAGAAAGTGCATGACTGTCTAGGATAGCACCATTAGAATGTAGCTTACGTCTCAATCTCTACCACACAGTGAGCATGTACCGTGTCCACACAACCGCTGGAAGCCATGTAGAACATTCCCACATCCGCTGGTGTACAGCTTTGGTACATGAGAAACCATAGCAGGAATCTTGAAGCAGTTTGTGACAGTGTTGATATTACATTCACACATTAGTCCTGCAGTATTTACAGAAGGCCATCATTCAGTCGAAATAAGGAGATGCAGTGAAACATTTAACAGACTGTTAAAGGTTTTTTGTTAGGATGTGAAATGCACATCAGCCTTCTTTGACGTTGAGTATAATGTTTTCATGATGGGACCCTGAAGCCAAAATGACATAAAATGAAAGTCAGGTCAAAATGCTCAAGTGATGTTAAATCTTGATGCATTTTCACCACAGAAATAGACACTAATAAATATTTGGACTTCAGATGCATCTAGTAATCCTGGTTTAGGTCATTGGTTTCCAGCGGACATTTGGAAGATCCATGAAAGCTAAGGTTGTCATCTTTAGTGCATTCAAATGAGGGATGTGTGTTGGGGGAAGGGGGGTTTGGGAGTGGGTACAATGGTGGTCCTATAGTGGAAACCAACCAGAGAAACCACAGTAGAATTTTAATGAAAACCTTTTATTATTTGAATATAGACTGTTTATATAAAGTCTGTTTTGCAAAATTTGGTGAAAATAATGGGAGTCTTTCATGAAATGAAGATGAGATTGACGTTTAGACGTTCTGCATTCAGAGATGCTGGGGTTTATTCTCTTGATTGGTCATTGTTACATTGAGTGGCAGCCAGCTTCAGCCAGAGATGAAAAGGAATAATTAAGAATTGGAAAATGTTGCAGTTGGTACTGGAAAACAGAACTAAACCCATTCAGATGTAAAATGGAAGGTGCCATTTATTTGTCAAATAGAGGATGAATCTCTATTTTAAGGGATGGGTGTCAACTCTAATGAAAGCATGAGAACGAAGTTGTAGTAAATGTATAACACCATTATTATTCAAAGCTTTAATTTATCTAAACAAGGACATCAAACCAATTAAATAAACTTCTTATGTTTACATTGAATATGCATCATTTTATAATGGCAAATGAGAAATAAATAACTAATACATTGACTTACTTACGACTTTAGTTTATGTGCTTATTTCATAAGTGCTAAGGTTAAATAGTATTTTAATGTCAATGTATTACACTTGCAACTATCATCTCACCTAAGTGACTAATAATTGCTTTTCATTGGGAGTAGTTTGCGCACCATGTTGTAAACCAGAAGGATCCCAGTTTAAGGATAGGTGGGGGGCTTCTGAGGGGAGCTTTAATGCTCTTGTAAGAGTCTTCCAAATGTGACTTTACCAATGTGACCCAAACACCGATTAAAAAAGGAAAAAAAGGAATGTAAGTTTTTGCTTTTTTTGGTGAATGTATACAATTTTGACAGTCTGACATGAAGGTTTCTACTGGCAAATAAATAGTTCTCTCCATGCATATTCAGCTGACATTTTACTAAGGTCCAGCACCCTGCTTGCTTAAAATGAAAAAAAAAAAAATTATATATATATATATATATATATA
>SRMA01025860.1:144003-329063 GCA_007224835.1 Danionella cerebrum | reverse complement strand
CAGCAAAGTAATAGAAGTTTAACTGTGTTTTGATTTTTTGCACACAAAAAGAGAAAGCAATACTCTGAAATGGCATGAAAAACAATATGAGAAACTCTGTTACTCATCCTCAAGTGGTTCCACAACTGAAGCAGTTGAGTTCTTTTGAACAAAAACAACGCTTTCTTCATTGATATGTAAGAAAAGAATGTTAAATACCGACAGCCATTGACCTAGAGACACTGCTAGGATTTCTGCATGGCTAGAATTTTTTTTATCAGTTTAATAACCAAATTCACAGTTAAAGTACAGGATGTTTTGCTTCGTGTGTGGCCAGGAAATGTAGAATAACCCCAATTACAACATCCTGGTTTATCCACCTCTATCAATGTTTAATTGAAGTTTGGAACAAGTGCAGAGTGTTTATAACTGAAAGAAAAAATGTTACCTAAAAATTGAGAAATGTTCCTTGAACATTTTTTTCCTGTTAAGTATTTTTGAGTCCACTCAATATTAGTTTTTCTAGATCTTTGAAATGATTCCCTCAACAATTTCATATAACAAGTGTTCAAATAACAACATGTTTAAGGGATATATATGTTTGGGTTGTGGCATAGAACTATGAAGTGGAGATGCCCGTCTGCAGACTGCACATTGGTTGAGCCCCACACATTGAACATAGAGCCCGCCTCCAATGCCTAACCCTGTTTAGCATGGTAAAGCCAATATTCAGTTGGTAAGGCTCCACGTTCAGTGGGTGAGGCTCCCATCTGTAGTCAGCAATACTTGATGAAGTTTGGACATCTCTAAAAATTTAAATTCAATCTTCAAATTCAATTTTTATTGAATAATGCTCTCAATGCTCATCTGCTGACTGTGAAAAGCACAGAGTTGTTAATAGAAGCGAGTTTTGTAAAAGGTCAACTGTTTTTTGCGTGTGAATGAAAGACTTTGGTTTGTGTAACAACATGAGGACGAGTAACTATCACCTTTCTCAATTCCTTTGAAGCTCAATTTCAGCTCAGGTTGGAAGATGCTGCAGAACAGTGAGAGGAACACCGTGACTTGTGTGTGACTCCAGTGAGGTTGCGAGCAAGACCTACACCATCAACAAAAGCTCTTTGCTTTGGAAGGACGAGCTGCAGGGCATTTCTGTTTTCATCTCTCCCAGAATAGGCTGTTTTTCTTCATTCAAGTACTGCAAAACAGTTTTGCTCAATAGAGTATAGAAAACATCCACCAGAGTGATGGTTTTATCGTGCCTCATGCACCTTCAATTTGACTAAACATTCCTTCTGTCTATCTTAAAAATATATCCACTCGAAGTAACTTATTTTGACCACAGCAGGATAAAAAGTACCATTTTGAACTAGACGAACCTTGTAGTTACAAGTCACTTTACTAGAGCGTAACTTGGGTTCGTATTTAAGGCCTCCTAAAATGTAAGACCACCAAATAAATGGAAAGAAAAACTAAAAGAACAGAAGCAACTTCCTAAGTGAAAGTTCTGCCAATATCGAGGAGCGTTCTGCTGAAGTGGACTGGAGTTCAAGCCTGATGGCATTACCACGTACATCTCCGTCCCTCGCTGAGGTAATGTTACATTTTGTTGAATTGTTTTCGTTCCCCGCCAGCTTCTTCCTGTCTCTGCAGGAAGTGGGTGTGTCCACAGGAAGTCCAGTGTCTCTGGCATGCCGCAGGTTCAGTTGTCCACTCTGACGGGTCCGCTGTCTGAGGTCCGGCTCAGGTCAGTTTCCTCAGTGGAAGAGCAGGCTGAGGCATCCTCTTCCTCTCCTTGTACGATTCGCTCCCACTGAGCCAGGTTTTCCCTGCAAACAAACACAGAACTTCACATGCACACAGACCATTTCACCAAACATCGAATATTCAATGTCAAATCACAGTGATGAGGGGAATTGAATTTCGAAGTCGGAGATCAAACGTGATGCAAAAAGAAAATTCTTGTAAAATGATGCAACCTAATTTTTACTGCAGTTGAGTCAAATTTAACGAAGCAAAATACATAGTTTTTCAATAAATAACATAATCAACATAATGATATACTGCAAATGAAATTGAAAACCAAGAGGAAGAAAGAATCACACATTCCTTCTAGGGCTCTAATTTTCTTGCACAATGTGATTGTTATTCAAATTAAAGTTCTGTACTTTATCCCCCATTATCATTAATCAGCCAATAGTTTTTTTTTAATCTGATGAAATACTACTATGAATTTGCTTGTACAATGTTTTTCTAAAAGAATTTTAATATTGTATTTTCACAATTAAGACTAGAACAATGTGATTTTTTGCACTTTTCTGGTTTCCTTTGATTGGGCAGTAAGACATCATGGTGGTGCAGAGGGTAGCACTATGGGCTTAAGTAGGTTGGTCCCTGGTCACCGGTGGCCTTCCTGAGAGGAGTTTGTATGTTCTCACTGTGCTTCAGAATCAGAATCAGAATGAGCTTTATTGTCAAATCTGTATGGCACAGGGGCATTCAGTGCAGCAGCAAACAACAGAAAAACAACAATAACAAGAAACAGATAAGAATTTAAGGTGCTGAACACCTTAATTGAATAAATGAGTTTTTTGATTAATTTGAGTAAAACAACTGTTATCTGTAGCACAAAAGTCATTTGATGGAAATCTAAATGTTCTGTTCCAAACTCTCATTAAGCATCAAATTTTTTCCCCAAAACGTGTTGATCCATGGTGCAAATCACAGAACCCGAATGTGGCTTTAATTCAAATAACAGTATATTTTAGATTATTGGAACTTTTAAGGGAGATGGAGCTTGAAAGGGACATTTTACACTTTTACCTGATCTCAAGTAAATTAATTGTGCTTTTACTTTAGTAAAAATGACACTCGTGCAACCTCTGACATAAATTCATTGTACAGTTGTGATGTGATGATCTTACCTGCAAGCTGTTAGCAGGGGACTGGAGGGAGGAAACAGCTCGGACAGGGTGGTGTAACAGGGAATAGCCACTGCATTGTAAAAGCCCACCTGAGCAAGAGGAGTGAGAAAATGGCCGAAGGTATTAGGGAACATTACAGCCACTTTTTTAATTTAATATCTAATAATATTCATAAGAACTTCAACCATTAATTGGTTAGTAGGAGTACACAAATAGCAAATTATATATCATTTATATCATGCAAGTTATAGTGATTTTTAAAACAAAAATCTGACTTAAATCATTATTTATCATTTATTTGTTAAGTAATCCGATTGTTAAGTCACGATGTAACACAGTGCTTCCAGTGTCTGGCACTCCACTTCCCATACAATGGTAGAAGGGGCTGAATTATTATGTCAAAACTGCTTGAAATCAGTTTTAATTGAAGCAGCACATTATGTATAGATTATCAATAAAGTGGCGTATGAAACAACGATGTAGCATTACTTTTCTTTGAACTTTACAAACATATTTCTTGAATGCCACACATGTCAATGTCCACATAATATTTCACTTGAATTAAAACTAATTTAAAGCCTTTTTGGCGTAATAATGATCAAAGTTTCTTCTACCATTGTCTGTCTATGAGGGAGTGAAGAGCCAGGCCTCGGAAGTGCCATGTGATGTCAGACTAAACAATCGGATATAATCCTGCCGGTCAAACAAAAACAAGTAAATAAATTCTAAAAATCTTTTCAATTACCTAAAATTTCTGGGTTACAAGGAGCTTGATGCAGACATTTTCATTTACCTGGCCCTGGGGAACCTCATCCTTCTTATCCCTATCCATCATTGGGATTGGCTGCATTCCAATCTTCTTCATCTCATCTCCCTAGGATTGCACAAAGAGAAGCCGTTAACTGGCCTTCTACACTCACCTCCTCCTCCTCCTCCTCATAGACATGCGCGTGTTTACCTCAGCCCAGAACTCAGCGTAGATGTCATTGGCTGTGAGTCGTGTGACGGGCCATAACTTGGTGACAGAGCAGAGATCACAGGCAGTCATCATCAGACCAATAACTCGGTCCCTGCGATAGACCAATCAGCAACTTGTTAATGAATTACACTTTTTACGAGTAGATGAGAGTTTGGTAGAGCAATCAAAACACAATCTTATAGAGATTCTGAACCCTGTACTATAGTATTGCATCATGTTATAACTCAAAATAAATGTACCATGTTATAACCCAGCAAACGTTGATTCAATGTCATTTGCGCACATGCAGTCCCAGTGCAGAAATGGTGCAGAATGGGAATCCAGATGATGTCTTTACGCTGCATGTCCTTTCCTTATCTTTATTGGACTGCTTCTAGACGTGTATCTAGGTTTTGCTTTTAGAAATGAAATGTTTATCCCTTTTATAATTGTTAACATCAATAAAATATAAGTAATATTAATATATATTGCCTTTTTCACTGATTTTATGATTGGACGCCATCTGTAGACATATCTTTTATCCCATGTGTGGGAGAGTCACTTCTCTGGCTAATAATAGATTTGAAGCATAAATAAGTTCAGCGTCACACAAAGTGAAGCTTCATGCGCGTGAATAGAAGAATCTCGGGAAGAAGTGTATTGCATGAAATAAATTACCACTCTCAACACAGGGGTGTTGCATCAGATAACATACTTTTAAAAAAGGCTACTACATTTTTTTCACATAATACATAATTTGTTTTGTGAAAGGAGACTTACACAAAGTATAAACAGCATAATCACATTTTAAATACCTTCAATTAACCACGAACTTCGTAACCCTTGAATTCCCCACAATCCTTTGCACACTCACATTACAAACAGGAAGACGAATGATTTGCACTTCTTAACTAATATAGTGTATTTTCACACCCGATTATATCTTCTTCTTTTACTTTCGGCTGTTCCCAGTTTAGGGGTCGCCACAGCGAATCATCCTTTTCCACCTAACTCTGTCCTCAGTATCCTCTACTCTTGCACCAACTACCTTCATGTCCTCTTTCAGCACATCCATATATCTTGTCTTTGGTCTTCCTCTTGACCTCTTGCCTGGCATCTCCATCTCCAGCATCCTTCTTCCAATATAACCACTATCCCTCCTCTGCACATGTGCAAACCATCTCAACCTGGCCTCTCTGACTTTGTCTCCAAAACAACCAACCTGAGCTGTCCCTCTGATGTGCTCGTTCCTAATCTTGTCCATCCTCGTCACTCCTAAACTGAACCTCAACATCCTCATCTCTGCTACTTCCAGCTCTGCCTCTTGTCTCTTCTTTACTGCCACAGTCTCCAACCCATACATCATAGCTGGTCTCACTACTGTTCTGTACACCTTTCCTTTGATAATCGATTTGGTGACTCGCATATTTGGTTTTGGCATATTTTACGCCGGATGCCCTTCCTGACGCAACCCTCTCTATTTATCCAGGCTTGGGACCGGCACAGAAGTCACTGGCTTGCAACCCCTGTGGCTAGATTTCACACCCGATTATATATCTTTTTAAAAATAAAACAATGGTAAATAAGCGCCTTGCGATGTTTTAATTGTTTTGTGAACTGTTTTTGTAGATGACATGACTTATTATTGACTACCTCTGCGTCCAACAATCCAAATACCCAACTATTCATGCAATCCGGACATCTACTTGTATGTAAAATTGCATATTAATGCATTTTCAATAAGTTTTCTGAAGTTTTCTTTTGTCTGGTTTGGACACCCGCTAACCAAACGCCAGGACGATGTTTGCTGGGAACTTACACAAAAATTACTAATAACTTCAAGAACCCACAACATCAGTTTGAAAAGTTAATCAAGAGAGTTAAAACACATCCAAGGTCAAACACATGTTTATAGTTTTACCAATAACAAACAACAAATACAAATAACTAAATATTGAATATCTCCAAGCCCTACAGGTCCTTCTCAAAAAATGAGCATATTGTGATAAAGTTCATTATTTTCTGTAATGTACTGATCAACATTAGACTTTCATATATTTCAGATTTATTTACACACAACTGAAGAACTTCAAGCCTTTTATTGTTTTAATATTGATGATTTTGGCATACAGTATGAAAAACATAAAAAAAAAAATATCATGAAGAGGTTCTCAAAACGAGCTATTAACCTAATCATCTGACTCAACTAATTAACTTTAAACACCTCCAAAAGATTCCTGAGCCTTTTAAAAACTCCCAGCCTGGTTCATTACTCAAAACCATGATCTTGGGTAAGACTGCCGACCAGAAGGCCATCACTGGCACCCTCAAGCAAGAGGGTAAGACACAGAAAGAAATTTCTGAACGAATCGGCTGTTCCCAGAGTGCTGTAAGGCAGCTCAGTGGGAACTCTGTGGGAAGGAAAAAGTGTGACAGAAAACACTGCACAACGACAAGAGGAGACCGGACCCTGAGAAAGATTGTGGAGAAGGACCGATTCCAGACATTGGAGGACGTGCGGAAGCAGTGGATGAGTCTAGAGTAGAAACATCCAGAGCCACAGTGTACAGCTATGTGCAGGAAATGGGCTGCAGGTGCCGCATTCCTCAGGTCAAGCCACTTTTGAACCAGAAACAGTGGCAGAAGTGCCTGACCTGAGAAGCGGCTACAGAGAAGCAGCACTGGACTGTTGCTCAAAATTTGCATGTCATTCGGAAATCAAGGTGCCAGAGTCTGGAGGAAAACACGGGAGAAGGAAATGCCAAAATACCTGAAGTCCAGTGTCAAGTACCCACAGTTAGTTATGGTCGGTCAGCTGCTGGTGTTGGTCCACTGTGTTTTATCAAGAGCAGGGTCAATACAGCTTGCTATCAGGAGATTTTGGAGCACTTCATGCTTCCATCTGCTGAAAAGCTTTATGGAGATGAAGATTTCATTTTTCTGCAGGACCTGGCACCTGCTCACAGTGCCAAAACCACTGGTAAATGGTTTACTGACCAGAGTATTACTGGTGCTCTATTGTCCTACCAACTCTCCTGACCTGAACCTCCCCATAGTTAATCTGTGGGATATTGTGAAGAGAAAGTTGAGAGACGCAAGAGACAACACTCTGGATGAGCTCAAGGCTGCTATCGAAGCATCCTGGGCCTCCATAACACCTCATCAGTGCCACAGGCTGATCGCCTCCATGCCACGCCGCATTGAAGCAGTCATTTCTGAAAAAGGATTCCCGACCAAGTATTGAGTGCTTAACTGAACATAATTATTTGAAGGACAAATTTTTTGTATCAAAAACACTTTTCTTTAATTGATCGGATGAAATATGCACATTTTTTGAGCTGTATGCCAAAATCATCAATATTTAAACAATAAAAGACTTGGACTACATCAGTTGTGTGTAATGAACCTAAAATATATGAAAATCTAATAATGTCTAAATAATGAACTTTTTCACAATATGCTAATTTTTTGAGAAGGACCTGTATCTCATACTCTGTATGTCTGGGTTAACAAGAACTGTATGAAACATGAACTGACCGGTGAGCACGGTTATTGAGGTCCAGCCCCCCAGTGGCCAGTAGTTCAGCCAACTGCTTGCGGTTGCCAAAGTACAGCGCCAGGTCAGTGGCAATGATGGCCTTCCGGATGATCTCCAGGACCTGTTCATACTCACTGGAAGTCAGGTTGGAGAAAATATTGTGCCCTTCCAGCTATGGGAAAAAAAGAGATGAATGAAAAAGCAAAAGCTCTACTTCTGGGGCGTCCAGCTCTGCCAAAGCCGCTTCCAGGAGAAGGCAGATGACCAGCGGACACTGAAACTGAATGTTCTGTTTAACTTAAAAACATTTTATATTACAGCTTTAGTGGTTATGGAAGAGGATAGTGATGATCTGAAGCATTCGTTATGAACTGAGAAAGTATCCAATTGCACTTAAGGGAGAAAACGCTGATTCAGGTGCGGCATCATAGTGATAAAATGACCTGTGACATGGTGAATGACTTGCTGTCAGCACAAATTCCTGGAGCATGTTTGGACGGATAAGTGGCTTGAGCAGCACAAGCAGCTACTGCAGCTCAATTGGGATGATTCCCCTTTGAGCACGATTGAAATGTATGGTAGTAACACTTGTGTTTATAGATAAAAATACAAATTAAAGGTAGAGTATGTCATTTCTCACCAATAATGTCCACTGCTAAATTATCATAATAATGGTTATATAATTACAGTTATGACAAAAGTCATCAAAATAGTACTGCACTGGGCATTGGTGTCACTAGTAATGATGCTACTAGTTTAACTACGTTTGATTCCAACTATACATTTAGTTGACTAGTAGCTTCACCTCTTCTCATCTCTTGCATAAAACTGGAATACTGTTTCCATCCAACGAGTCCAAGACAACAAAAAATGTCACTTCCTGATAAACTGGCGCCAAATATCAAGTTGATGCATGAGAAGGCCTTTTTTCGCATACACTTTGTCGTGTATTACATTTAAAAATGTTTGGAGCTTATCCTCCACCAAAACATCACCTGCCATTTTTGTAATGACATGACCTGTAAATAATGTTCAACTCACAAGTAAAATCACTTTTTTTAATGCACATGTTGGGATTTAAAAAGTTTATCCTACTCAGTTGTGTGTATAATTTTTTTATGTGCAATTAAAATTCTTTGCTCATTTTGACGTTTTCATCCAGAGTTTGCAGAGTTTCTAGCAGAATACAATATATGGATTCAACCAATCTGTGAAGTACATTTCTATCATGTGACTATTGTGCCGACACTCTGTCAATAAACTGTTTTGGCTTTTTTGCAATATATCATTTGTTGAGAGGAGGTGAATGCCACAAACATTCATTCCAAACCATTTATTCCTTTTTGGGATATCCAGCGCACATTGGGCGAGAGGCGGGGGTACACCCTGGACAGTTCGCCAGTCCACTGCAAGGTAACATTCACTCTCACATTCACACCTAAGGGGAATTTAGATTATTCAGTAAACCTCACTATATGTTTTTAGGATTGTAGGGGAAACCGGAGTACTCGGAGGAAACTCTTGCAAGCACAGGGAGAACATGCAAACTCCTTCCAGGAAGGTCAACGTCGAGCCTTGAACCGACAACCTTCTAACTGGAAGGCCGCAGTGCTACCGAGCCACAAAGATCCACAATAAAATTAGCAATGTCCACTGGCGCAACAAAGAGAAACACTTTATTATGTTACTACACTGATTTCTGATGAGGAAAATTTTTCCAGAACTAGGTGCTTTATTATCAAAGCTTTTTTTTTTATCAAAGGCCATGACTCCATTTTGAGGAATTTGAGTAAAAATGTTTTTTCTTTAGCACAAAAGTACTTTGAGAAAAATCTGAAATTTCTGTTCAAACTTTCATAAAGAATCTCAAAGTCTTACAAACATAAAAACTCAAATCCAGATTTAAAATAGTAAAGATTTATTTCTAAATAATTTTTCCCCCAAAATGCGATAACTTTATGATGCGTTTTTTTTTCTTCCACAAAACCCTGTTAATGCAAGTAATCAATATAAATCGTATTTTTTTTATTGAAAAAAATATATATTTTAATACAATAAAAATCATTGATATTGACTCAAGTAACTGGTTCCAGTACAGATCGGTTAAACAGTATAAGAACCCACACACAGATATTGGACTCACTGCTTCGAATCACAGAGTTCACAGTACTTTTTTTCACAATTTGGAGCCAAACTCCTTTATTCCACATGTTATTGTGCAAATACAGTAGACAACAGGGAGAAATTATAGGCAATAAGTAAGACACCCCCAATAAAGGATTAGTTCTGCAGGTCATAGTAACAGAACACTTTAGTTCCTATGCTTGGACTACTGAGGTTTGGTTCAGGTTGGCTGAGGTTTGGTTCACTTTTGATTGCTGCCAGTTCTTTTAATCTACTGGTAGCGTAAGACAACCCACACAAGTGGCTCAAGTAGTGCATCTCACCAGGGATGACACATCATTGTGATCTGTGGCAAGATTTGCTGTGTCAGTCAGCATAGACTCTCTTTATTTTTTGGACACATTTTTAGCACTTTGGGAAAAAAATGTCTGTTTAAAAGTTTTAAATAATTTAGATTTCCTTTATTCACTCTTCTATTAAAGTTTGAATCAAAAACAAAATGCGTACATGTAATCTTTTTTGCGGGAAAACCTTTTTTTCTCTTCAATTTAACATTCATGGATTTATTGAATGGATTTATAGCCAGTTACACGTAAAGATTCCAGCTTGGCAAGTTAACCTACGTGTTAATTCACCAGTGTAAAAAGAAAAGATACAGATGATGCTCCATTAAATGTGTTTACAGAGTGTGAGCCTGCACAGGCTGTATAACATATGAGCTTATGTGTGGAGCGTGCCAGATTTTACTGAAAATTAATTCGAAGACTGTAAACAAAACATGGCGAGAACAGTAGTTCATCCAGCAGCCTGTGTGTAGGGGCCAAACTGTAAGACATGCAATTAATCTCAAATGACAACATGAGGTGGTGGTTTTCAGATACCCTCTCAAAAATTGAATGGATGAGAGCTTTACCTGCAGGATGGAGACAGTCTGTGAGAAATGATGCTGCTCCATTGTGGACGTGGAATAAAGAGCAGCCAGTGGATGGTCAAATTTCTGCAGGTAACTATTACTGTAGCCGCGGTGGTCCAGGTCATGACATAAGCAAGCAATCAGCAGCCCTTTCCTCTGGAGGAAATATAATGTAAATATAAAACACAGGCAGGAAGTCAAACGGTTTTCTTTTCTTCTTCTTCCTCGATCATGGCAAGACAATTAATCCACTTATGACTACCTCATTAACATTGAAGGCATCAGATATTTTGTTTCCAGTAAAGATTTAGAGAAACTAGTCTATCAAAAGCTGCCCGGATTCTGACCAAAGCTAGAAATTTAGAGCATTTCACCAGTCCTCGGGTCTCTACACAGGCAGCCTGACACTAGCTGCAGTGCATTCTGGGATGAAAACAAATGAAAAGGAAATCACCATTGAGTGAGGCTACATTGAGCGAGCCTAAAAACAAACCATTTACATTGCAAGAATGTGTAAAATGTTGCTTAAAATAACTTTATGGAGACATTCGAACAGAAGCAGGTTAAATTGCTTGAAAAAGTGAAAATCTTTCCAAAAATGTAACATGTATGTATATTTATTTTTTATTTTTTAATATGAAAAGTCATAGAAGTGAGGAAATTAAAACTTAGTTTAACAAAAAACATTTTCTGTCTCAAGGGAAATATTTATTTTAGATTTCAAACATTTTTGAAAAATTTTTATGGAAATTGTTTTATTTTTTTTTCTAAATTATTTTAATTTAGTTTTTTTTTTTACTTGAAAATGTTGCAAAGACCATAGTTCATGTCCCATGTCCTTTTCACCCTCCTCTCTAGCGCCCTCTCCTGTCTCAGTTCTCTCCTCCAGCTCCCGGCTGGTTCAAGCCTTCTCTGCACATGCACTTTCCTCTCCGCCGTGCTCCTTGCCGTTTCAAGTTTTCCCTGCAAGTGCATTCTCATACACGCCCCTTTCCACCATTGGTTCTCTGTCTTCCTCCCTCGCGACTGGTCCCTTGTTTCAGCTAATTTCCTGTTTCCAGTTGTGCTTGTTTTTATTTTTTTCTCTTATTCAAGCTCTGTGTTTGCATCTTGCGAGCAATTGTTCCATGTAAGTTTTCCTTATTTCTTAGTTTATCTCCCGTTCCCTTGAAACCAGTTTTAGTTTATTAAAGGATATTGTTTTCCAATATGGAGTCTCTAATGTTTTTTTCCTGTGTTTTGCTGTTGTTCGTTTATAAAAAAAAAAAAAAAAAAACATATAGCTCAAAGCAGATAAAAGTTCAAGAAGCAATGTGCATTTTGCTACTTTAGTTTATTTCTGATATTCGGGTGTAAGATTTTTTATAAATAAGGGTTGCTTACTAAAGATTCTCAGACTATAGAATGTAGAGTTTCATGTAAAAAAAAGTTTGTATTTCCCAAATCTCTGCTTTACGTCGAGTGGTTCTTTGGTTTCACCATGTGCATTAAAACAACTTTAGCTGACCATTGATTTTTCCATATAGAATAAACTCAAAATAAAACAACATTTACTTGTTATGCATACAAACACCAGAGAAGAATGACCTTTTTTTATTTCTATATTTATAGTTCACAATCTCATTAAAACTGGATGTCATTGTTTTTCATTCCAAGAGGAGAGTTAAATATTATTCTTTAGGAGTTGAATACTCAGGTCTTTGTTGTTGAGTCGTTCAGAACTGTGCCAGGCATTTGGTAGTTCATGAATATTAATGATGCCATATGACGTTTGCCCTCAAGGATTTGCTGAAAGGCAGAATTAGCTGTTGAGTGCTGCTTCCTCTTTAAACAAGCCAGGTCATAAGATAAACCACCAACTACTCCTCAAAACAAAGGATTTGGGTAAGATGGAGTGTTTTTGAACTGCACACTGTGATGGAGAATGTACAATTTAACTAACAGTGAACGTAAGAGTCATTGTGAGAAAGACACTTACCTCAAGTTCCGTGAAAATCCCGGTGGTTTTCTGCAGGATGGCATACATGCAGTGTGCCACCGTCACTGCATGTTTCCAGTTGTGGTATGGAACTCTTCTGTAATTTTTCCGCACTGACATAGTGAAGCGACACAGTTTCTCCAGCTCAAAGCTGACAGACAGAAATGCTGACTTTAGTGTTGTTAAAGCACTGCTGTGCATGAGCATTTCCCGTTTTAGGTTCTGCTCTGCAACGTTTGTTCTGATTTTCTCATTGACTTAACAAAAATAGAATAATGCTTAAATGGTATTGTCTGGTAAACTTTAAAGTGTAAAGTTGATGCATCTGGGCCCTAACAATCAGACAACATTATTGAAAAGTAAATATTATATCAACTTTAAATTAAATGTAATTAATAATTTTAGGCCCTATAATACTCTAACTCCTAATATGTGAGAAAGATTATTTTCAATTTACCATCCTAACATAAGCCATGTAATAAATCGGAATCAACCACTAGAGGTGAGCATCATCTCTGGCCATGTTCATTCTGATTGATTGCAACTAGGGAGAGAGTGAGTGCTTTGAGAGGAGGGCTGCACATGCTATGGCAAGGTTAAGAGTTATACGCTGCCCACTGTCAGAACGACGATGTTAAAAGTTTACAAGTTTTATTTGTTACAGGCAACTGTTTAAAAAACAAAATAAAAAATAAGCTAGTTAGTATTAAAAGTATCTAAGTTGAAAACGTACTTTATACAGGATGGAAAAATTGTACACATTTTAATTAAACACTTTAATTCCATTTTAGCATTTTGCAGATGCTTTTATCCAAACAGCAGTCATTTTTTACACAAATGGTCAATGACTTTTACAGAACAAAGAAGCATTAGTGCTTAAGCTTTGTGAATAGTTTTTTTTAAATAACGTTGCAAAGATACAAAATGATAAATGTGTACAAAATGATTTTTGGACAGTAATATTTCTGACAAATTTAGAAACATCTTAATAAAGAAATACTGTAATGTACAGAAAAATATGCTTGTACCTGTTTTTCCCACATGAATTGTGAATCATGTAGACGAATATTGCAGGCCACAGTTCTTCAAAAGGGGCGATGTCAAAGTGAAACCTGAGACAGAAAACAATAAAATAAAAACGAAATACAACTGTATGGTATGTATGTCCGAATGGTAATGCATTCAAACAAACCAAATAAAGAGTGCTCCTGTATTTTTAAAAAAAATCCATATTCATAGTGTTTTTGAATTTTAATGATTAATACAAATGAGTTTGAAAGGAACTCAAACATGTTTTTTAATCAGTCAACATGTTGTTAAAATAATAAAAAGAAACTCTACAAATGTTTTGGAGGAGATTTAACAACAGGGAAGCTTTTTCTGGCATTAAACCAGTCTACTGAGGCAAAACGGATCTGGACCACAGCTGTACATCATGTTATGTTTGAATAGTTTTGGCATCATAATGCAAATAATTGCAATAATAAGGTTTTTGAGTTAAATTTTACTGTACTTAGCACTTCGTCAATAACTCTTTAATGTGGTTGCAATACATTATGCAAAAGAAAGCCATGGTACAAAGGCCTTTACACACCTATGCATCTGGTGCACTGCAGCGGCTGCATCTTAAGCGTTAATTGTCTTGCTTTTTAAAAATGAGTACATAGACCCTCTCCTGAACACTAGATGGCACTTCGGTGAACTGCAATTCTTTCCAAGCCACACTGTGGCACAAAAGCAATTCACACTGTGTGTGGGTGCATTTATAGAGAGGTAAAAAGGATGGGCATTCGTTCATCGGTAAATATAAACCCAAACTATTTGCTGTCTGGAAAGCAAACCAATGAGAGAGCCAAATTCAAGGCAATGTGACTATGGGGAGGAGAAACAAAAGCATAGACGTAAATATAAACAGTGGTTTCGGTTCAAAAGGGGCTTCTTCTAGGTTTATTTGGACCCAATAAATTAATTTAAAACTTGTTCTTCGTCTGGCACACGTGACCCCTGTTTTCAAATCTTTCTCACAAGTGTTTGGTTGCAAGACGCAGTTTGAAAACACAGCCAAATTTCTCTGCGATTTAATTTAAAGTCATGCCATGTTCTCGAGCGCCGCCTAGTGCTGCTTTTCTCTGCTGAGGAAATGTGACCAAACGAGCCAATCACCTTGGTTTGACGCACTGTATGAAAAAAAAGACTCCCTGCATTTCTTGAAAAATGATGCAGCGACGCAGTGCATTTTTTTCCGGCTGGTGTGTAAGGTCACATTAGCGCTAATGTATTTAAGATTAAAGGTCCACTGCATACAGCCCCTGCTTGCAGCAGATGCATAGGTTTGTGAAGGGCCTTAAGTCAAGGGGGTGAACTCACAGTTCGATCTCTTTATAAACGGGTGTAGGGAGGGAGAGCTGTGTGAGGGTCTTCCACTCCTCAGATGTACAAATGCTATGGTACGAGAGCTTCTCCATCGTAACCCGGTAAATGCACTCTGAATGTCTGATCCGGTGATACATCTGCACAAGAACACAACCATCACATAAGCCAGGTCACATCATAAAGATCTGAGTAAGTGAGACCCAAGGTGAGGCATATGAGGCATACATTTAAAAAAAAAAAAAAACTAAAGAATCATTAGTCACAAAGCTACTTCTGTGTTTGTTAGATCCATAGAAACAGAAAATACAAGATGTTTGTTTAGATGCAGTGAAGACAACTTGCTGAAGTTCAAGTCGGCCATCAGAAAAGGGAAGAGATTTTGAAAGTTGAATGGTTGTTTGTGCCATGAACGCTGAACTGATCTACTGGAATTTTCATGAACAAGCCTCTCTAGGGTGAACAGATATTGGTCAGAGATTGAAGAGTCCAGTGAGAACATAGTATACTGTAGGGGTGTTGTATAGGGGTGTTGTATAAAGGGGTGTTCGAGAAGGTTCCTTTGAGGTTTATGGTACCTCAAAATCTTACTTGTAACAGCCAACTGTTTTAAAGTTGCTCTATCACGAGCTTTATGATGCATATTTTCAAGGTAGTGCCCACTAGAGGGGTACTATGCGGTACACTTACATTTGCACAGTGTAAGGCCAGAGCACAGAAGACAGCAAACATCTTAAAGTTGTTTTCATCAGTTTTGGTGAAGGCACTTCCTCCCAGCTTGTTGACCATCTGTACGACCCCGATTACAGTTCCACGACTCACAATGGGCATGCACAGGATGTTCCGCGTCGTGTAGCCAGTGTACAGATCCACTTCCCTGTCAAGAGCAGAACAAATGAAGAAGTCTTCACGTTACTATTGTGAACTGTAAACTTTACAGCCTTAACTACAGTGGGGTAAAAAAGTATTTAGTCAGCCACCAATTATGCAAGATCTCCCACTTAAAAAGATGAGAGAGGCCCGTAATGTTCATCATAGATAGACCTCAACGATGAGCGATAAAAGGAGAAAGAAAAATCCAGAATTTTTAAAGAATTTATTTGCAGAATATGGCGGAAAATAGGTATTTGGTCAATAACAAAAGTTCATCTCAATACTTTGTTATATACCAAACGGTTTCTTCCAAACAGCTTCACTGTTGCTGGTTTTGGCCCATTCCTGCTGGTATTTTGGACAATTCCTAAAAATTGTCCACACAAAAAATGCAGTAAAGATTCAACCAACAGGTGGCAGTCAATCACAATGCTCAATTGCCATTTTTAACAATGAGTATTCAGCATTGAGTTTGTAAAGACATTGGCACCTCTATTTGGTGATCAAACAGGAAACATAAGTTTCTTATCCTGTACATGCGGTAAAACACACAGAGTAAACAACAACACAGTCATTGTTTAATTTGAATTACGTTGCGTCTCTGTTAACAATGCAGTGGCACCAAGCACAGAGTGTGACTATAATGACAATGCCCAAAATTCAGGAAAACTTATTTTCACCGTCCCCAAGGCCGTTGCCAATAATTGCATGGGTACATGAACGTGATGCTGCGCCTATTTGTTACACACTTTGTTTAGAGTCTGCATACCATTGTCTGTTCCATTAGTTCAATGCAATTAAACAACCAAGCTTCTGTTTACTGCTGATTAAACAGGTTAACTGACAGGTAGATGTAGTTTATAGAGACATGATGTTATGCATTTACATTTGCGATCAATCTTTTTTTTTTTAAACAACTGAATTTACAACATTTAAATGAGTTGAGTTTAAAGGACTTAATTCACATCTGGTGTAAACATACCATACACTTTTGTTCAAGAGCTTCCATTTATCAGTTAAGTGAGCAATGTTTAATCACTGCAATATAAAATTCCTTCAGAATGTGAAAGATTGATAGATAATCTGTATTACCTGTTAAATCGGGGGTCTGCATAGGCATCTGGAATATTCAAGACCTCTCCCGTTCGGGCCACCTGACCTGCTATACCTTTCTCTATAGAAAACCTGTGGGTGAGTGTTTAAAAGCAGTGTTCACCGATCTTCCAATAATTCTATTTTGTATTTAATGACCATTTCTACAATTGAAAATCACTTGAACATAATAAAAGACAATTTTCTTTTTAAAACATTACTTTTTATAATGATCTGTTCACAAATCACAGTAGAGCACATGAGGTGTCAAACACCACAGAGTAAGGGATGTTCACCTAATTTCTTTGGTTTTCCTAAAGACAGGTTTCCCTTCATTCTCTTCCCCGATGTCAAACAGGTCAGAGTAGAGCTCTTTGTTATTGTGATCAACCTGGAAGAGCGCACATCTGTCTGCATTAACCAGATTTTTTGCATATATCTGAAACAGAGAACATATATATTTGCTTATTCATATATCCTTAAAATCACAAAGCATCCTGGCTCTTTGTCATGGAGTTTGTTGATGAGGAATACAAACAATTCTGTTACAGCCATTGTTAAAATTATTGCAGAGATTTTTTTTTTGTTTTGTTGAGAAAGTACACTCAAAACCTTTTTGAGAATTAAATTAGAAATGTTTTTGTATCCACAGAAAAAAATAATTGGACTGCTTTTGCCTTAATGGGAAATTAATGTTTTCCCTATTAAATGGGTCCCCAACATTATCCCCAGCAGACCCATGCTCACGTGCTCCAATGTGTGCATTAAAAAGATACACCAAAAAAAAAATAAGTTTCAATCTTGAATTACAGAATAATGGATGCTCAAACTGTTGAAATTACCCATAATTCTATGGGTGATGAACTTGAATTCAATTAAAGATAAAAGTCTTGATTTAAGCATTTTCCTTATCTGGTCTTTATCTGCAATAATCTAAACAAGTATTTTTTCAACAATATGAACAGTTTTTTTTACTTGAATTAAAATGATAAAGTTACAATAAAGTATTTTTCAAAATAAGTATATTCCCTTTACAAAAAGAGTAGCTACATTAAGGGCATAATACAAGTGCTTGAATTTAAATATACTACATGAATAAGGACCTGTTCTAAAAACAGCTCCACTTACAATTTTTTCGTTGAAATTCTATTTTAAATCCACACTTACATTGGTATAAATGTGAAAATGATAACGTCTCCACAATAACTGTTAAAAATCACAGGCAGGTGTGAAAGAAGAAAATGAAGGCAGAGAAGTAAAAAAAATGGCAAAGGTGAATTTAATCATTGAAAAACAAATGTGTTTGTTAAACTTAACACACAATAAACTTGTTAAAAATGCTGCAGATTTGGTTTAGTAGTTCTGATAATCTGCGCAAATATGGGGCAATTCAGTTATGGTGTATAGTGTAATTGTTAATTCTGTGAGAGGTTCACAGAAATAAAATGTTGAATATTAATATTTATCTGGTTCCTATCTCATCAAGTCATTGATGATAATTGTGTGAAATCATTCAAATGATCAGCATCTTTGCACCAATGAATATCATTAACTATTAATAAAAAACAAACTTCTGAATAAAGATAAATTGAGCACATTTGTTATTCAAGAAGTGTGTATGTAAATAGTGCCCCTACACATCAGTGTTCTCAAAAATAAATAAATAAATAAATAAAAAAATTGGTGAACCCTGTTCTATTTATATGATCTCACTGTTTAAATGTGAAAAAATGCTGTTTTAAAGGAAATTGCTATATTGTGAAAATAAAATTGTAACTTAAAATAAAATTTTTAACTTCTAAAAATTTACTTCAAGTTTGCAAATAAGAAATCAAACTGCCACAAACTGAGAGCGATGAAGAGGGGAGACAGTAGGGCTGTCTGTCCTCTCCCTGACCTTCTTACATCACTTCCTGCATTGCTTTGCTCAACAGGAAGTATGGGATGGAGACATGAGGGGCCAGAGATCTGATATGTGTGTGAGGCCTGGACTGGAGAACACAAACATTTGCGTAAAAGAAAAAAAGAAAACTTTTAAAAACAAGCCCAAGGCTGACGAGATGAGCAGTGACTTGTGGGGGTTATCGTAGAAAGCATGGAAGCCCAATGAGAGAAGGTCTTTCATAGTGTAGGCGGCTGTGGTGTTGATAGTGACACAGATGAGCGACAGAAGAACAGTGTGCTTTTCCTCATGACCAAGCACATGACCTTTTGAGAGAAAGAAAAGGATACTCACCATAATATGTTCAAGTAGAGAATCTATTGCCACTATGTTGTCGAAGTATGTTCTGTGTGAGATTGAAGATGAGGGAAAGATCTGTTATTTTAAGGGTAAAATTAACTGGTTGTTTAATATGTAAAAAAATAATCAAAAAATTAATGTAGGAGTCTGCAAAATTAACCTAGAAAACCTAATCTGAAAAATGTCAAAGGAAAATCCTCCCCTAATTTCCTGTCATAATAAAAGTAATGTTTTTTCCATTTTGGAAACCAACATTTCACTTTTAGCATATAGCTGGTTTAGATCACTGAAATTGACCAGTAGAGTTTCAAAATGATCAGAGTTCCAAATTAATCTCATATTTTTCCTATTTAAAGAAAAGACATTTAACATTCGGCGTTTCACTGGTAGATCGACGAAAACCCTTATCACTGAATGATATGTTGGTCTTTTCATATAATTCAATATTTCATATGAAGTGTATAACAATCAAGAAACAAAAAAACTTACTTTGACACATCTAAGAGAAAGTCATTGAGTTCTGTCTGTTTGGCAAGACCTCTGCAGACCTATAAACCGAGTAGAACAAATAGAATATATTTTAATTGTAATGTGTGTACTGAAAAATCAGAAATGTGTTATTTTTTTTAATTAAACTTAATGAATAAATTAATAAAATGAGAAAAATACAAAATAAACTGCATCTGCATCTTTCTTCTATTGATCAAAGTCTGATAGTGGTGTTCTCCTTTTGTAGCCTTTTGCCTCAATTAACTGATAGCTGATGGGTCGTATGAAGACAGGAAGTGAATTGGGACAGATGGGGTCCTCAAACCAGGTTCCCCTTACACAAACGTGAAAACACAAGCCGTGAATGAAAGAAAATTAATGATGTGGAGGTTGACTTGTGCTCTTTTGTAACTTTATCTTATTATAGCAAATGTTACTCTTTGCAGGGGCAAGAGGTTGTTTGCCCTCATTGATGAGTTACTATTTCAAGCAAAACCTTTTTTTAATCCACCGAAAAAAAGACACATTAAAAAAATGTAAATGTTTAAATTTTTCAATAAAATATAAAAATCAGTGGTGCATGTTGACCCCTGTTTTTGTTTACCGGAACTACGCTGAGTGTACTATGTAGAGTAAAATGACAAAAGCATAGAATATATAACACTTTAGAAAACTTACTAAACATTACTGCTACTTGTTACATTTATCCATTACCAGAGCAAGCAATAATAAATATATATATATATATACTAATAAACTGTTCTCATATGTCCAAAGATCAATCACTTGCTGTTTTCTATGTATGTGTATATATATATAAATGCACTAAATAAACTACATAATTACAATATGTTTTTTTTATATAACTGTTCACTTAAAATAGCAATTTCATAGTTATATTGTCATTTATTTAGTGTCTCTTGTTAAACTATTCCTGCAGGCTCTAACAACTTTGGAAAAGTTTCAATTAAACATGAATCATTTCTGTTTGTACTTAAAAGTCATTTTATGTGGCATGTTCTTCAAAAACCAGTATTGATGCTTCCAGTACTTTTGAGCGCCACAGATGTATTCCCAGTGAGGGGCATGATGCAAAGGGACGTTAACACCTAGCATGGAGTCATTCACGCTGTACAGTCATGTACGTACAAACAAGAGAGAACAGTCATTAATTGCCCCTCCAGAGACTGAGGTGTGTTTAATGTGTGGTCTGGTTGCTTACTCTGGGCCCACCAGAAGCTTGATCCATGTACACAGTGGATTACAGAAAACACAACAAAATCAAGCTGCCCATGCAAAAAGATCCTCTAACTGACAAATAATTTTCTGAATATGCATTACTCACCTGAACTTGGTGGATGGCCACAGATGCCCAGGCTAAATTTGCAGTTGCAACCTAAAGACAAAAAAAAAAAAAAAAAAAAAACTTACTCCAATCTCTGTACTCACACAGTCAAGAAATGTGTTTTTCTCTGCTCATTTGTTCGGAACCACATTCATTGGTGATATCTTGGAAAAGTTCAGTAGTTGTCATGGAAATGAGTTGCATAGCCAACATTATCAGACGAGTAGCAAACTTCTTAAAAGTGAGGGGGATGCTTCTGGGGGTTGGATAGATTTTGACTATATAATACTAAAGCAAACTTACATTTTCAATTTTCATAAAACGCTATATATCTGCTGAAATTATGCATTTTTTTAGTTATTTACATTTTTAGGGGAAAATTGAAAGTTCTTTTGATGACATGGCAGGGTATCTGTCTGGTATGGGAGTGTTTTTAAAAATACTTCATTTAAAGTACTTGAGCTCAGTATTGGGCATCCATACTCAAAATACAATGACAAAACAAGCCGATGCTCACAGAGCAGAGAAGTGTATTACCAGAGTGTTTTTAGATGAAAGCATCCATCCAGCATTTTAGACATCAAGGTCCAAGAACCTGGAGGAAGACCTGAGAGGCACTAAAGTCTAAAGAGCTGCTTAAAGTCCAGGGTGACGTTTGTACAGTCAGAGACAGTTTGGGTAGCAGTGTCATCAGCTATTTTACAGTGTTGTGAAGGACCAAGTTTTTTCTTTATTTTGAATGGACAGGACAGTATCGCCGCAGTAAGAAGGAGAAGGATGGGAAATGATAATGGGTTCAAGATACAAACCCACGCCCTGTGGAATTGCACCTACATGTCTGGGCACACCATCCATCCACTTTCCAGACAAAATGATAACATTTTATACAAGAGAAGTGTGATTCTGCAGCTCATGGGTTTCTACTCGGGATGCAACGGTGAACAGAAGAATAATGGGAGTTTGATAAAATTCACTTATTTTGCTAAATCAAACATCAAGACAAATCTACAAAATGTTTCACTTTGAATTAAAACAATTAAATAAACAATTGTAGCAAGGTGGGCATGAGCTTCTTAAGCAGCGAGCTGGATTAGCGCAGGAAGGGACTTAAGGCAGGCAAAAGTTATGGGCACCTAGGGGTCCTGAAATCAAGAACAGCCGTCTGAAGGCAGTGCAGAAGGACTCTCGTGTTTCATATGTTCCGGTGACATTTTTGTTTACCATTCTTTTTCCATCTTTGTCAGATTTATCAGCAAAGCCAAAATGTGTTTAATCCATAGGTTTATAGGTTTAAATGTTGTAGGCGTCTCCTCATAGCAGTTGACAATTCCTCCACTGGCTGAGTGATCAAGAGAGGTCCGACCCTCCTCAAACCCTCCTCTAACTTAGAGCTCCCTGATTGGATATTTACACAAAGGAGCAATTATTTTATTGGATATTTGCGTACATGGATTTCTTCAAATCTACTTTTTCACGTTTGTATATTAGTAATAACAGATACAGGAGTTATTCAGGTGAAAAACTGAAAAATTACAGTTCACAAGTGGGTACCAAACTGAGGAGGTTCGGTATAAAACCGAGTATTGTGGCATCCTTACACAAACTTCATCATTTGTATCAGCTACAAGAATCCAGTACAATCATAATAGTCCCTACTGTGTCAAGTCATTGGTCTGCTGTAAGAAACCCCACTGCCAACTAGCGTTTAGGAAGTGCTATTGCACAGTTATGAAGACAGAGTGCAGACTGGCTTCAGTCCAGATTGTCAAAATGTTCAAATGTGATATTAAAACTGGATATAAAAATATATATTTTTTTAACTTTAGCTCCTGGATGACATATTCAAGCAACTCTATGATGCATTTTGGGAAATGTTTTCATTGGGCCTAAAATATTGTTACACCCGTACTACACAATATTTTTTTTGCCAGTTCTGTAATCTACTTGTAACAAACCTGTTTTCCAAAAATGCTAAAAGAAATTGTTCAATCTTTAATTAATGGCCACATCCACAAAGATGCATTTTATCACCCTATTGCCTCTCTGCTGTACCTCTTGGTGGCTGAGGTTGAAGGGCTCTCTGCCCAGGTGCCGATGAAGCTCTAAGATGGCGATGAGGTCTCCGATGGCGGTGAGGATGGGTAAACACAGAACAGAATGAACACGGATCCCTGAGTCCTGCCCTGTGCCCTGAGGAAACCTCTCATCCTGCAGGATAGACAAAAGACACAAGGATTCAGTCTTCCAGAAAAACGGCAAACATTTAATTAAATACTGTCTTTGTAGAGGGGTCTGAGGCATACCCATTTAAAGACTTCAGTCTGAACCATTTTTGGGGAAAATGTGGTAAATCTTAATAATGTGGCTCTATAATGAACTGCATTGAAGTATAAAGATTTACTAACTGATGATCTATCAAGGGAGTACCACTGCCTGTCACTCTAGGTGTATTCATAAGAGGGGGACCAGTGGAATACCTCAGTCTAAATTAGGGTAAAACATAGTTGGAATATGACTTAGAGTTTTTCATTTGCAAAACTTTTGTCCATATACAGTCAACTGGAGCAATTTCAGGGGTTAAGGAAATAACAAGAAGTAAAAATAGCAGACCAGCATGCGTCTCACCCCCATGATGTCCTCTACAAGTAGTGTCTTGCGTGTCTTTGCAACGTGAGCGGCGATGGTGGTCCCAAAAGTAATGGGACAAGAGGGGATGAGCCCTGGAAGCCCCTCTTTGGCCCCCGTCGGAGAGAACAAACATAAACTCTGGGACAGGGTGAAAAAAACAGTGAAACAGCATTAACATAAACAAAAAGCATGACGTAAAGAACATAGCTTGAATATTTCTGTGTTTATATGTCCTGTAGAAATCCATCACTAGCATTCAACAGTAGCCTTTACGATGCTAAATAAATGCCTTTCACTGAAAAAAACTAAAACTGATGTTTATAAAAAAAGAATGTAATAACAATTATAAATAATAGCACCAGATTGTGTCCATTGAGAATTTCAGAGACACATCAGTAAAGAAAGAATGAGTGTTGTTTGATTGGTCATGATGCTATACATGTAAATATAAAGAACTGAAGTGGAAAAAGAGGATCTCCAGTGTTTGAATGCTATAGATTGTACGTCATTTTGAGAAAAACAGAGCATGTACACAAGCACTCAAAGCTTTGGACTCACTTGGCTGAGTTTATGTTTCTCATGATCTTAAGACCTCTGATACTTCACAGCTCAGACATTTATAGCACAAAATATAGATTGCCACAAGTTATATTTTAGCTTCCAGGGGAAAAAAAAACAAACTTGAGTAGTTTATTGATGAGCAAAACTACTTTTAACAGTTCTTACAAAAAAAAAAAAAAACTACAAAAAAAAAACAAACAGAAAGAAAAACCACAGACCATACTAGCTTCTACTTATATTTGATGATCTATACTAAGCTTATATATATATAATAATTTGGACTAAAAAGTAGCACCAAGCAGTCCATTATATCAAACAATTGTATGCAAACAACATTTCACCTTCTGTTTACAATGATGCATAAATTATTCTACTGAATAAAAACTTTAATGCCACTGAAATATAATAATCTAGAGTTTGAATAATATAATAACACTTATATTAATTGTTATTTTCGAATAATTTGCTTAAATACCAAATGTGATATGTGAGCAGCCCTTAAGCAAAATAAAAATAAAGTCTATGTGAGTAAACATTCGATTTTAGCTGCACCCATTCGCTGCGTGTAATCACATGATCGCGTTCATGTTTTCGAAATTCAGCAAAACAATAATAGCGTGATAATTTAGCCTCATATTTACATAACTATTAATTAAAATATTCCTAAATTAAATATAAATATTAATATAATAAATATTAGATAACATAACTATTTACATTTCCTTATTATTAACATTTTATTTCTTGTGAGCAAATGGGATAATGGCAACCCCCTCTGGCAGTTGGTGCCTTACTGCGTATTCTGTGTGTAGGGAGCGGCACTACTGAATAGTTATATTTCCGAAAATGATGTTTTGTTCATTATGTCCAAAGATCTTTGGAGATTTACATTTAAAGTGACTCAACAGATCATTTAAAATATATAGTTATCCAGAAAATTGTGAGTACTTACATTGTTGCATTCTCCAAGGAAGTAAAGTGCAAATCCATCAGATTTTGTGGCTGTACACAGAAATAATGACAAGCTGATTATAATCAAAACCCTTAAAGTTTTGTAACTTTAAAGGTTTTCATTTTTGTTGTATTAGAGCCAACATATTAACACTCTTTAGAGGAAATACATGCTTGTTCAATAAACAAAGAACAGATACTCATATGTATAAATCTAATGTGCCGATGGATATTAAAGAGATGCTCAGAGCGGAATGCTCCTGAGCCCCTTTTCAGCTTGGCATTGTACATGACTGTGAAAAGATCTTGAACACTGATGAGTGAAAAGTGTTGGTGTCCCCTATTGCCTTGTGGGAGTTAGTCAGTGCATTGTAAAGGAAAACTATACAGACTACAGCTCAGTATTGTATGCTAGCCTATGATGGAAAAGGTGATTGAATGTGGATCTTATGGTAACCAGTTAAATCCCCAGCTCCAACTGCAGTTGAAAGTGGGGTGGAAGGAAGATAAAAAAACCCTGCTCTCATCCACTTGTGAAAACCAAGGCACCCTGACTGCTTCCCAGGTGCATCCATTGCTCACGGTGGGTTTGTTCACTGCTGTGTAAATTAATGGGTGGAAAGCAAAGCACAAATTCTAAATATGAATCACTCTATTTTGTTGCTTTTATTTTCACTGAGAAAGCTCTTATCATACAATTTCCACTTGAGCCGACACCACAAAAATTCTAAACCGATGGCAATCAGAGCAGTGAACCATGAACCATTTTAAGCTTAAAGCATTCTAGAAGTTTCTTGTCAAAACCGGCACAGCAATACAAAAAAAAAAAAAAACTACTATCAAGTGGGGTATCCCTGACCAGTTTCCTGTAGATGAGAAGCTACCAGGTAGGTTGCTACACCATTGTAGCTGAAGAGACAAAGTTTTTTGCCATATGTACAATACATTTCCAATACATAACAACCAACATATTTTCTACTGAGGACATATATCCTTGGGTAAATTCAGCTGTATACTCGCTTCTGTTTTTATTTCTATCACACAATGCCAAGACTTCTGACAAATAACTAGTGTTTATGAACATATTGTTCAGCTTGCAACCATTGATCCATGCAATGGAAAGCCTCAAAAGTAACAGAGTGGGGTCAGCGGATGCAGAGGCATTTGGAGCCAAGGTTTAACCCTCTGTAGAATCACTAAGATCTCCAAACATTGCTTCAAGAACAGTGAGTTCTTGGAGCAGGTTTCCATTGCTGAGCAGCTGTGTCCAAGGCATACATCACCAAGTGAATTTTAAAGAAGTGAAGAGTAATGAATCACACTTTGCAATCTGATTAACAAGTCTGGGTGTGAGACTGGTGCTTTTCTGATTTGTGCCTGCAAGTGGTGGGTGGGTGGTTTGTTGTTTTTCTGGAGCTGGGTTTGGGTCACACCATAAGATTTTGGACAATTCTATTGCTCCAATACTTTTTGGGAACAGTATAGCCTCTTTGTGTCTGATCTCACTAATGGGCACCAAGAAGAATGGTCAAAAATTCTCATAAACACAAACCCAAACCTTCTGAAATGCTGCCTTACCAGAAGATTTAATGCTTGACTTAAAAGTGTTGGTCAATGTCATAGTGACCCATTTGAATTAGTAATGAAAAATCACTTGAGTGTAAATGCTTTTATATGACCCAATGATATGCTTTGGAAGCAGGTATGCTCAAAGTTAGGAGGTGCACATCACTGACAGTGTAGTTCTAAAACTGTATTCCTGTTCAATACAAAATTCCTGTGTATTCATGTGTATTCCTGTTCAATACAAAAAACACTCTAGCTTCAAACAAGTCAAGATGACTGCAATTGGTGTGATCTGGTTTGTTTTTAAGAAGGTTTATGCTAAACTTTCCAGGGCTGAGACTCTCCAGGAAACTCTGGTTCAAAAGTAAATGATAGACTACTTTTTACAATGTAATGAATCTCATTGAGGGTCCTGGAAGGTTATCCAGAGATAGACGTATAGTCACAAACCATTCTACCACATTACAAAAAAACAGGAATTAGATGTTTTTTCTTGGCTATGAGTATGAGTTTTGATTGTGAGTGAGGCTTTTGCGGTTGTATTTAGGACTCATATGTGGCTGCAAAAGAGAAAGTTACAAAACAAATTACTAATAGTACCAAAGACATAACATACCAGACCAATTTTCAGAATTTCACACACAATGGCTGTGTTGTGGACCTCGGTGAGGTCCCAGATGAACCGTGGGTGGATTAAATGTGACAGGCTGAGCATTGCTCTAGCCATGTGTGCATTTATGTTCATGTCTCCACATGTGTTTGTGGGTGTGGAGGGGAGCTATCGGGAACCCTTAAGCTTAGACCTTTGACCTTGATTCACAACACTTCCATTTGGAAGCTTTCTCTTTCATGCCGCCACATGTAACCAACAGTGTGAAAGCTCAGACCCTCTCAAAACAAGCAAGACGACTTTTCGATGTGGTTCTGCCGTTCATTAAAGCAGCACTGGTTCAGTCTAAGTGAGATTTCCTAAATCCAGGAAAAGTATAGATGTTCTTTTAAACATGCTGAATTTCCTGTTGCCTTGGACACGGTCTCAGATTGAAGCTATCAATGACAATAATCCATATAACAATAAAAATCTTTTCTATTAACATGGATAACAACATAATCATAAAAACAGCTGTTTGCGCATCAATCAATCTGCACATTAAAATCTCATCATAAAATGAAACCTGGAGGATTTCTGAGCACTATTTAAGAAGAAAAGTACTTCAAACATTTCTCTCACCTGTCTTAATGATGTTGCAGAGCTCATAGAGCAGAAGTTTATTGTCTCCTCCAGTGTCCAACCGTTGCTCCATGTAGCTGTTGAGCTCATAAACAACGCTCTGCATATTTGGGTCCTGGTACTGCTGGACACAAGAAGCACATACGAACACATACATATGTGCTCTACCAAAGGACCAGGGTACACTAGTATTGTTAATAATACCTTTGTGACCTTTAAACAAAACAGCCCTCAACTTCACAAGACTTGAGCTTTAAAGTTGGAATGCAACATTTACATCTGCATCAAAATGACTATAAAACTTTTAAAGAAAGAAAAACCCTTGTCAAAGATACTCTATTGAAGAGTGGATGAAATTTAATGTTAAAGATATCCAAGTCATAGTCAGGAAGAACAGAGTCATTGTCATCTTCCTTTTCATCTGGATTCTTTGCAAACGAGGCACAATTTAATGCTGAGTTTAACATTTGGAAGTCTGCATGCACCGGTGCATATGCCAATCACACCAGCTGTTTTAAATTGAGTAGGAATGACACGACCCAGAAATTGTTTAATGTTGATTTCAAATTGAATGTGTAGGTTTAACATTTTTGGATTTTAAATTTTTGCAGTAAAAAAATGACAAAAAGTAATGCTCAGTATTGTATTTATTGTACAATTTCAGGTTTGTTGTGCAATTATTGTGTACTGTAAGGAAACAATATTTGAGGAAAAAAATACAAGCATTTATAAATCAAGCATTGCCACAAAAAAGCAATGAAGAGTTCTCTTTATATTGAACATATTGAACATTGTGGAAATGATGCAGATCACTTCTTCTTAAACATAACATTTAAGATCTGACATTTAGTTTAATATTTTTATATATTCCTAGAAATAAGCCTGTTATCACTTTCATATATTTCTGCAGTACTTCATATTGGATTCTTGTGAATGGGAGAACATGGAGTCTATTTCTGTCCCTGTGTGAAAGGTCAAACGAGGCCGGTGGATGAGGGCTGTGTGAGGTGCTCCCTCGTGAGATGAGCTCCCTTTGCATCCTGTTTATGCAGACTAACTTATGACGCATCGAGGACACGCAACGTCCTTCTCTAAAATGTCCCTCCCTTCCCTGTCCAGTCTGCCCTGCCTGGCTGTTCTTGTCCCTTTCTGCAGCCCCATTTAACTTCTCTGTCCCCTAAATCAGCAAGAGAAGAGTGCGTCTGAGCTATCCTGCCACTTAAGTGCCAATGATCTCATGAACATGTCGTTGCCTCTGCTCAAATAAATCTGTCCCTTTGTTTCTATTCTCCATGTTGTTTGCCATTTAACATACACTTTCAGATTTATCTGCTTGTTGGCATGTTTTGAAATTATCAATGAACGCAACAATGTGTGTTGTACACAGAGAAAATTCAAAACACTTTTTCATTGAGAGGAGCTTTTTATCAGATAGTAATAGTGTTAATTATAATAGCAAAAAGTCCCTTCTACCTATCATCAAGAGCTTATTCTGTAAAGGGGGTGGGTGAAAGTAATTGTTAAGAAGGAGCAAGCCAGTGTATGGAATAATCATCTCAATTTTACACAAAATTTGATGGAAGACAAGAGGAACCCTTTCACTGGATTTTGTAAATTAAACATTTTCCTGATGTGTTTGTCAATGCTGTGTTGGTTGTTTTTTCTAATTAGCACACAATATTTGAGCAATTTTAAAAACATTTGTGCCTCGTAACTGATGGCAGTGTCAGTAAGGTTCATTGGGTAACTGACAGTGGTTTCCATCCTGCCATCCCAACCAATTACAGTGTTACTTTTAAAAGATTGCAATGGTCGCCTCACTGGTTTTAGTTTTTGGATTCTGGTCTGGAGATTAACAAACCAATCTAATGCCATGGTTAAAAATAGTTTTTACCCGCATCATCCTTTTTCTAAAACCTTTAATAAGTTAAAATAAATTAAATAAATAAATAAATAAAAAATTATTCATGCATTTATAACCTAAAGGATAACTGTGATGTGGTGTACTAGGGCCTACCTAACATTGCACATTCTAGACTTCAGTCAATGCAGAAAGCTGCTGACTGAGATTAAAAAGTTTGACCATGTAACCCTACTGTTGTTTACTCTCCATTGACTTCCGGTCACTCTAGGACACTGCATGCTCACACACAAGTCTGACATCTGACAGAGTGAGAATTCACCTGCCTCGTGATGAATATTGTCTTAACAGAGATTTAAACATTATGCTAAAAAAGAGATGCCTCACTTACCCTACTAACATCTTTAGCCGGCGAGTCATCTGTTAAAATACAAAAGAAAAGCAGGTGAAAACATAATAAAATAATAATAAATGTTTTCTATAGATCACTTGCTCTTTGAAATCTTAAAATGATTAGTTTATAATGTTTTGTTTTACTAAATTATTAAAGCTCTGTTAGTCTAGTAGTAGAACTAGACTTGGTTTGAAGCGACAAATTGTATATAAAAGTAAAAAATGTACCTAATCTAAATCATAAAATACATGTGGAAATGCTTAATGCTCTATTTTTGTTCATTCATTGAACTCGTTGTGAGCAGTCCTTAGAAATGCATCCAGACATTCCCTGTCTGGTTCCTAACACATAAACAAACTCTGCATTCAAACAGCTTCACTTATTCAATTATGCCACATTTGTTGATTTGCTAGCTGCACGTCATCAGCAGCTCTCTAAGATCATCCAGGCACTATAGGCTAAAGACAGACAGAATGAGTTGGTCATGAATCACACTGTGCACATGTGTTTCTGGGAGTCTGTGAGACTCAGGATCAGTCCAGATGCAGCATTTCTCTGGAGGTTGAGTAGCTTTAGGCCTGATCTATTACTTGAGGTCTGGATGTGTGTGAGGAGAAAACAGGGCCCGATGGGGATGAGTTGAAGAGAGCTGACGTCACTGACAGGGCCTTGGGGGTTCTTGTTAGTCTCTAGAAAAGCACATTATCCTCATCCACTATACACACACAATAGCCATGTTCACACTGCAGTTAAATGTGGCACAAATGCAATTCTTTGTTCCTTTGGGTAATGTTCGCACAGTGGAATACACACGCGATAATGACAAATAGTTTTAATCAAACAAAAAACAAACAAACAAACAAACAAACGTTTTAATAATTTTCCAATAGTTATAATTGTATAATAACTTTTTCACTGTGATTAAAAAGCAGTTGTTTTGCCTGCCAAGAGACAAGGCAATGACAAGTGGTTCAACTATTTTCAAAAATGCTGCAGTAGTAAAGCAACAACTTTGGTTGTGTAAAAGAGTTTCATTTCTGCCATTTCTGACTTAGTCTAACTACCAATCAACTACCAATCAATGCAGATTGTCATTTGCCACTTTCTAGTATCAAAACATCTCGGTTCACTGAAGGGATGCAACGATACACAAGTCACTGTACTTACCTTGGTTTTTGACCATAGTTAGTTTTCAGTTTGGTTGCTGATTGCAAATTAGTAATTTTATCATCCCTTGTATAGATCAGATGAAGAAATCAAACATCAATACACATCTTCAAAAATTGACTCTTTGAATAAAAAATAAATAAATAGGTTTATTATGTGTCTCTCTGCATTAGTTGGGTTTGGCTGTTTGAATAATTCAGAGTCTCTCTTGCTGTGTGTGTGTGCCTGTGAAGTGATTGCAGTACAGATGAATTTCAGTTGTTTCAGGTGTTGTCTTTAGCATAACAACATCTGATAAAACAGTGTTTGCACCCAGAGACATATATGTTTACCATTCTTCTTTCATCTTTGTCGTATTCGCCAGCAAAGCAGAAATGTCTCCAGGTTTAAAAGCCTCCTCTAACTTTAGTGCTCGCTGATTGGATACTTACACAAGTGGCAGTTCGCTGATTGGACATTTGCTGAAGAAATGCATATAGAGTTATTCAAATGAGGAACAAAATACCCGCTTGGTTCGGTATAAAGTTCAGCATTGTGCCATCCCCAGTTCACTGCGGTTTACTTTTAGTGTGGATCTCTTGCTTTTCTATTGTATTTTAGTGTCTCTTCAGTGTGGATTTGTTATACATATTGAATGTAAAAACTATGGATGTGGAAAGTGGCAAGAGGATTAAATTTGGTGTAGAGAATTAAAAAGTGTGTCACTACTAGGTAATCGTAATTAGGAAATGTGGAAAATGCAAACAAATATTGTTCTCCTGACAAACCGCTAAACCCTGAATCATCTTTCAGATTACAAATAATGAGGCATGTTTCATTACTACAGGGAATGTGTCTCTAATGTCCCCGAGTCCTGGAGTGGCCTGCCATACACTTCTGCATCTTTGCATCACACTTTAAAGGGCCAGCTTGGCTGTGGAAACCTATTCCGTGAACGTTTTACATCCACTTCTTGGAAACTCTAAAAAATTGAATAGTGACTTCTGTAAAGATCGACTGAAAGTTGCTTATCCTACCACTGTGGCTAAGTTGCAGTAATTCTCCATGGCTTTCACCCTGTTATATTGCCTTATGACAGTGTGAATTTTTTTTTTATTATGAATATTTTGTTGCATGGAACTTGCTGAACAGATGTCATCCAATCAAACTGCCATTTATACACCTGGGGCCATTGAAGGGATTGGTAAAACTGGTTCAATTACTTGTATGGATGAGTGAATACTGTTGGGAATACACTGTAAAATCCATTTATGTGGACTGTACATGACTTTTAATTGATAACTACTTGCACTACTCTGAAGTGCACGACACTGAGACAGACTAGTGATCTTATGTGAGCTGGGATAGGTTGGCTCCTCTGACCCTAATAAAAATATGTATTAGTGGTTGCTGAACATGTCCTAGATTAAAAAATTAAATAAATAATGACAGAATTAAAATTTTACTGCACAAAAATATCACTGAGTAGAATTTAGGTTTGGGGAGCTAAACATCAGTAAAGGTTTAGTTTCTGAGACGCTGAGGAGTTACAACAGACAGAATCTTCAGAGAAGCTGGGACTGTGATAGCACCATCAAGCATCACATGGCCCGAGGCCCATGGCACTGCTGACATACACACACTGCACCAGAGGAATCATATGATCTCCGGGAATCTCCACAACCCAAGACAGCAGATTAGGACAATCTATTATTATACTAATCAGTGATCTCAAAGGGAGACTTGTGACCTTCCAAATGATAAGTTAGAGATGTTCAGATATTACTTGGAATCCATATTACTTGGAATCCAGGATTTATTCGTAATGTATGTAAACGTATGTTAAGATTAAAAAAAATTACACTTTTTATAGTTTGAATGCATTCATAATGTGAAAGCAGCTTAACATAGTTAATAGACAAAATTTAAAAAGAGCAGAGTGCGGTGAGCTTTTGCCATAGCATAGTACAGAACGGTGCAATTTGGTTCATCACACTTCTGAGGGCATTTCCACTTTGGTTCTCTTCTTAGAACCAATAACATTTTGGTATCATTATTATTTACAAGTTAAAATAAACTGAATACCTACCCCATTAAAGGGCCATGAGCCCCGCCTGTTTCAGCTCACAACTGCATTGATTTACAATGCCCAGGTCATTATCAGGTTCTCATCATAGCTTTCTCAAGCAAAATGCTTGCTACAAATCCAAGTTTCGAAGTGTCGTGGTTGGTAGCAAAAAGCCAGAGTTTAGCTCTGACTTCATCACGGGGAAAGCCATGTGTCACCTCGCTGCTTTAAACCATGGAAATAAACACTTGCGAACCATTTTGAAATTCAAACTACTGTGCGGTAGCACAACTAGACAGGGCATGTCAAGAGTCAGGCACATAGTCTTTGTAAAAATATGGACGACCAGACACCGCCTACTGCCATTGAGCTAATATGAGGCTGTTTTCGAGCTGTACACATGCTACTTCCAGATGAGGATGAAACTACCATGGTTTCAAATTTGATTGTTGGCAATGTAAATGATCTTTCTCACGAGGAGATGCAGTAGGTCCGCTCTATTTGGTGTAGCTGCCAATCATAGTTTTTAGGGGGAAATAGAACAATCCTGAACCACAGAAAAATAAACTTGAAACTGTATAGATAACTTTCAAAAACCATTGAAAGTGTAAATAACGTCATTTCTGAGGAAATAATTTTTAAAGTTTGGCTTTTTCCCAAGTACTTGCATTGGCCGGAAATTATTTTTCACCCAGCACCATGGGGGCGATCGCCATAGTTTGGCTTCACTCCGCCGGCCATGTGAGACACACTTGGTTAGGCATCATTAATAATTAATACACAGTCTCTTCTCATTGGATTATAAAGGTCAGGCCATGAATAACTGAAATACAGATGAGTAGTCGAAGCCGTATAAGAAAAATAAATTATGTGAATATCCTGAGATATTTCTTTTTCGACAGGAAGTCAGATATTGCGAACAAAAGATAGAAATTACCCAGTTTTACACACAATTAAATTGAACAGTGTCCAATGCCTGTAAATCTCTGAAAATATCATATTGTTTACATCCTGTGTATCGTGGCCCTTTAAACACGACACATTACATTGAGTTTGCTACATGACACTATGCAGTTTTAATCACAAATAGAAAAAAAAAACATAAACTTCGAAACAAAATATGAAATCTATCTTGGTCAAATGTGGTGATACGGTGCTTCCCGTTGAAGAGGCCTGAACAATTTGGGTGAAGGTTGTGTGTAACTATATCGTGATGTTTAAGTACCGCCCACTGTGAAGCAACACTATCTGCAGCTATTATCATTTTCCTGACATTCAAACCATTTTTTGTTGTGTGACAGAAGGTATATTCTCAAAAGTGTGTTGTTTGGGCAAAGAATTGAACGTACTCTAGTGTTCGTAAATACTTGTTTGTGTGTTACATCTTTAATGGGTTACAAAGAGAGTACTTTAGACCAGACACTGAGCTGATGGATGATGATTGGGCGAACTGTCTGTCAATTCCTTTTTGATTTAGGAAAAAAGCTACATTTGCTTATTTCATGGGGAACAATTTTTCATGAATGCACCATCCCGGCATGCATTGTACTAAGAACATAATTGGCGATACGAATTTACATGACCAGATGCACATGTCTGGCACGGGTGCATCTGCGTTATACCCCCTAGTGAGCTGATGGTGAGGAAGGGGGGAAAGCTTGGAGGTAGTCAATAGGTGAGAAGTAGGTTGATATATATATTGGCAGGACGATAGGATAAATGGTAGCTCTAGGACCACGCCATAATGATTCCTCCTGAAATATGTCTAATCTTAAACGATACTAAGTCAATATTCTTCATTTTATGGTGCCGTGCCACTTGTGGGAAATATTATGACATGTTATTGATCAGTTTGAAGCAAATCATCATAAAAATTGTGGGAAAAGTGTCCTTCAGCTGGAATGATTGGTAAACTGCCACGGAATAGAGTACCATTAAAGATCATGATTGGGATTCATATTATCAGTCCTGTGATGTGTGATTCAGATCAGTTTACAACATTTTTGAATCTTTTCAATCAGCAAAATGATTGAATCTGTTTTGGAGTGACAACCTGGTATTTTTGGTGGGTGATGTGTATGACTAATAAATGAATCCCAACCAGAGAGCTCTTGTCGTTTCTGAGGTGTTCAACAGATTCGGTTCAATATGAAGGAGTTGTTCATGCATGTCCCCATCACAGTGTAGCCAACCTAGTGGTTTTTCTGGGGTCATTTGAGGCCTTCAGCAATTGTGAGGTGAAAGCATGCATCTGATTCATCTCAATGCGTAACAAGAGCTACAGTAACTCTCTACACAAAGCTCATAGGCTCAACAACCTCTCTCAGGGGAATACATGAGATGATTCTCACAGAAATTCTGAATTAATAAGCTGTCTGCATTCACAATATTTGATTCCTGCCTTTTTACAATATTTTGAGCCCTGACGAAAAGCACAATTGATTACTGTCCTCCTCAGTTCATGTGGCCATTCATGTAATGATACAGAAAACAGCTAAGTGCCAGCCTGTGAATACTCAGTTTGGCTTCTCAAGGAATAAAAGGAGGCACCAGTTGACCACAGTATACCCTACAGAACATTGCAAAAGCTACAAAAATGTTGGCCATGAAGTGTAAGGAACAGGTATAGTGTACTCAGTTGTCAGCTGAGGAAAAAGGCCATTGCATTACTTCCAGAAATGCCTCACAAACCAGGCCAGAATTGGGCACACACAGAAACCAGTTTGTAGAGCGAAGGATGGAGCGAGGTTAACCATCACAGCTGCACTCATGCAGAAAACATTCCCAAAATGTGAGTGCTGGAGCCTCCTCCAGCCCCCTCCCGAGCGCCTACATGCCCCTAGAGGCTGGCTCTGACGTCAACAGGCGATACGGGCCAGACGCCAATGCTGTGGGCCTGTGATGGATGCGATGGGTCGAGTGTGGTGCACAGAGAGCCCCGTCCTGCATGAAAACAGCCCTGATGAGCCCTGGAGACCCTGCACTAAACCTTTAGCCTCATGCAGGACTTGCTGTTCAGGTTATATCCACACTGACACACAGAGTATTTAGAAAGCGTGCTGCAGTAGTTCTCATGATGGATTGACAAGAGGCTGTAAAATCAGTCAAATCTTTAAATCCAATTTGATTCCAAAACAAGTTATTTAAATGAGAACAAATTTAAGCAGCAAGCAGCAATCCAAGGGCTCTCATGCTGTATGTGCTATCGACTCTTGCAGAGCAATTTGTTGCACTATGCATTATGACTATATTCTTATTATGAGTCTAAGTTAAAACAACGGATTTACAGTGGTGTGAAAAACTATTTGCCCCCTTCCTGACTTCTTATTCATTTGCATGTTTGTCACACAAAATATTTCTGATCATCGAACACATTTTAATAATAGTCAAAGATAACACAAGTAAACACAAAATGCAGTTTTTAAATGAATGTTTTTATTATTTAGTGAGAAAAAAATCCAAACTCACAAAAATAACTTAAAAAATAACTTAACTGTGGTTTATCACACCTGAGTTCAATTTCTGTGGCCACCCCCAGGCCTGATTACTGCCACACCTGTTTCAATCAAGACATCACTTAAACAGAAGCTACCTGACACAGAGAAGTAGACCAAAAGCTAAACATCTTGCCAAGATCCAAAGAAATTCAGGAAGAAATGAGAACAAAAGTTATTGAGATCTATCAGTCTGGTAAAGGTTATAAAGCCATTTCTAAAGCTTTGGGACTCCAGCGAACCACAGTGAGAGCAAAAACATGGAACAGTGATGAACCTTCCCAGTAGTGGCGGGCCGCCCAAAATTACCCCAAGAGCGCAGAGACAACTCATCCGAGAGGTCACAAAAGATCCCAGGGCAACATCCAAAGAACTGCAGGCCTCACTTACCTCAATTAAGGTCAGTGTTCACGACTCCACCATAAGAAAGAGACTGGGCAAAAACGGCCTGCATGGCAGAGTTCCAAGACGCAAACCACTATTAAGCAAAAAGAACATTAAGGCTCGTCTTAATTTTGCTAAAAAACATCTCGATGACTGCCAAGACTTTTGGGAAAATATCTTGTGGAATGACGAGACAAAAGTTGAACTTTTGGGAAGGTGCGTGTCCCGTTACATCTGGCGTAAATGTAACACGGCATTTCATAAAAAGAGCATCATACCAACAGTAAAATATGGTGGTGGTAGTGTGATGGTCTGGGATTGTTTTGCTGCTTCAGGACTTGAAAGGCTTGCTGTGATAAATGGAAGCATGAATTCTACTGTCTACCAAAAAACCCTGAAGGAGAATGTCCGGCACTCTGTCAAGTCAAGCTAAAGCAATCTTAGGTGCTGCAGCACGACAGTGACCCAAAACACACCAGCAAATCCACCTCTGACTGGCTGAAAAAAAAAAAACAAAGTGAAGAGTTGGAGTGGCCTAGTCAAAGTCCTGATCTGAATCCCATTGAGATGCTGTGGCATGACCTTAAGAAGGCGGTTCATGCTAGAAAACCCTCAAATGAAGCTGAATTACAACAATTTTGCAAAGATGAGTGGACCAAAATTCCTCCAGAGCGCTGTAAAAGACTTGTTGCAAGTTATCGCAAACGTTTGATTGCAGTTATTGCTGCTAAGGGTGGCCCAACCAGTTCTTAGGTGCAGGGGCAATTACTTTGTTATGTGGGTTTGAATTTTTTTTCTCCATAAATAATAAAAACATTCATTTAAAAAGTGCATTTTGTGTTTACTTGTGTTATCTTTGACTAATATTAAAATGTGTTTGATGATCAGAAACATTTTGTGTGACAAACATGCAAAAGAATAAAAAGTCAGGAAGGGGGCAAATAGTTTTTCACACCACTGTATGTCAAAACATTAAGATCTCACACTGTTTATGTAAAAAAAAATTAAAAAGTTGCACAGGCCTTTGGATGAGACATGAGTTCAGTGGTGATCATATAACATTTCTAGAAGTCCTGGAATTGTATACATTTTCACAAAAAAACAACAAAAAAAAAAACAGAGTTCCTGTTGGTTTTAGACATTGTCTGCTTAGAAAGTTAGTGAGTTATATCAACTTTTCATTTATGGTGAAATTTCCACTTGTTAAATAAACATCCCATACACCTTTAGGTGAGACAGATGGAGCTTGAAGTTGAAACAATGTGATCTCCAGGAGGAGTTTGTTAAAGTATGACACATGGACATTTTTACAGAAATTTTTACCAGAACTTATATTATACATTCGGATTTGGCCAAAACTACCAGTACCTGGTTTGATGCCATGGAATAACCTTACTTGAACTCCCCTAAGCTAAACCCCATTGAAAAGCTATAAACACTGGAAGATGAGGAACAGAATCCCTGAAATGGAAAGTAGCTTTTGCCACCATAACACCTCGACCACGTCAAACACTGATAAACTTTCCTTTGATATTCTAGGCTTTTTGGCATATATCTGTAGAGCAACTTGAAAAGCTGTAATCATTTATCAAAAAATATTTGTGCTTTTTAACTTCGATTTCATCATTTCACAGACATGTAGCTCAAATGCTCATAGTAGTCCAGATGCAGTCCTCTGGTAAAAAGTCTAGCACAGACCCCTGATGGCTCAGAGTGAGGTACCTGAAGGCTGACTACTGTTCTTGCGTTTCATCCACCTGTTCACCGTCTCAGTGCTCACGCTCTCCAGCACAAACTCATCCAGCATCTGCGGGTGGAGCGAGAGATAAGCCTTCACTTTCTCATCCGTCAGACCTGGAACAGAGCAAGCACCATTAGCTTCCTCTCCCAGATTCATTCATAAAAAAAGAAAACATCCACGAAGTGTGACAATATCTTGTCAGAGCAAGTCCACCAAAAGCATTGTGTATGGTCCATGTTAACCACAAGACACATTTTCTGCAATCACAGACATTTGTATTACGGACGTGTAAATCAGACATGGAGTATTCACACAGATTAAAATCACAGAGTACAGACAGAAACTAGTCCCATCCGAATGTAGGTTGAATTTCACACATTTTTGTGTTTAACCTACTTCTTAATACACGGCATCTCAATTAGGCTTTTGTACTGTACAGGTAGAAGTTACTTTAAGTCACCAAACAATAGATTCAAAGAATTCACTGAACGAATGATTCAGCAAAACATCAATTTGAAAACCAATTTTTTCGTCTTAATGTTTAAAAACACTTTTGCTCTGGGACATCTTTGAGGTTTACCTATAGAATTGTTTATAGTCTAATTTAGCTTCCTTAATCCACATCAGTCACTGGCAGGTTAATCTAAAATGAGCAGTCACCTACGGTTACGAGTAATACAAAATACCCAAATATGAATCATTCACCTTCAGTTTAACAGTCAAACATTCATCTTCTTACCCGCTTGTTTCCTTACGGGGTCACAAGGGTCCCATCATAGGGCAACATACACATTCACACCTAAGGGGATTTAGATTGTTCAATTAACCTGTTAATAAACCATGTTTTAGGGATTGTGGGAGGACCAGGAGGAAACCCACACAAGCATGGCGAGAACATGCAAACTCTCCAATAGAAGGTCACCAGCGAGCCTCAAACCGGCAACCTTCTAACTTAAAGTGTCACACCTTGGCATACTTTTATTTTATTTTTATTTTATTTTTTTTATTGAATATATTAACTGAAGAACATTTTATTTGGTAAACTGCAATACATTTCAAAGGTATTTCAAAGTTACATGTCAGATGTTCTTTTAAAGTGAACTCTGACAAGTTTGTCAGACAAACCCTAAATCCCAAACAGATTATTACCTTAAAGTTTTAATGATTCTTACTTAAATAAACTCAGTTTGTCTCAAAGCTGCATCAGTTCAGGGAATCAAGCTTGAACAAGAAACAATTTTTCTGGTTAGACTTCCACTTTCATGATTTCAGTCATGTATTGCCACCAAGATATTATTAATAACTTTATTATGTTTACGCTGGCAGTAACCATAGCATAAAGAAGATAATCAACGCTCAGCCATGGTTTCAGCATTTTTATCTTATTTTATTTATTTATTTTTTTATCAGATTAGTTCAGGTTTAGTTTTTTTTTTTGCATTTAACTTTCATTTTTTTGTTTCACTTATGACATCACACAGAGCAGCAAACAGCTGATTTTGGGGTCAAAACTCTGCTGTAATATAGTATATAGCCCACATGCTAACTAAAGCAGCTTCACGTGACTCCTGGAGCAAATATTCAATAAAGAGTACGACAATAGTTGCATTTCCTTCCTATTTTCATGCGCATCTTGGAATATTGCACAAACAACCCTGAATAGAAACGCCAAGATGCACATACATTTCGAAAATGAGTATAAACAAATTATGCGCACAACTGAGTATGATAAAATTCGTATTCAAAATTAAAAAAATGTGTATAAACTGCAATAAAAAAAACATTATTACAGAATAAGTCCCAATGCAAAATGCACATTTTTTTGTTGTTGGAACTGAGGCACAATGGGGTGGCATTAATGGACTAACCAATGGAACGATATCATTGCACAACATCTAAAATGTTGTTTTGGTGATTCTGATATTCTTTAGCCATAGTCTGTCATCAAAGTGGTTCTGGATTATAACCTCCCAGAACTGTCTTGATCCTGCGTTCCCAAAGAGAAGCCTCCTGCCTCCAAAGGCAAGACTTGATCACAAGACATAACATTTCATTTACGTGTTCTAAGACGCAAGTAAGTTCTAATATACGAAAAAAGGCACACAGCAACTACCATTTTTATGTTTTAACTAACCTCCCACTGAATATATTGTAGTGTTTAGAAAGTTACGATTCCGTCATGATTACCATTATTCTTTTAAAAAGCCTGTTTAATCTTTTGCGTTTTGTATTTTACCTAAATACATTTGCAGAGCGAGTGTTTGTACTTCATAAATCTCTGACACTAAGCACAATTCCCAAGTCTGCACACATGAAATGTAAACTGCCTAGTGTCTCCGTCAAAATGTAACACTGCATACCAAACACCATAAACACATGTCATTTGTACCAAATGGCAAACACTTCTTTCATAAAACTAAATGTTTGGATATAGCATGTAAACACTGTTGTTCTAAATCTCTTTGGTCTCTCAATGTTCTACAGTGAGCTGAGAGGGCAAATGTAGAAGCATTACTGTGTGTACGGTAGCATACGACAAAAGCATAAACATACACTACAGTGCACTACAGTAAAGAACCCTATTGTGTGTGGCCTCCAGGAGGAATCGAAAAATTGGTTGCTGTAGGGAGGATGTGGTTCAGTTCACACTCTTTCATGGGCAACACATCTACTTCCTTCTTTTCTTTGCCCTCTACTTCCTCTTTCTCCCCGTTCTTTGAATCAATTAATTAGTGAATGGGTGAATAATTGTAGCTAATTAATTGGTTGTGTTTGGAAAACAAAAGCTAGTCACTTAAGGAAGACAACTCGTAAAAAGAGAAAACCGTATGGTTTTGATGAGTAGGTTTGATGAGTAGCCTTTCAAGTAAACAGAAACACAACAGTAACAGACCTGATTTTTGTACATTCTGTCATATATAATAATCAAAAGAAGCTGAAAAGTTTAAATAACTTTAATATAGTTTTTTGATTCCACATTCTGGGAACATTTGCCACAGGATGGGTAACACAGCTGGACGGCATGTGTTTCACACTATACAAACATACACATGTTAGCAGACCGATAGAGAGCTGCCAGCAGAGTCCAGAAAAGCTTTCACAAAAACTTTCTCAGATCTTTGAGCATTAAAGTTTAAAGCAGAGGGCAAAAAATCTTCAGATGGAAACACATCTACACAATAACACAGCAAGAAGTCGAACTAAAATAAAACATTTTTTTCCCTTTGGTGAACTTTGTGTTTTTATCCATTATATTAAAGAAAATGTTAATTTTGCTGAATATCATCAGTTCATGGAGTCTAACAGAGTCTGAAATCATAAATTAAAGGTGACTAGATTCAGCATACAACACACTGTGTGATTATGAGCAATGCTTTACGACCATAACCATGTCAAACTGTATAAAATGATCCAGTTATGACAATGTTACACCTCAAGATGGTAAAAATCTGGCAGAGATCGGGCACAAATTTGCCCACAGATAGTTGTCTATAAGCGTATCTGCCTAAAAATACTCGTCAACAGAAACAATAAAATTTCCAGCATCTCCACCTCGGCTGAGAACAAAGAGCTGGACAAGGATTATGTCGTGGAGAAGATGAAGTAGCCACAAGTAGACCTGTCGATAAATCAATTTCAACTTATTAATCATTATATAAAAATGAACATAATTATCTTTGGTCCCGAAATATATAAATAGTAATATTATAGTAACATTTATAATATAGTAATATTTGTAACCAACAATCACGCTGCCACGGTTGTCTCCGTCCCATCATCTCCTCTCAGTGGCAGAGGCGGTGTTTGGCATACACAACACAGAGCGGTCAGTGATAGGTAAAGAAAAAGCCACTGCGCAATCAAATTTTTCCTAACAGGAACATTCAGTGAGGAAGATCAAGTTCCAACGAACTTAGTTTCTAACAGCGCCATTCTTGGTTTTTAGCCAATTGATAAAGGAGAGCCAATTAGCTGGTTTGTTGAGTTTGTTTAAAATCAGTGCTGAAAAGTGGAAATACCACCAGTTTAATTTCTTACCTCAAATATGATCATCCCGTTCAGTTTTTCAACCTTGGAGCAACAACCACAGTCGGAGCAAAAGGGGAATCTTCCCAACAATTATCTTTTAAGGATGCCTTTTTCCAACAATGTAAATAGAAACGTGAAATGGCGCATGCTTATGGATTATGTAACTTGCACTTTAGACAAAGAGTGGTGGCCATTAAACACGAAAACGATCATTTAAAAATATGCTGCAATTGTTTGACAAGCAGTACGACTTGTCAAAGAAAACATACATTTCCCAAAATGCTTTTCCATCCTAGGAACAACATGCTCTTCGTTCTTGGTAAGAGTGCATTAATACTGAGAATAATATTGTTAATTGAAATTAACTTTGGTGCAATATCTTGCAGAGCAAAAAGTAGTTATTATGACAGCCCTAGACACAAGATCATCATATGTGGCAAGTTAATAAGGCGACTAAATTGGGGATGCTTGATTTACTGACAACTTGTCATAAACAGCTTAAAAATGAGATGATTCAAGTGGAAGTTTGAGAGAATCAGAATTCTACTTGGTGCACATCAGAGACCAACAGACATTTTGTGCAAATACTGTAAAAAGATGTTTACTTGCACCAATAGCACAATGAATATGATGCTGCACATTAACAATCATCACAGAGACTTTGCGTTTCAGAGCTGTGGAGGGTACGCAGCGCATTGGTGGTTTCATGGACTAACAAAAACCTACTGTGTAGAGATCTCATCTCAAGCCTCAAAATGTACGTTAATGGTTCTGAAAAAAAAGAAATGAAAATGAAAATCAAATTAAAATCAATCTTTGTATATTAAATTTTAATTTGTATAATTAATTTTTATTAGCAATTTATTCTAATGTTGCAGTTTAGTCTTAGTTTAGAACAGAAAATAAATATGTAATTTTTTAAAAAATGTGCAAAATAAAAAAAAAATTACTCTTATTTGTTAAAATCATATTGTGAATCCTATCCCATTTTTAGTTGGCGTCCCAACTGGCGCTGAAATGAATAACCAAATATACACACTACCATTTATACGTTTGAGTTCACCTAGACAATTTAGCAACTTCCAAGAAAAGTCACACGTTTATTTACCACATTACCATAGAAAATATAGTCAAGACATCGACAAGTTTAAAAATAATATTTTTCTAAAATGTGAAAAGAATTCATATTTTAGAGGTGTTTTGAAGAATTATTTTTTCTTTAAAGCTGAACAGAGTTTTACTATAATCACAGCAAAAATGTGAATCGAATCCGGCTGAAAAAAAATACATGGCTTTTTAATCCAAAATATTTGTTCAATATAAATTTTAAAAAAATTTAGCAACTTTGCTGCTAGAACTTCCTTTAGAGCAGCATTTTTTACCTCTCTATCTTCAGTTACCTCTGTGACGTACAGATACATAACAAAGAATCCACAATTTCCACAAAGTACCAATAAAACTAATTGGGATTTACAAAGAGCTGCCCCACAATATTTTGTTCTAAAATTAGAGCATGATCCATCAACATTTTCCAGCAGTTTAACCTTGATTAGAAAAATAATAAAAGACTTCTTTGCTGCACATCTCTATCGAAAAAGAACATAGTCATAAAGCAATGACTAAAAAAGAGAGGGTGAGCAAGCGAGAAAGAAAGAGAGAGAGAGAGAGAGAGGCCGGGGGCTGTCCAGACACGAGACAGAGCTCTTCAGCAGCACAGTACCTCACGAGACTCCCAGAGCTAGTGCTGACGCACATGGCCAGAGAACACGGCTTCATAAATCATACACTGGAGGCCATGCACACACAAAGAGAGGAGGGACTGAGAGAAAAGGAGAGAGGGAGTGAGAGAGCGACCTTCTCCAAGCTTCTCTAGTGCAACTCATCGAAGAGATGCATTGCAAGACTAGTGCAAGTCATTTTTTCATATCTCTTTTAAGGCCTTGATATACGTAATTGCCAGTTATGTTGAAACAGAGCGTGAGTTTTGCTTCAGTTTTAAAAATACAAATCATTAAGAAAAAAATGTGAATGAATTTGGTAAATATATTTAATGATCTCCTGTGACGGTGGACCCTGCCTTTGACCAAACTGATCTGCCCATGAGCACCAGCATAGACCCTAATGAAATGGGTCAAGAAAATGATGGATTATTTGACTATTTGTAAATCTGCAGTAATTGTAAATTGTTAAAAGTTAAAAACCACGTTCACTAAATTGAATGTGTATGTATGCATTCCTTTTATCTTTCTGTGTAAGTGATATGTTAGGTCTCGTTTGTGTTAATTGCTGGTAGTTGGACCTAAGAAAGACACAAAAATCTTAACTTGAGCTAAAATATGACTATGAGCCAGTCTAGCCGACAATAGAAATGGAGCATCAGATTCGTATGATTCTGTATTTATGAAAAGTCTGTGATAGTCAAAGGTTATTTTTGTCAACAGTATTTTTGAAAAACATAAATAATATAAACACCCACACAAGGGGTTTCATGAAAAAAAAAGGTCAGTTTTACCCTCTATCTATTTCATCTTCATCTATTTAAGTGTAAAGAGACCACTCACCCTGACTCTCTGTGTGTTTTAGAGCTAAGGCTGAGACTTTCTGTATCAACCTCTTAGCAAAGTCTGCATTACACTGACCCATGTTTTTGAAGCAGTCTGAAGTGAAATGATCCAAGTAAATGAACTCATGTTTCGGCAGCAAACAGAAGTGATTTTTTTCATGAATAAAATATGTCCAATGTGTCCTCAATGGTTCAGTTGATGAGAGATAATGAGCACAGCTCCCAAGACCCAAAAACTTTTGAAGCCACGAGTGCTCAGGTGCTAATGTCGACTGATTACAATTTACAAGCTTACGGCAAACAACAGGTCGTTTTGCTAAATAAGTTTCAGGAGGAGTAATCCGGACAAGGCACTCAGGTATCCAATTACATAATCAAATCCCGCCTACTTAAAGGTGTGACATTAAACACACTTTAAAGCATGTATAACACATATTTGAGCCATCTACACTAGCACTGCACTCTTAAATACTTTCTGCAATAATAATCGTAAAAACTATTGTTAAATCACCTTGTATTTAAAACTGGTGCAAATGGTAAAAGCACCATTTACACCCGTTCCTTCCACAGTCATCCTGCTGACCAACCCTCATCTGTCAGTCAGAATTCTGCAAACACCTAAACACCATGCAGCATTTAAAAAAATGTGTTAATATGTATGAACAACAGATAACACACTTTCTTGGCCTTGTTCTTCAGCACGGGCCTGTTCTCATAATTCCAGGTCAGGATAGAGATGAGCTGTACTTGCATTTCATTTTATTGGTAAGGAACTATGGGTGAAGCTGGAAACATTGAGCCATTTTCAGCGCACAAAAAAATGTTTTTGATAAGGGAACAATGCTAAAAGATGCTGTGAATGTACTTCAACCAAACATGTATTAAAAGACATTCTTTACCTCACTCATAATTTGGGAGACCCATACCGGACAGCCAGCCTTGAAAGTTTCATATCCGCCAAAGCATGGCTACACTACAATGCAGGCCCAAATAAAATGTTAACCTTTGTGACGATTTCCTTATTAGTTTCAGATACATTAAGGCTTAACTTCCAGGCACTCTGGGATCTTTGCTACCTCCATGTCACGGCCTTTGCGCAATTACAATTAGTAGTGACGCACTTACAAGTGAAAAATTTCTATGACTGGAAACCTAGGGGTGAACCACAGACAGTACAAACGTAGTTTCATAAGGTCAGACTGGTAGGTTAGATTCTGCTTTCTGCTGAATTTGAATCAAAATGCTGGTCTAACCAAATTCAATGATCCACGAGAAGCTAAGCTAAGAATGCAATTGCCAGATCTGAAGAATGGCTGAATAGATTCCAAAAATGCCCAAACCTAACTTATTAACTCTGAGGGAGTTGCAGAATAAGCATTTTACCAAAAAGTGGAATGCTCCTTTAAATACCTCCTCCATGAAACTCTACAAGGTCAGTGTGAGGGCTTCACAATATTCTTCTTTATTACAAACACATTACTATAAACATTTCTAATCATATAAACTGCCTCTAGCTGCAGGAGATATGGTGAACAGTAACATCGTCTACAGTAAGATAATTAGCCTTGTTTTAAAAAACCTTAAAAGAGTCACCTTAACTTTTAGTACTTCCTCTCATTATCCTCGTCCTTATATAGGCTGCATATTTTAAAAAGTAGGACACTCTTATTTAGGATTTTTGGCACTCTGTTGGAAAAAAACAACTTGCATTATTCATGTCCCATTTGATTAACTGATCGTTGTGTAAGAAAATGAACTGTAACTAAAATATTAGCGGCCTAATCACATGCAACATCATCAAAGCTTTAGCAGTCATCACATGATGCCAGAGATCCCAACAGCAGAGCAAAGCAACAGCCCAACACCACAAAGCTCTCCAGAATCACCACCCTTTCGGTCCCAGCACAACACTGACTGCGCCAATAGCAGTTACTGGGCTCACAAACAAAAAATGAAACACCTTAACTTCCACAAACTCAAATGTACCTAAAGTATTTTTTCTTTAATCTGGACTCAATACCAACTCTATTGAATAATATAGGTTATTATGGAGTGATGCTTTTAATTTCTCAAGCTTTATTATTATTCCATTGCAAACAGGTTTTACAGAATTTTAGCAATCCTTAAATTTATATTTGAACGTAGAATAATTTTACACTGGTTAAATTTACATGTACCAATTTCTATCCATCCCATTCTATATCAATTCTGAAAGGATGAAAGGTGAAAGTTGTGGAAATATAAGAAAAATATAGAAATTAAGTGTGTAAAAAGTGTACAAAGTGCATATAGGTGAATATTGTTAAATATTGGTTGCTAGGATTCCAGACTATAGTGGTTTAGTCTGCTATTTTTACCACGTGGAACAACACAGTCTGTTATCTCGGCTAGACGATGATGTTGTGCTGTTGTAGGCTGTAAAGTCATACAGTCATTATTTACAACAATTGGGTGGCGTGGACATTTTCAGCATGACGGGAGGGGCAAGGATCTGCAAGATCATTCAAAAAGGTCATCAACTGAGAAAGCAAAAAGTTCTTGATCCACACGAAAAATAACCTATAGAAAAATAAAGAAGGCATTAAAGTTAAATCGTTCATATTTGTTTTAAAAGTGGCTTTTGTTGGAGTGAGATCTGGAAAACAGACGTAAAAAGTTTTGTCTTGTTTGCGTAGAAATACAGAAGTTGGCCAGCCATCATCTTGCTATCTATCATTTGCTGTGGATTATTTTACAAACACTGACGAATATGAAGGAAATTTCACTTTTCTCTCAGTATTACTCATGTTTCAATTACATATAACATAGAAATGAATTCGTCTCACATGAATAAAGCTTTTTAAAACAATGAAACCAACCAAAGTATATTTTATGAGCACCTCATTGAAAATAAGTTTACCTAAAGTGCTGCACAAAATTACAACTTAATTTTATTCAAAATGAATGAATAAAACAATACATGAGGAGGCCCAACAAGAAATGTTTGCTTATTTTCAGAATTCATTTAGAGAATGTTTGCGCTTATCTACGCAGTTATCAATCATATTGTTGGCAGAAAATGTAGAATGTGTCTGGAAATCTTTGAATCTAGTTGAATCCAGTTATGAATCCAGCCTGACTGACAGTGCTTGAAGTAGAGGCATATACAAATATACATGAATTCCAGGTCTTTTAAGAAGGAAAAAAGGTTCTGGAAAATACCTTCAAAACAGGTAAAACACAGTTTTTCATGTAACATTTTCTATATGCATATCATTTTACCTCCATAGGCACTAAAAAGTATGAGAAAAAAACAGCTGATGAGCCCAGAACCAGACTCCATGCAATGTTACATACTTTTCAAAACTACCCAAAAGATTCTGACCAGTGGCTAAAAGAATGGCCATCTGGGTCCCCTTTATTACTTAAACACAGGCAATGCTACATCCAGTCTTTACAAAATAGAATGATTGAGCATTAAGTTCCTGTACTCACAAAGCCTTGGCACACACTACCGCTCCAGAAATGTTCCCATCATTTATTCATTAGTGAAGCAGATGCACTTATCCAGGGAGGCTGGCAATTTTCACACTTTCTCCTGTGTGGCATATTCCAGACAAAGAGAAGTGTTTATCCCATGTCAAGGACATATAACATTTAATGGAAACTACCTTGTTTGTGTCTTGTTTGTGCCAGTGGTTCTTGGAATATGCTGATTAAACATCAGGGGTGTGCAATATGTTGTGTTAGCGATAATATAATCAAGTTGCCATTAAACAATTTTGCAAATTTAAATATTGATAAATTAATTATTTGCAGAATCCAATTAGAGCAGTGTACATAGATAAAAACAGACAATATTTAAAAGACTGAAAGTGTGTGTTGAGAAGATATTGAAACACCCACATCCTCATTTCCCTGTAAAAATGGGAGTAAATATGAATAAATCAAAAATAATTTAAAGAAGTCTCAGAAGTGACTAAAAGCACTATCACTCATAGATGATTGATTGCAGTAACGCTATGAAATGTATCGTAGCATTTTTTTTTACATTGTGTCGCAATATATTTGTATTCTCTTAAAAACAAGTTTCATTTTTTTCTTTAACTCAAACACCTATAAGAATTCCCCTGCAGAAGCTCAAGTCAAATAAAATTTCAGGTACAATTGATAGAATTGGTAGAAGGTTTTTCTATTTGAATGGGAAGAAATCTAGACACTTGACTGGATAGAACGTCAACTGGAAAAATTCATGTGTGTACTGGAAAAGAGAAATGGCAAAATGACTTATAACCCACTGAACAATGCTGGAGTCCATTTCCCAAAAGCATCATTAGCCCACATATGGCCATAATTTCCACTTAACTCTCTTGATAATAATGGAATTCCAATTAAAAACTGGTTTTATTCACAAAGTATCAAGACTGGATATGTAAGGCCGGATTTATTTTAGTTCTGTTCATACAGTTATACTCACTTGTTACTGCTTGCAGCTCCCCGGAAACGTGAGCCTCTGTCGAGGCTTTATTTAGCTGAAAAAAACGACTAACATCCATTGTTTATGCCTTCTCAAAGCATCTCTAGCTCAATCCAGGCAGCGCGGCATGAACACTTCTGATCAACAGATAAAAACAGATGTTCCACGCAATTCTTTGCTCTGATTGGTCTTGGCGTAATGAAGTCATTTCTTTAGTGGCGTGATAATCTACAGTTTTAGTGTATTTATTCATCATTCTAGAGTTAAATTAATCAGGGCTAATGAGAAAATGTTCTGGACTAGAGAACGTGTTTGTGAGGTTTGGGAATCAACAAAGTGCCAGAGAGTACAAAACGCATGTCTAGAAGAGCTTGCAAATCCAGGAATAAGGGCTGGAAGAAATTGTTTTTTTTTTGTATTGATGGGATTCATTGATGGAAGGAAACCTGATATTTTCCAGGTGTGATTCATTCATTCATTTTCCAAACTGCTTATTCCCTTCTTTGGGGTCACGGGGGTCTGCAGATGTCTATCTCCAGTGCACATTGGGCGAGAGGCAGAGGTACACTCTGGACAGGTCGCTAGTCCATCGCAGGGCTTCAGTTGAGATGTGTCCTCCAATTCATAATAGGAAAAATGAACAAGAATGAACTACTAAAACACTGGTTTTCAAAAGAATCAAAAGGACTGAAACACCAAGCCTCAGCTTGGATTAAAAATACCATTTTCCCTGTATGTTGGTATTAAAATGCTCAACCCCTTGTACTAAATGAGCTCAATTTACATAGTTTTGCTGATTTATATGATGCACAGGGTAGGCGTGTAACATGTTTCTTATGTCGAGTAATCATAAAACAGCTATTATTCCTTTTCAAAGCATCTAGAATCAAAGCCGGACCCCTCTAGACTAGACACATTTTATAACTTTTGTGATGCAATATTTTCATAAAGAACGTCTGTCATATTTTGTCATATTTTCAGTCTCCCACAAAGGGACCATTCCAGCCACTACTATGCTCCCACCATACCCCCTTCTGAATGAACCCCACCTGGCAGTAAGAATTTGACAAAACATCTGAGTGGAGCATCTATTTAAAACTTTATTATCGCAATCAAATCAATATTTTTTTTTTTTTTAAATTGGCTATATGTGATGAAGCAGTCCCAAATTTGAAGCGTTTGCAGTTAATCCAATTGGTTAGTTTGCAGGAAAGAAACTTTATGATGCAGATCATTTTCTCCAGCCTTTTAGACCTCTCCAAAAATGACACAAATGACTGCAAATACATTTTCAGGCTTGTCTCTGATGAGGGAACATAAAACATGGTAGAAATCTCTAAAAAGTCGATTTTGAATAATATGTCTCCTTTAACTAAGGCATTAACAGCAGCTTATAAATGCATTGTACTGACTTTTTAACCTGTACCTCCTCTACTTTAGCAAGTTTGATGGACTAACAAAAGTTCTTGGTCTTCTTCTTAACCTGTACCTGGGGTCCCATTATTTACAGCCCCTCATACCAGTGCTATGTTGACAACACTCAATTCTATCTGTTCTTTCACCTGAACAACTAATAACTACGACCCTAACCCCTCCTCCCTTAGTTTCAGTCTGGAACCTTGAAGTGATTATCAATGAGCAATAGACATTTATGAAGAATGTTTCCAATGGAGCTCAATCATGCAGCATTTCTGGTGTTCTAGTACAGGCTCCGGTCATTTCTGTTAGTGCTTGTCTTGTACAGTCAGACTTTTACAAATGACCTAAAGCTTTGATATCTCACTGGTCTTTATGGAACCCCGGAGAGGCCCATTTCACATGTTAAATTAAATATACTGATGTTTGCATTAAAAAAAAAAAACAGTCAAATGATCAGCACTCTTTCGCCTTTAAAAACTAACAATCCCACATCCATCATTGGAAGGTTGGATTCAGCAAAAAAAAAAAAAAAAAAAGTGGTCTGGTACTGTCTACTGGTACTGTCTTATCAATGTACCAGTTGGTAGAAATATCATTCTATTCTAAACTGAAAAGATGAAAGAAGTGAAAATAAAATAAAAAAAAATTATATAAATTTCACACATATATTGGTTCTGAAACTTCTTCTATGAGGATTTCTATTGATTAACTGACAGTTAGAGATTATTTTTTTCACAATTTTAAGTTTCATGGATATAAGAGTAATACACTGTGACCAAAATGAAGATCCATTCTTTTCTTTATTTAAAAATTGATTGGGTTAAAGGTAGGGTGTGTTGTTTTAAAACTTGTAAATCGTGATCTAGGTGTTTATTTAGGTGATGTCAACAAGGGCTCCCAGAAATCTCTTACCCTGCTTCAATGAGGAGCTTTAAGGTCAACCTCACACTATTTAAAGTATTGAATAAACCAATCTTTAGCAAGTCATGATTCTGACCTCAGTGGTGTAGATTTAGAGTATGAGTTAAGAAAGCAGATACTCACAAAAAATACCCCATCTAAAAAAAATTACCACTCTAATATGTTTATTTAGTGAAATAACCCACCAGCATCCTTGTCATGCATCCGGAAATTGAAAGATTTTGTTTCACATTACATGGACGATACTGCAGGAAATGGCTTTAACTGAAAATCTATATTTACAGGGATGGATTATGCTCTTGAGATGTATGGATTAAAATCAGTAATTTGAACTTGAGGCTCAGAAGAATTATACACCATGTGACAGCAAACACGTGAGCAGCACACATGAACCAGTTTACTCTGTGTTTCTCTGTTGTGATTCCATGGCACAAGAATGAGAAGAAAGCTGAAATCATTGACTATGATTACAGTCCTGACTGCACCCATCAAGTGCTCTGAGAGGAAATCCAGGAGAACTGTTAGTGCTTGTGGATTACACTACATTCTATCTTGAGAAGCCCTCATTTCCTACTGCGTATGTCCCTATTCTATAACTCTGCTCTTTTTTCTGGTCCCTAGACATTATAATTGCGTCATATTAGGTTTTTTTATAGGTTTGCTTTGAATAAAAGAGCCTTTACAGATTCATCCCATTTCATTTTTACAGTCAGGTCTGAACTAAATCATTCTAAACTTTGTTTATGATACTAGCATTTTTTGCAAATGAAGTCATGGAGGATGTGGTATAAAATCTAAAAGATCTACTCATTCTACAACAGACAAAGGTTGATAATGATATGCCCACCTCAAACTGCTTCAATAGCAAATATGGTTCAATTCACCACTTCTACCCACAGCAGACCTTGTTCCTTCATAAAAGTACTTAAAAAAGGCCTATGATTGCAATTTATAAGTTACAGTTCGAACATGTGCTTAGACAAAGTGAGAAATCGTCAAACAACCAGTGGTCAGTCTTTGCTTGAATTTCTTACTTTGGTTGATCTATTTGTGAAACAGAACAGTGCGATCAGGTGGCAGGGTGGTGCAGTGAGTAGCACTGTGCCCTTCCAGTTAGAAGGTTGCAGGTTCGAGCCTCTTGCCTGAAGTGAGCTGGAGAGCAGCACCAGCAGATCCCTGTGACCCCGAAAGGGATCAAGCAGGTAAGAAGATGAATGAATGAACCATGTGATCAACTAAGGTCAAAAGTGAATTCAAAATGAAGTCATGCATTTATTTCATATATTTCTGGCTTTGTTAAGGCTGCAGGCCAAAGTAACCCATTTAAGGTTTTTTCCAATATGTGACTTGATAATTTTATGAAAGTTTGAACAGATTTTTTTTTCTGACTCAGTCCTCGTGAGAACATTCTGGGTTACAATGTTCTTCCTGTTTGACATGGAACCACTAGACACTATGCATTTTCTGAATTCAGGCATACACAAGATTTAAGACTTTTTTGGTAAACCTGAAATATGAACACATTTTATCTCAATGATTGATTTTAACTGGCACAAAATCTTGACCTTTTGGACTAGTCACTCATCTTGTCTTTATACACACACCGGCCACTTTATTAAGTACACCTAGCTAATACATGGTTTTCCCCATTTGTGATCAGAACTACCCTTGTGTTGATCAGGTTGTGCATTCACAGATGGTATTTTTATTTAAATAAGTATTTAAATAAATTCAAATTTATACGTACTTATTTTAAATGAATAGGTGCGTAAATAAATTGACAAAGACGTGAACTAAACTGACGCCATGGTGGCGCAGTGGGTAGCACTGTGCTTCCAATTAGAAGTTTGCCAGTTGATCTTCCTGGGAGAAGTTTGGATATGCTAATGTGGGTTCCCTCCAGGTTTCTCACACAATCCAAAAAGCATTGAGTATAATTAAATACAAAACTAAATTATGCCCTGTGATGGACTGGCGACCTGTCCAAGGTGTACCCCCAAACAGACCACCGTGACCCGAAAGATAACAAGCGGGTAAGAAGATGAATTAACGATGAAAACAAAGAGCAATTTAACTGTATATATTTTGTTATTTACCCATTTCAGTTACCGAAAATGAACTTTTTTTTTACTTTTTGTCATTTAGTATGTTTTCTTCTCCATAATAATCTTGGTATCTAATAAAGTTGCATTTTATTTTATTTTTTTTATTTAATTCCTGCCAAAAGCAGAAAGCTAAATGTTAGTGCCTCGCGGCTAATAAAGTAGCATGTGCACAGATTATTTCAAACGCACTGTACCTTAGACACTGCCTACACACTCAAATTGTCTTAAAAAGCCATCAGTGTCTATATTTTCAGTTCCTTTATATTTTACATTGACTCTTAGGTGTATTCCCAATAAGTGACAATGCTCCTTTCTGAAAAATACAAGATCTATCAATCAGAAACATGTTATTACACATTTGAATCTGTTTAAAGATTTAAAATCACGCAGACAAACAAAGCTTCAAAGCTTTGTACAAAATTCATCAATAAACCCAGCGTATGAAAAAAGGGGTATTTTTCCAGAATAGAGGTAGCTCCACGGGGTTAATGTTTCACCAGAGACCACGGCACATTCAGACTCTGCTGGAGGACTTACAGAAAAAGCACATGACTTCATACGCACACCATGAAGAAACTCTCTTATCACGAAAACCCCAGATGTTTGCTTACAGCACGATAACCTGTGTGCCAAACAATAAATAAATGTGAAAAACAGTAAAAGAAAATGGCTTAAATGACAGATAGTCTAATCCTTTAGCACTGCGTGATGCTGGTCGTCTGAGCGACTCTCTTTCCCCACACACGACTCAAGAGATGTAAACATAAAACACTCGGTAGAGTCAATCCTGCCAGAAAAAGCATTCTTTCCCCATCCATTCCCCAACATAACTCGAACTAAGCTGACAGCCTTGTTTACAAAGCTTTGTCTCCATTATTTGGTAAATGATGTGTGGAATAACAGGAGTGAAAAGAAGGTTCTAATTCATTCTAGTCATAATATCTTCCTTTTTCAGGGTGGGGAGGAGGTTATAGAAAGGTGACCAGACATCCTGATAAAATCATCTGAGCAAAGTCCAACAACCAAGGCACAATTTGTACTAGAAATTAGCTTAAGCACAGTATTGATGATATAGGTGAGCTATGCTTCAGCCCCAGCCAAGAGTTTGCATGCTTTCCTTGTAACAGTGTTGGTTTTGAATAGGTATTTCTGCAATAAAAAATTCTGTACATCAGGTGAAGCATTATTTCTTGCTTCAATGTTTTCTTTATGTACAGTATGCTGGAAAATGGGTAATTCTCCATTGCCTGACCACACGTACACAGTTATTTTGAAAAAAGTTATTTTCTGCACAGTTGCACTGTCCATCCACACGTTGAAGCCACACAGTTTTCAAGAAACCACGCATTTGTGAAATCGCCGGGCAAAGAAAATCGTTTTTTTAAACGCCCTGCAGTCTGTATGTGGACGGTGAAAACTGTATTTTTGTTTTCGGATGGGGGAGTTTGAGTTGTTATCAAGCTCTGTCGCTGCTGTATTTACAAACAGCGAGCATAATGGCCATGCAAAGGCAATCTCTTTATTTTTAAAAAAACATCAGGTACTTGTGGACATGGCCTTAAAAGGCCGCAGGGTTGTAGGTTCTGGTTCACTTTATTGGATCCATTTAATCTTTTTTTCAAACGCAACTACCCGGTAAACATGGTTCAAGACCTCTACACACTGGTCCGAATTTAGATTTGCATGAATCTTCGGATGACTTCTCAGATGGATGCTCTACATCTGTATGAAGGAAATATTGCTGCAATGACAGTTCCTGCATGAAGATGGCGTTTGCAGTACAAAAGAAGCTCAAGGTGCCTAAAGTGGACACGGGAAAGAAGAAGAACAGGAAGAAGACAACAAAGAAGAAATCAAAGAACACATGGAAAAAAAAATCATGGACACCGAGCATTTCTAAGTTCCACCAATTTAGTTCTGGAGGGCTAATGTCCTTCAGAACTTACCCTCAAACACACCTGCCTGGACATTTCTAGTGTACCTGTTAGTACTTTAAATAGTTTAGGGTTTGAGCTAAGCTCTACAACACACTGGCCCTCTCGAATCGAAACTGGTGACCTTTTAAGGCCTTGACGTAGACATATAAGAAGTAATTCATTGCACTTGAAGGGTTCTTATGTGACCCAAAATTTTGCTGAACTCAACTCTTTGAAAGAGCATCCTTTGAGACGGCCGAAGTCATATTCTCAATTCAACATAAAACACGTTTAAAAACACAAGATAAATTATAATCATAAAGGTCAATGGAGGGTTGCATTTCATCTCTTCACCGACTGAACTTAGATTTAAGAGCTCTGTAACTAGCTTCTCACTGTTTGTGTCCAAAGAGTCAGGGAGCTCTTAAATCGAACATTGACCAAAAACAGCAGACAGAAGACGCAGAGGAGGGCCTGGGAGAGAAGAGATGGTTTATTGTGGCCTGCTCTCTTCCTGGAGCACTGTCAAGGGCACGCTGCCAAGGTACTACTTTTCACTTGCCTTCACTTGATTGAGGCGGATGATTTGTGTGTGTGTGTGTTTGTGATAGAGGGGACTGTGATGGGGGGGCTTCTGCGTCAGTGGTGCACCAGGGACTCCCCTGCCAGAGGTAGGAAGAACATATGTTTCTTATCTTAGGAAAAGCTTCGGTCTGCATGGACAAACAAAGTTTAAAGATGTAGAGAGTTAATACTTTGTGATGCAATTTGTGATAAAAAAAAAAATGTTTGACTCAATGCTGCCATTGCTCTGAATGCGGCCATTAACAATCTGAGTTATTTGGTTGCCAACTGTTAAAAAGGAAGAAAGAGGAAGGAAACTGCTGTCGTTGTCTGTCAGTGAAGGTATGGAGTCATAGGTTCACAAACAAAAACAAAAAAAATGATTGCCACAAATTAGATCAATTTTCTATGGAAAGAGTTACCTTTTGATAAATGTTGGCAAACGATTCACACACATGCACACTCCAGCACAAAAAAAAAAGCTGATTTACAGTAACCCAACTAACACAGTGGCTTTCATGGAAAGGTAATTTGCATTATTTCCACTCTCATGGCTGTGGTCATTAGGAGGAAAGGGTATGGGCTATAAATGGCCAGCTGAGAATGAGATAAGCCACCACTGTTAGTGTGTTCCCTAACTAGAGCACACTCACCAGCCTTCACAAGGGCTTGCCCTTTATAAATCTGAAGCCAAGTTATTTAGAACATGTTATCAATGTAAAGTGACCTCCAGTCTCTTTGTGGTTAGCATAATTACCTACATGAGAGTGAAACTGAGGCCATTAAACACCAGAAAGAATGCAAACAAAACACAAGATCTTTATTTACAAGTAAATTCTCTAACATTTTTTTACCTTGTCCTGTCCTGGTCAAAAGCCATCAAATGGGAGAGTATATGCTTTGCTGAGTTGGACAGTTTTACTTTCTCCAGGGGAGTAAAACACCTGGTGTGGTGTTTTCTCCTCTGGATTGGAGCATTGAATGTATGTAAATATTTATTAGTTGTGGTTCCCGCGAGTCAGTTTAATCAGTTGTGTCAGGAGAAGAGGGCGTTGGACTGAAAGGGGGAGTGGATAAAGGGCTGGGGAAGGGTGAGGGGGGAAGGTTCACGCGTGAAAAAGAAAGAATAGGAAAAGAGAGAAGAAAAAAAATAATAATAAAAATAGAAGAAAAAAATCAGTAAATGAATAAAAATAAAATAAATAAATACCTACCTGAACATAACGCATAAGTCCTAGTTACAGTTCTTTTTCCGTCTCTTCTGACAGAAGGCGCATACCCACCCCGGACGGAGATGGCCTCCCACCCACTACCCATCATCTGCTCCCAGTTGGGGTGTAGTGTATGTGTTTGTGTATATGTTGAAGAGGTAAGTTGCATTAAAACTGGGGAGTGATGTTCTGGAGCGACACCGTTGGTTGACAGCTGACGTCCAGGCACCACCCTCCATTCCCTACGTGTTTACTATGTATGTAAAATAAGAGGGCAGTCTACTCCACCCTAGAATTATGGGGGGGCCACAAATCTGAAGCCCCACCCATCAGATCTGGACGAAGAGACTAGCCCTCCATTCCTAAATGTAGTGTGTCCTTGCAAGTGATACATGTGAAGCGGGTCAGTGCCAGATGTTATTGGTCCTCTGACCACTCCAGGAGGCAGGCCCCTCTCCAGTGCCCTGGAGATGTTGAGTGTCTAATTGAATTAAAACTGGGAGTTCCCTGTCCTGGGGTAGGCCGGGGGGCCCGATCAGTAATAGGCCGATCCCCACCCCCTAATCCCCCACAGAGATTAAGACCCCCCCGGGGTCCTATGTGTGGGGGTGAAGGAAATGTACCAGGAGCCTAGGCGGGCACCATGCCGACGAGCCAAGCGCCCACCACCCAGGGGCGGCACCGCCCCCTGCACCGGGGGACACGGGAGAGTCACCAAGGGGGGACGCGGGAAACCAGGCGGCAGCTGCCCCCCTTCGGATCTCATCCATACTCATTCGTCCGCATTTATACACCCACCCTTACGCACACACATACACCCACACACGCACGCACACACGCATTCACCCAAACACACCCCCCTGTACATGCACACCCACACACACACACATCCACATACGTACAAGAACTGCTGGTCGCGTGTGCACAGAGTGAGCAGCACCTGAGGAGGAGACCCCACCACACCCAGCGCGAAAAGTCATCATAAATCCTTGAAAATCATCATAAATCTATATGTGTTTGAGCTACTGAATTACTTTTCACTAAACAATGAGAAGTTTCAACAACATTGAACTTAGCAAACTGCTTCTTAGCTTTTGTTCTGTTGCAACAACCAAACAAATTCACGTGAGCATGAAAGCACAGACATAAATGTAAATAATCTTAGCTGCTCAAATGGGAAATACATGGAAATGAATACATGGATCGTAGTCACGATCTGTTACTCCTGTGTTTATAAACAAAAGCATATTGGCGGCAGAAGCGAGGACTATGTTGCTGTTTATTCGGCTATAATGGCTTACATCATGTACAGTATTACATGTTTACTATTTGATCACCGAACAGAGGTGTCTAAGCTTGTGTACACTCAGTTTTGAATAATAACTATAAAAACGGCATGAATCAACTGCTACCTGTTGGTGACTTGTCATTACATGGTTTCAGCTTTTTTAAGTGTCTCGTGTGGCTGCATTTTTTTTTAAACAGACAAGTGCAGATGCGGGTCTTTTTGTACACAGCGTGAGAAAAAAATCTTTTTAAAAAACCCAGGTAAGTGTGGACGTGGCCTAAGTATTTTGCAGACTCACTGCACTCATCAACAATAAAAGCTGAGTGAAAGTAATGAAAAGCACTTATGCTAAAGGGGTGTTCCAGAGAGCCTGACCCTTTAGACGCAGAAAGTGCTTAACTTCACAAATACAAGCATTTTTGAACAGCTGGAATAAAGTGGAAGCAGGTAATACCAAAACATTGATACCTTAAATGAATAGACGACCAATTGCATTCTTATATGGACAAAGGCTCTCTTTGACAACAGAAAGAGAAAAAAACAGTCTGATAAACGCAAAGAAAATGGAATTATTGAGTGAAATTGGAAGCTGAATCATTACATTCCAGCTGATTCCTGGCCATACTTCCTGCAGGCCTGAGCTGAAGTATTGGCGGATGCGTGTTTGATCTGAAGGCTGTGCTCTTGCAGGAGGCCAAAGATGCAGATTTTTACAGGCCACATCTGGAGAAGTCTAGATCCCAGTAGAGCAATGGGAAGAAAAAGTGCTCTGATGAGAAGAGCAGGCTTACAATCCACTTTTAAAGACTTCTAACACAAGGTCATAGTGCTGGGCGATATGGAAAAATTATATATCACGATATGGATTATTTTATATCACGATAACGATATATATCACGATATACCACAATAAAGTACGTTTTCAGTTATTCTCTGAAAAGTTTGACAAAAATATCATTGCATACTGTTTTTGCAACTTTATTTTAAAGTGACATTTAACTGAACTGTCACAAATGAGAAAAACTACATTTTAGTGCAGCAATGTAAACGTATCAAATGACAACAGATGTGGTGGAAGTAGAGCTACAGTAGCCTTCACATTTTTTTAACCACATCATAGTTATTTAAATAGTATTATCAAAATAAACTATTTAAAAAAAATAAAATAATGGACCACACTGCAAACATCCTTCTCTACTTGGGCCCGGCATGCGTTATATAAGCGAGGCAACTTGACATTACTGAAGTGCTTACGACTGGGCATAACGTACCTCGGGTCAAGCACTTTGACGAGGTCTCGGAAGCTACCCTTCTCAACTGCATACACGGGGATCATGCCTTTACAACAGTAATGCAAGATGGCACATGTGATTTCTTTATGGCGCTGGGACGTTTTTTCATACGGTGTGGATTTTATGAAAGACTCTTTAATTTTAGGCTCGCTATATTTTTTCTCGCCACTTGCCCGGGCTGTTTCACAACTTTCTTTACGTCGCATTTCTTCGATTCTCCAGTATTCTTTTTCGTGAACCTTCTTCACGTGGTAAAAGAGGTTTGTTGTGTTAGCGTCGGGCGCGGAAACAGTTTTTTGGCAGAGTTTGCAGATGACTGTCTTCTGCTCTGCGTCTGAGCTCTTGAAGCCAAAATGCAACCAAATCACTGACGTACCCCCACGTTTCGGTAAAAGTACTTCTTGGGCTGCTGCCTGCGTAGCAGTTTCAATTTGATGCGACTCCGGGCTTTCATCTTTAATCTCTTGCGTCTCCATCTTTGAGCACTCATGAGTTAACTAGTGCAAAGCATATCGCAACAACGTAAAGCGTCACGTCGCAAAATCACAAGATGGAGTTTCTTTGCGAAAAAAGCTCATTTTATTCTTGATTATCACTTATATAAAGGGTAGAGTATGCATTGCATAGCCACAAGACATATCATACATTTGTCATAGCCTATGTAATGCAATATTTTCTTTAGTAAATGATAAAATTAGGTTAGAAACGATAGAAACGATAGACGAGAAATAGGACGATAGACACTTTTCAATCGTCCCCACGATATATATCGTCATATCGCCCAGCACTACAAGGTCATGATATAAGATTCGGAGTTCTGCATCAATGACATCACTCACAGCTTCGAAGAAACAGGCTGCTTAGTAAAAGAAATCTTATATGACCCACAAACAGGATATACATCTGATTCCGATATAAAGGGTCAAGTTCTGAGATTTCAAATAGCATTCTACTACCACCGCATTGTATAAGAGATTTCAGCATAGCTAAGCAATAAAAAGTTAATGTCAAGACTGGAGCACACCACAAATGTATTGAAAACTGTGACGAGGTGCAGGTGGTCTAATCAGTGTTGCCAGCTGAATCTGATGAGGCACGGAGATAAAGAAGCCAAGCTGACAGTGACAGAGGAGAACAAGTAACACACCTCAATTGGTGTGCTCCACGCCCCCCTGTGCTTACATCTCCAGTATCTCAGGGCCTTAGTCCTCCTGAGTCTAAGTGTAAGGCTGAGGCTGAGTGTAAAAGAGTAACCCCTCTTTTCCGGACCGGACATGAACCCGGGACTGTTGATGCCCAATTCCTTCCAACCAGAGGAAGAACCAGCACCCCCGGTGGACAGAACAATTAGTATAATCTGCCATGCATTTTTTGAGCCCTAGAACGCTAGACTAGCACTTGCCTTTTGACTCAGAACTTTTAATTACTTATAATAAAAAGCCTTTTCAGTGGAAGAAATAAGGCCAATATATATGACCCGAAGATACATGAAAGGATGCACCTCGACCAAAAACCACGGGCACCAATGAAAAAGAGTCTCACACTGCCATATTGGAGTCATTTTTTGCAAGGAGGACGATCAATGAAATCTGGCTGTTTTGAAGACGTGAGAAGGATGTAAAAAGCTGCTTGGTTGGCACTCATCCCACATTGTCATTGCACTTTCTTACAGGAAACAGGAAAGAAATAGTGTGCCACACATTCTCTCTTTTCTCCACAATTTTGTCAAACAGCTCACTGTGATCAGCCACCAACAGTATAAACCTCTCAACTTTCATGATTTTTTTTTGTGTTCTTTGATTTCATCTCTGTCGTCATCTTCTTATTTCCTGTTTCCCTGTTTGGAGTGGAATGCATCGGTTGTCCCGCAAACGCCATCTTCAGGCAGGGCGTGTAGATGCATCGATATTTCTGAACCCAGATGAAAAGCACACTGCTGAGAAACCATCTGAAGATTTGTGCGAAACTCAATTCGGATCAGTGTGTAAAGGCCTTTACTGCACTCCAAGTCTGTTTCTATGCCTCATTTACTAAGCATTTTTACCTATTGCTTATTTTAATAATGCAACCTATTGTAGCCGCATGTAGCCAACGGACAAGCTAGTAAAGCTGAAAATAAACTGACTCCTTTATATTGTTCATTATGAAATCTCATTGAGGAGTGCATTGCTGTTTAATTTAGGTTTGTTCAACATATTGCAAAATTAAAAGTATTGTTAAATCATAGGCTGTATAAAACTATAGATGTGACATCAACCATAGGTTTTCAATAAATGCTGAAATTGCATGGAGGGTGCATAGAGGTGGGATGTGGAGGTAGAAAAGATGCCAGAGTAGCTGAAAGTTTAAGTCCTAATACAATTGAAATTAAATCGTAAAAAACATGAGCTATTTAACTTATTATGAGGCTTCAAATCAGATTTCATTCTTCTGTAAGTTGGAGTATTTTAACCATTAGAAGTCTCTGCATGCACCGGTACCAATTACACCGGCTGTTTTGAATTAAGTAGGAATGACGCAACCAACCTACTTATTTCAATTTTGATTTCAAATATAATGTGTAGGTTTCAAAATGGTTATTAGTTTTGATATTTATGGATTTAAATGAACATTTCAGTTTCATTTTACAGACCCTGAATCTATGCCATGACGAAACGAAGGGAAACCCTGGGAAGTACAAGACCTGTGAGATGACCTGTGTCACAATGGAACAAAACCTGCTTGGAACAATGTAAATTCAGGAGAGGTTCACTTGTTTTTTTTTTATACAATTTTCCCATTGTTTTGACCTTGTCTTTGCTTTTTGGGGGGATTTTTTCTCATTGTTTGCAGTTAAAAAAAAAAATAAAAAATGTATTTTTGTACAACTTCATGATTGTTGTGTAATGTAATGAAAATATATGTAAAAAAAAAAGTGGCTAGGTTGTACGAAAAATATTACACTAATCCTTGCCGCAAAAACTTTTTTTAAGTTAATTTATTAGAGCAAATCGTGAATTTGTAAAAAAATGCTCAAAATGGCATCCAGAAAAATCACCCACCCAGGTCATTGAATGCTGTTTTTCCAGTATTTATTATTTATTTTTTAACTTACTGAAATATATTTTAATTTAAAATAATTCTGAAGTGCAATGTAAAGTTAAGACGTCAGAGTACAACTTGCGTCACCCAGAAATAGGTTATTTTTCCCCTCAAACAAAATCTAAAAGCAATGATCCAATATATTTTTTATTGAACTAAATTTCTCTCGAACAAAACTAATTTGACATAAATTGATACGGAACTTGTTTCACAGTTTTCCACTGCTCACACTGGCCACAGTTGTATTATTTGAAGCAACCAGACAAGAGAAAAGCAAGAAAATCACAAGCAGTGAAGGACGCTTTTAAAGGCCATTCACACCGAATGTTTGAATTTCTCATATGTGTGCATCAGTGAAATTAAAAGAAAAACAATATTTGAAGGTCTGAGAGTTGAACATTTTTTCAGTATAGTTTAATCTAAAAAGATACTACTAAGGTGAGTCGTTCTGATAGTGGTCAGATGCGTGTCAAACATGAGTTGGAAAGCATTGAAGGAATAACAAACGAATTCATAAAACCCATCAGGAGCAAACCAGGGAAAGGCTTTTTAGCAGAAGGATCGTTAACATTATATTCAAACATAAATCACGTCTCTTTGAATGAAAAAGGCAGTGTGCATTAGGATTTTCAAAGTGAAGTGGGTTCTGAATGTTTAGATCACGTGAAGCCGTTTCATTGACTCGTGTTTGGTGAACGGCGGTTTGTGGGGGAATTCATATGGATGATTAAATGACATCCAGCTGGGGGAGGAAGTGTCTTCGATGAGCGCTTCCTGCATGACAATGCATCGCTCTTCATTGAGTTAAGCGCTCTGTAGATTGTCTGTCAGCTCACATTAATGTTGACCTGGGGTTGCCTCAAACATGGCCTCTGTGGAGAGGTTCATCAAACACACGCACGCAGGGCTGATATAAAGCAACAGTCCACCACCGGTAGTTTGACTCGTCCCAAACATTCTCACAAAAAGCTGCTGTGAGACAGATCAACATTTCCAGAGCTTAAATCTCTATTTAAGATATTTCTATTTAAGCTTTATCTAACACATCACTGAAGAAATGTATTGGAGCAACCTAAGTAAACTCAAAAAGTAATCTATATAATATTTCACCCTGAGAGGTCCCAAAACAATTGTGAAAAGGGGCAAAAACTATTTGGTGCCGACCAAAAATGCTAAATGTTCTCAGAGAATGATCTTAGAGCCTTTGCACATTTGAAAATATAATTACTGAATCCGATAGTTACAGAAAAATGGAACGCAATTAGTGAAAACAATTACTGTGTACTAGGGCTGGGCGGTATGACCAAAATATTATTTCATGGTATGAAAAATTTTATTTCACAGTAGTGACATCTTTCAGAATATAGTTTTTTTATGGGTAGCTATTCCAGAAAATGTACAAAAAGGCTTTATGTAATAAACAAGCTTGAATATTTCAGAAAAGGACTTTTTACAACTTCCCAGCATATCCTTCAGTCTTCAACGGTTTGACCAGTCGCAGCCTTATGAGTGATTTGGCCACGCCTACTTTATTATATTTCGCTGTATACGCACACATAAAAAAAATATTTTCCAGTACACATTTCATTGCTCGGTAATAAGGCTGTGCAATATGAACCAAATAATCATATTGCGATTTTTTTGTATGAATATTGCTATAATTTATCAAACAAGCTACATACAAATGTACTTAGCACACAAGAAGTGCATAACAAAAATTTTCACAGTGAAATAAAACTGTTATAAAATTGTCTTTAAAACAAACATAAATAAATAAAATAAATTAAGATGTACTAACCTCAACTGTGGTTAATAGCAGACTGAACCAGGTCATACTGTGTTTGATAAACAAAACTGTATTAAATTCTCTTAAAAACATAAAACATGAAAAAATAAAAGTTCAACCAACCTGAATTCCAGTCATAACAATAAATTAAAATTTCTGGACTTCAGCATGACCACCACAGCATGTCACCACATTACCCCCAGTACTAAACCCCCAGCACAAGAATATATTCTGAATAAAAATCTAAATAAATTAACAGATAAAATTGCAGTTTAGAAATTGCATAATGATTTATTGCTTATTGTGATTTTTTGTGACTGCGATTACTTGCACAGCCCTACTCGGTAATGATATATACCATCTGTCTGCCCAGCCCTACTGTGTACTACATTTAACACTGACTGCAGATAACAAGTAAAGCATTACAAATAAAAGTTGCAATCACCATTCATTTTGTCTTCACAACTCCCTAGTGGAGATGGTTTGCACGAGTGCACAATGTTTCCTGTTCTTTACGCCACATATAGTGCTAGAAATTGTAACACAAGCTGCTCCACGCAACTTAAAAGATAGCATATGTAGGAAGCTGCTGAGTGAAGCCTAAACTCATATTAAACGATTTGTAATGCCTCTGGACATCAAGCTAACAAGTTCATTGTGTTTATATATTTACACTGGGTTCCACAATTTTTTCACATCTCTCTCTTAAGAGTCAGATTTTTCTTCTCGCAATGCATATTTCTTATTGAAGTGAGTTCTTTTTTGCACCAAATTTCTCTATTAGCATTGCCTTTTTATTTGCAACACGATTCTCTATATACATAAAATTGTTCAAGCGTTCCGCAAGCTTTGTATGATTTTCAGAACTGCATGTTTTAATAATTCGTTGTAGCAAAGTGGTTTTTTTCATTACTTTGTGTTTTCTCTTTTAATCTGATTTCTTAAGTTGTAGCATGTTTAGACCTGGCACCACACTTTGCAGTTGTACGTGATGAATTACAAGTGTTTTTTTGTGTTTGTTTGTTTTATCTATATGTTGCATACCTGTTAACATGCAACACAAAGCTATAATCTATGATTCTATATTGATCCATAGCTTATGTTGAACAGCTCCGGAAGAAATCACAGGTTCCTGCAGCAGGCACTCTCCATCAGCTAGCATCGGTGAGCAACAGCCAGACACCACTTTCACTTCCTCAACCCTCTATTCGTCATCATACTGATTCTGCTTGACTTCTGCATTGTCATGGTGTCTATGTTGCACTCCTTAGTGAAAGACTGAACAGATGACATTTAACGGTTGCAGACAACAGAGATGAGAACGGTACAACGACTACACGTCATTATTCAGAAAACACTACGATACAAAACCATGCAGACTTACTGTTATTTATTTATTTCTAAACTATTTCATCTTAAATATACTTTGTATACTGTAAGTGGTGATGATTAATTTAAGTCGACATACATAAGGTACAGCTGACAAATCTTAACAGCTAGAGTTCACAAATTGCACCACATTACCAATATAATACTGCACTTGTAAGCAATAAACAATATATCAATTCTGTGGAATGCTCCATCGAAAACATCACACACCTTCTGATATTAGCTGAAACATAGTTTCTTGTGAACGGTGAGAAAATATGTCTGTTGTTTGTAAGGATGAAGAAATATGTCAACAGTTGTAGCATGCAAAAATCTGCAAAGTATAGCTGATTTCTATTTGATGACCAATTAGAAACATATTAATTACTGCTTTCATTCACTTTTAATGAAAGACTTCCCGTGTTTAAAATCAATTCCTGTGCTGCTTAGATAAAAACATATCACACAACCTACTTAACATTCCAGTAGGCAACGGTTGACTTGTGTTTCACATTAAAACGCGAAAACAATCCCCACAACAAGTTGAATGCCACCCTGATTCAAAGGATGAGCAAACACCATCTCACATGCAAGTCCACACCCAGCTCCTGCATTAAAACTTCATATAAACTCAAACAACACCAAAGCAACTTGACTCCAACCAATGGCAACTTCCAACCGAATATTGCAACCCAAAGTTTAAAATAAAAAGTTTCACGGCAGTGCGGTTTTCATGAACATTTTAGGACACCCTTCGCAACCGGAGGAAATAACGAGAAGGTGCACCTACTCGAGCCAAGGAAACAGTCCGTGATCCTTCGGAAGCAGCTTGTGGAAGGCGGACCATCTTCCATGTCTGACGGCAAGCGAGTAATGATAACTCTTGATACGATATGCGTCTAGTTTAATGTCGACCAGTTGCTATAAATGAAACGATCCGAGCCTGACACGCCGGATGACATCAAAGCGCGTCAAGTCTTCAAGACGCTCCGTGTGCGCACTGAAGGGTCTATTTCCAGTTGTGTAGACGCACCCCGTCCTCTCCTTCCGAGCAGAATGTCGCAAATGAAGGCAAAGAAGCGACCCGGGCTCGAGTGAAGCCGGAGAACGGCAGTGAGAGTGGCGGCGTTCGCGTTTCTCCTCCCCGGCTGCGCCGCACTCTGATGCAGCTGCTGCGCTTCGGATTGCTGGAGTGTGTTTTCCCACTGCTCACGGGGGGAATGGGGGCGTCATTTCTCAGGGCTGGACATCCTCTTGTGTTTTAGTGTCGACCCAGGACGTTGGGGAATTAATATGAAAGTAGCGTGTTGGGACAAATGGGTTTTTATAATGCTTCCACTAGAGGCCATTCTCCGCTGTGTTGGTGCCTTCAGGGTCCTTCGAGAACATACAGTTCGAGTTTTCAGTTTCTCTAGCTTTGAGATCTCCAGGTCACGGGGAGTATTCAGACACACGCAATACAGACTGTGCGTAAAAATCACGCTGTCAAAAGCTATAAACGAGCGTATATATAGTGACGAGGCAGAGGCAGGCGGCAGAGCTGGAGAAATCCACTGCTTGCTGCTGCGGACTGACGCGCTCTGACGTCAGCAAGCGTCAACGACTGGTTGCGTGTGTGCGTGTGTGTGTGTGTGTGTGTGTGTGTGTGTGTGTGTGTGTGTTGTAGAGAGAAAATGGACTGTGTGTGACACATAAGTGCACTCACACCCGTGTGTTTTCTTGGGTTGGGTTGGACACTAACGTTATATATATATTTTTTTTATTATGGTACAGCTTATTCCCCTAAACATAAAAAATATGGCACTGTTTATTTAAATACATATTTTGTCTTTTATTTCAAACCTTTTATTTCAACTGATTTTGAGTGTTTGCCCACAGACTGGCACACACTCGGTGAGATACAAAAAAAAATCCAGAAAAATAAATTGAGAAAAGGTTACTGACTTGTACGTACATGAGGGAAACATTGTTCCCTTTCAAAAATATTACCTTTGGCAATCACAGATGTTTGCAAGAATCTCACACAAATACTCTCAAAGTTTTTAAGGTTTGATGTTTTGCAAATCAAACCTGCCCCCTCTGTATTTTTTTTTTTTTTTTTTTTTTTATGGGGAATTACAGCATTTTAGATTTTTGTTCTGTACATGTACCACTCCAACTTAAGTCTCGAGAAGCTTAAATAGTGTTTCAGGAAGGCTGAAGCTAAACTGTGCAGCCCTCCAGGATGACTTTGGACATGCCTGGACTAGGCCACTCGATTGGTTTCTTTTTAAGCTACTCCTTTGTTGTCTTGGACATTTGTTTGGGGACATCGTTTTGCTGTAATACCCATTTATGACTCATTTACAATGTTTTCTTGAGGTAAGGAGAATTTCACCCAAAATTTGATTCAACTTGGCCATTACCTCTTTGATGTGGTGCAGTTGTCCTTTTCCTCCAGAAAAGACCCCCAATGCATAATTAATCCACCTCCATGTTTCACAGTGTTGGTGGTGTTTTAGGTTCATAGGCAACTTGCTTGTTTCTGATACTCTCCACTCTCAGATGTATATTGTATTGTATATCTCAGCCATGTCTTGCTTTGAATACTCTTGTTTGAGCTGTGTCGTGTTTTTTATACTCTCTCGTCTAACTTTGTCTTGGTCAGTAATTTTTGGTATTGGCTATGTCTTGGAACTCTCTCACCTAGCTGTGTCTTGATCAATAACATAGACCAAAAAAATGGATGAACGCCTCTTGCCATTGGGCTAATTTGAGGAAACCACGAGCTGACCTGAGTGTTGCCATAACAAGGTGCACATGGGACTTCCTGAAAAGGATGGAACCATTATGGTTTCAGAACTCCACCTGTCTTCCACATGACCCTCTCACATGCAGCCTTTTATATACAACTTATTTTGTAATTGTAAACACTAATTTGTTCATTGTATAGATAACTTTCGATTTGTAAATAACGAAATTTCGGAGGAAATAATTTTTATAGCTTGGCTTATTCCCATGGACTTGTTTTGGACAGAAAACAGTCTGCAACCAACACAATGGTGGTGATCGCCGCAGTTTGGCTTCACTCTGTCAGACATGTGAGACCTGGTCAGTAATCTTGGCTTGGTCCCAAAAATCTTTTGTATCAGTTGGGTCTTGTTTTATGATACTTTCCACTCTCAAAACTCTCTGGTCTCAGACTCTAACGTCTTGGTCTCCTTATTCCTTAGTCTTGATCTTAGTACTTTTAAGTCTCAACTGTATCTTGGTCTTGAGTGGTCTAGACCTTGTCTTGGTTTCAATAATCTCTGTTCCCGGCTATGACTTGGCTTGATATGTTGTGTTGATGTGCACTTGTGGTCTTGTAGACATGTAGCCACAAATTGGAAGGATGTCATCAGTAATTTTACACTGTTAAGCGCACTCTTAAGATAAGTTTTAGGTGAATCAATGCAAGGAAAATTTTATTATTTATAGTAAAAAAAAAATCATGAGTGTAAATATTCCTCATGTAAACACCGCTCCACAAGTTTAAAAGGTGCTGTTCAGGGCACAGCCATACTCCCCGGACTTGGCTGTGTCTTTGTCTCAATACTCCCTGTTCTTGGTGGTGCCTTGGTCTTGATACTCTCCAGTCTTAGCAACATCTTGGTCCTGATCTCTAAAAATCAAACAACACTAATATGTAGAAAATTATGCTTCTTATTAACATCCTAATGGACTTTCACCTTAAAATCTGAGCAGTTTGACGATGCTGCTACAGTTTATGGCATGCCTGCTCTTGCAGTTCAGCTCTTTGTAATTATTACAGGAGTTGGGTTTCTTTTCTTCAATCCTTTTTTACCCTGAGGTTTATTCAAAGGATTTCCTGTATCATTTTGACGTCCCAATGACGTCTGTTGGCCCCACACTTTCCAAAACGTCGAAATATGTCTTAATCCCATGACTGAGCATTCAGACTTTTGAGTTGGAGATGAAAATTAGATTGTGCATATTATTTCTTCATCTGCTGCTGTGTATGGCCATATACTTTTATTTCAGTTGTACTGCATTAGTGCAACTAGCTTAAGTATGCAGGGATGTTTTGTAATTCAACTCCTTTTCAAACAACAAATTGCTTTCCGGTGCTTTCCAGACTGAAATGCCACTGTGAACTTGACGGCAGCAGTTTCTCATGGTATTCTCCCACAAGAACAGTTAATGAGATGAATTCATGCCTTTTTGAAGTAGTTGTGGGGTGGATGTCAGTAGCATGCTCATTTGCAACGAGCAAATTCCTTTGGTCGGAGCAGTATACACTCAGCCAGACCATCACATAAATCCTGTTTCCTGAATGTTTGTTCATGTTTGTATGATAATGTCAGTGTTTAACCTGTGGTTAGACATGTTTTTTAAAAGGTATGATAGATTAGATAGAAAAAAATATCCTGGATTATATATAATGATCTGTGTTGACTGACCTTGTCCAGAGAAGAAAATAATATATGTGTCATTCTCTGTAATTTTATTCTTTCTCGCATATCCTTTGCACAGCTATCACGGTTCACCTACCACTGATTCAGTACATTGCGGGTTGTTTTTGGCGAGCATATGTATTTTATACGGGCGAAGGAATTTAGTACAAGTGGAGGAAGAAGTGCCTCAGGAAACTGCACCACCATGAGAAGAGCTGTCATCGGCTGTGCAGTGAATGTCATCATCTCCCTCATCATCATTACTACTGCAATGTCAATACATCTATTACAACAATTAGAATGAAGTATTATCATTCTGGAAATTGTTATTTTTATAAGTGTTATTTTTGTACAGTTTGTTTAGGCTATTCAAGGACACAGAAGCGAGGTGTCGGCAAACAGTTCTTTAAATTATTAGCAAACGTACTTTCAGTACCATTACAGCAAAGAACTCTGCCCACAATGAGGAACATAAGTGCCAGCTTGAAATCCAGGCCCACAAACTTCCTGCTCGAATAGAGAGCAAGGATCCTGGGTAAGTGTGCTCCTCCTTACCGGAAACAACTATGCTTTTTTATCATTGTTAACAAACTTATTATCGCAAGACATGGATTAACACGACAACAGATCAGACAGGACAGGGAATGAACTTCATGAAGATGAAGCAATAACCAAGCACTTGCATGTCTTGTATGGTGCAAGAATAGCACACATGAGGCGAGAAAATAGGCTAGGAAGCAGATGAGAGACTGCTGCAAATGGGGCACATAATGACCAGTAGGTGACAAAAATAACGGACACAGAAAGAAGGGAAAACTGACAAATAATGAACTATATTATACGGTAACAACTATCCCCAAGTGTATCTGATTGCGGCCTGCAGTAAAAGGGGCTGGTGAGGATCAAGCCCATGACAGCCATGTCCCTCTTTGAGATTATTGGCCACCTCTCACTTCCGGGTACAGTACAGCGTATCTGATCGTTCCGCCCTTGTGTAACTTAAAGCTCTTAAAATCACACGGAATAGAGGAGGTAACTGTAACTTAAAACAACCTGAAGTCAATGTGAATCAAAAAGTAGGTTAGGGTTAGGTTTAGGGTTCAATGCTACTGCCTCATTTGGGTTGGCGTAGTAGCATTGAAGCCACCAATAGTAGTGAAGAATGAGTTAGGGGATGCGGCTGGACTGGGCATGTATGGCCCTTTTACTGCATGCCACAATCAGACCCCTCTCCCTATCCCTCTTATAGCTTTACACACTCTTATTAATTACGCTTTAACCTAACGCCAGTGGTCCTGGAACATAGGAATGTGTATAAACAGTTGTGCTCATAATTTTACAGAATGTTTAATTTCTTTAAACTTTTTTCAACTTGTGGTGGTTGGGTGAAGCCATTTTTTGTCAAACAACTGTTTTTACTCTTTTTAAATAATAATGACAGCATCATATTAATTACCCAGGTTAAAAGTTTACACATCCCTGCTCTTAATATTTCTTATTCACCCTTTAACATTAACAGCAGCCTGAAGTCTCTTTGGGTAGTTGTCAGTGAGGTTCTTTATATTCCCTTTTGGTAAAGCGGCCCATTCTTTTTAGGAAAACTTTTGGGATCTTGTATGTCCTTTTGGGATCTTGCATGAACTGCACGTCCAATAACGGCCCATGTTACAGTTTCTGGGTTGATGAGTGCACATTTTCCTCCAGTATCTTCTGAGAACATGCTGCATTCATTGCATCAATTTTGACCAAGTGTTTTTGTGCCTTTTGAGCTCACACATTCCCAAAACATCAGTGACCAGCCTGTTCAGTGACCCATGTGTTTCACAGTGGGGATGGTGTTCCGTTCATGTTGACTCCTCTCCAAATTAAGTGTTATGGTTGTAGCCAAAAGTTTAAATTTGGTTTCATTGCTCCAAATATCTATGTTTCACAAGTTTGGATGCTTGTCTTTGAGCTGTTTGGCATATTTAAGCGGACACTTAGTGGCATTAGTGGTAGTAGTAATGGCTTCCTTCTGGCAACTCTACCATTCAACCCCTTTTCTTCAAGTGCCTCCTTCCCAGCATTGCAAGTTCCATTTCCTGTACATCTTTTGAAATGCATCAATGGATTAAAAAGGCAAGGTTCTATCAGGAGACTAGAAACTCAGAAACCTTTTCTGCACAAACAATGATTACAATCAAACAGGTCAAGGTGAGGATGAGTACCATTATAAACCACTCGAACAGATTGTGTGCCTGTTATCAGACCGATGTCACCAGGGTGATTATGTGTTGGTTTTGGTGCATAATAAACAAAAGTATGTTGTTAGATTGTTGATAGTGAGTTGCATCTGCTGGCTGCTGTTGGCCAAATGGGTGTTACCCAACACACTTTTTGTTTGTACCTAACATAATGTTACCCAACACACTTTTTGTTTGTACCTAACATAATGCATTTTCCCCCAAAAAAATCCAATTTGGGATGAAAAAAACAAAAAAAATAGCACAATAAAATATTCTCAAGTTCTGGATTCTGACAGTCAATAATACTTATTATAATGCTTTTAAGAGTTTCCATAAGAGACTGATACATGGACCCTCAAAACACAATTAGCAGGTTATGCACTGGGGTTAATAGATTCCATAATTGAAGCAAATGGGATAATGGTGCCCCCCTCTAGCAGTTGGTGCCCTACGCAGACTGCGTACTTTGTGTGTATGGATTGGTTGCATCACTACTGGTTGCATCACTCAATTGCACCATTGCTGCTGTGATATAAAATTCCCAGCAGCTTAATCTCTTAGTATCATACAGTTCAGATATTGACCAGTTTAAACATTCAAGCAGCTGTAGGGAAGTAATCCACCATCTGCAGTAACCTCACTTGCATACAGCCTACTACTCGGGACAACTTCTTTACAGTAGTTATGTAATCATGCATAGATGATTAAACTCAGGCTTGCGATTCATGCAAAAAAAGTCTTTAGAAACCATGTTACAACATTGTCCCTGTGACAAAGACTACATTTGATAGCCAGAGACTCAGCTAATTTCTGTCAGGAGGGGAAAAGAAGACACATAGCCAAAATTACTGATCGGTGGGATAAAATACAAATGCAAAATCTGAACTTTAAATTGTTCAGAATCACTTGTTTATTTTCAATCTTCACACACAGTCAAATAAAAAAAAAAAATCAATCCATAAATCCAACGTACATTTAAACAGGATGAGTTAACTCAAAATATGACTGGGTGGATCTTTAAAAAATTCTAAAAGACGTATTACAATACGGTTAGTAATAATAGACATATTAAAATATTTAAAGAGAACAGATTAGCAAAAAAACAACAACAATTTGACCTTTTGGGATGATGGAACTAACTACTAACACAGACATCTGCAATGCCCTTGATAACATTCATTCATTCATTAATTTTCCAACCTGCCGGTTCCGGTCTCCAGCACACATTGGGCGAGAGGAGGAAGTACATCCTGGACAAGTCGCTAGTCCATCGCAGGGCAACATTCACTCACTCAGGGGAATTTAGATGATTCAATTTACCTAATTGCATGTTTTTGGGATTGTGGGGGTTTGGTGAATATGAATATAAACCAAACAGATTTGCTGAAAACATAAGTCTGCCTTCATTTCTTCTTTGAAATCATTTACTTGTCCATTGGCTGACCATTGACCATAAATGTTTAAGTCTTGATTCTAAAACTCAGTACATATTACTGATTTAAATCTGCTTCTTTGGTTTTATTAAAGACTGTATGTGTTTTTCAAAAGATGAAATCAGTTTGTATCACCCAACCACACACTAAGCCTGAGGAAACTACGGAAATATACCAATAAAGGAAACTGACCTGTAATAGATTTAGACACCACATCCGAGAAGACCAACAGTTACGAAAGTGGGGAGCTTGGGGTGATGAATACCAAACTATTTGTAACATGTAAAGCAGAAATGTCAGAAGGAATTTTGTGGAAGGAAACCCTAAAATAAGCCGTTCGCTGCTACCTTTTATGCCCATTCTAACCACCCAGTGTTTTGAGCCTGAAGGCAAAGGAAATATTCAGAGACCAGACTGTGGTTATTATGTCACGCAGCTTTTAGGGATTTCCTATGCTCTGTATGTTCAAGTGCAATTACTCTTAATATCATAGAGCTTCACTGTGCAGGAAATAAAGATTTGCATGTTAAAGCAAATAATAGGCAAATATGGAAGAAATAACAGAGGAAATGTAAATATTACTATTTCATCACAAGTACTTTTTTAATTGTAAGTGTAACATTTGTAAAAATTTAAAAGAAATTCTGTTTTTTGCACCACATTTTTCTCTTTTGATCCAGCCAATACCAATGTCAAAGTGTAACCTGTGCAAATTTTCTGCAACAATCAAGATTACACTGACAGCTGAGATCATGTGTCTTTAGCATATGATGACATCACTTTTCATAAAGAAAGTGCTACTAAATCAAGCACTGAATTTTCTTCGAGGCGTTTCAATTAATTTTGGGACGATGAAGGTTTTATACAGTGAACCTCCATTGGAACTATAGGTTTTGTAAAAGCTTGACCTATTGAATAATTTTATTTAAATGAAAAAAAAAGCTTACAGTTTTATGCCAAATGTTTATGTTTTCTTTTATAAATCACTGGTTGTCTGCATAAGAAATTTAAGTTAAATGCAATGTTGGGTTACTTCAGAAATGTAATTAAATTATTGATTACTGATTACTCCTTTTAAAAGTAATCAAGTTACTCTTTTGACATACTTTACATTTACTTTATTAGTTACTGCTCAAAATCTACCGAGGCATTCGTGCAGAGGGACAAGTACAACGTTCTGGAATGGCCATCTCAGTCCCCAGAAAATAATTGAAAATGTGTGGTGTGATTAAGAGTAAGTAGGCTGTCCATACTCAGAAGCCATCAAACCTGACTGAACAGGAGATGTTTTGTTCAGAGGAACAGTCCCAAACTCTAAATAAAAGCTATAAAAAGCATTTAGAGGATGTTATTTCTGCAAAAATGCAAAAAATGTGGCCAAACGTATTCACATTTTATTTAAATAATTCTTGCACACTGTCCATAAATCGTATAAAATGTATCTCTTTTCAATTATCACTGCGTTCTCCTATATGAATTTCTCCAGACAACCAATGATTCATGAAAATTTGAAGGGGTGTCCAAACTTTTGAATAGCACTGTGTAGTTCAGTTCATACATTGTATAATCTCTCTGCTTTTTTCGTTACTTTCACGCCACATTGCTTTTGAATCTAACAAAAAATGGGGTTGTTTGCCAACATCACCATTATTCATCAGCCAAATGCGTCATTGGACGTACTTTGATAATGGCTTTTCAACAGGTCAGAATTTGCATATGGGAAAATCAAACAGAACTTTTGGTAATAAACAATGGGAAAATATCTGGCATAGAAGACAACACTTTCAAAAAGAGAGATGAATCCATCTCTGGCGGATTACATTTATTCTATAGCATACACTTTAAAATAAAGAAGGCTTTTTGAGGATGAATTGTGCATTTCAACCTAAATGAGGCAGGTGTGAAAGCAACCTTGTATTTGAACACTGTAACAGAACAATATTTCGTTCAATCGCTCATTTACTATCACAATGGACAACGAAAATCGGTCGCATACCTAAAACACAAACACTCATGATTTCAAACTCATCCTTTGTGCACTGCTGTCCAAGGTTACAGGCTTCTGCTAAACCACAGACAGAAAGAGACACACACATTTTCTCTTTCTTTAAACGTCTGCTGTGACAATCCACAGGACAGCCGGGGCATTGACGTCAGAGGCAGGCCTATGAAAAAAAATGGGTCCCTGGGGGCTTGAGGGAACTTAAACTCATCTTCACAGCCTCAAACTATTTCAACAACGATGTTGAGAGGCAAGTGTTTAGCCGCTTTTTACAGCGTGACTGAAAAGAAAGCCTCAGAATGCATCAAAAACACGATGGCAAGATGCAGCTGCCAAACACTCTTGCCATTCGTGGTTTTCAATTCATTTGTTCCAGCTTTGGAAATGTGGTCCTCGCCTGTGCCGGTCTTCTTGTCTTCTCTGCAAGAGGAAGCACAATGCCACTCGATCTGTAAATACGAGTGAAACAAACTGTTTTAAATGTGTATTGCTGGTGCTGCATGCAATACTGAAGCTGCTGATTCCCAGAGATCATTGCTTTAATGAGATTCTCTGACGTACTGCTGATGCATATTGAGATTAGAGTGACGTTGGGCCAGTGCTCCAGTGTTGCGTGAGCGCTGCTGTAAAGAGAATATGAGCGGACGGTGCCACAAGCACTGCAAGCAGGGGGAGATGCCACCATCATTGATGCAAGTAAAGACTGGCAAACCAATATTTTCTGTTCTAATTACCTATTTATTTGCAAAATTTGGCTGAATTAATGTAAGCCTTTTATTCAATTGTTTATACTATTCTACCACAAAAGAAATCATATTTAATGTAGAATTTGTTAATATTGCTTTTAACATTTTTTTTATATTGAAATACATTTTTTGAGTCTTTTGAGACAAAACGGGAAAACGGGAAATTGTTTGCAATTTGCAAAAAAAAAAAAAAAAAGAAAACAAGCCCATTTTAAGTGCAAAAAAATTCTTAATTTATATTTTTTGTGGTATTTAATCTTCAATCTTTATAGTGTAGCTAGATATTCTGCAGTCACCTGTTAAATAGATGGCAATAAGAGAACAATCATCTCAGGTTGTGCCACGGTGAAGTTTGGTATGAGCGATTCATGAAACGGTTCTTTACTGTGTCGTTTAAAAATCTGCTAATAAAAAACATGTATTAAAATAAAATGATTTTTGATCTTGAATGCATTGCAACCGGAGACTTCTATAAAAAAAAGTAAAAAAAAACAATGATATGCCATTGTTCTCTTTTGCCACACTTTCATTAAAAAAAGTCAGCAGACAAAAAAAAATACAATTAAAAAATGTAATCACATTTACAAATGAAGTAATTTCATAATATGTCTTACATGTTCTTTAAATTTCATCCTGATTATTAAATTTTTTTTACAAATGTGTTAAAAACAACAATTATTCCATTTTTCAGTAAGTCTGTCATTCGTAGTGAAAACATAATTCAGTAGCGATATATTTGCTAGAGCTGCACATCTTTCAGGGATAAACGATTCAATTTGGATCTAAATGCACAGGTTACTATTACATTTTTAGTGTAAAAAACAATATATTTTTATTGTAGACCGATTCCAAAACTACATCATTCACTTTCACGCAATCCTCAACAGACGTAGAACACATGAGAAAAATAGACGTAACCTAAAACAGCATAAAATATAACCTCAGGGAATGTAACAGCGCCAACCGAATCCAAGTCATGCCACAATTGATCAAAGACTCAACAACCGGATCATTCATGAACAATTTAAGAGACTGACCGATTGCATCAGTTTATCATTTATCATTGTGTATAACGAAATACGCTAATATCTACCTATGGGATTTTAAAAATAATTATAGACAGTTTATTTTTTGCAATTCACATTTTTTTATATTTAGTCACAGTTGCAGTTGGTCCGGGTGGCACAATGGGTCCCCCACAGTCCCACAAACATACGTCAGGTTAATTAAATAATCTAAATTCCCCTTAGGTGTGAATGTGTGTGTTGCCCTGCGATGTACCCCTGCCTCTCGCCCAAAGTGAGCTGAAGATGGGCACCAGCAAAAGTGAATAAGCAGGTAAGAGGATGAATGAATGCATTTGGCACCACATTTCCGTTTTAATTTCTCTGTATTAAAATCATTATTAGATTTAGAACTTTCATTATTACATTATTAGAACCCCCCTCTATCTCTTCATGAGCTGCAATCAGAACTTAAGCCATCGTAAAAAACTGATCAACACAGCAAAGAGATTCATCAAAGAGTAAGAAATGTTATATTTACAAGAGCAAAAGCTAATGATACGTAACCTTTGTAGCGACATCTTTGATCACAAAACTGTTACGCATCCATTCTTCAGTCTGCTTTGTGGAATAGTATGATGTCTGGATGTTCATTACTAATATCTAGCTCCTTGACAGCATTCCAAGAACGCAGAAAATGTTTAATGTATTTGGTCACTTTTTCTTTGTACTGCTGTTTTGAGTAGTATCGAATGGCTACATTTAAAACTTTCTTCATATCGTCCATTGGGTTTTTTGTTCCCAGACCCCTGCCTAAATTTTCCCCAAAAATAGCCTAGAAATCTGAGATCCCGCTGTGCATTTTTAATTAATAATGAAGACTTATCATTTCTTGTGAAGGAATCAAGTGTTAAGTGTGTGCATCAGTCCTCTGTGTTGTGTTTTTTGAAAAGTTTATATTTTTTAAATTACTTCATGAATTTAACGCTTTATATTCAAGCAGAAACAGGAACTGGTTATAGTTATTAGCGTCTTACAGGGTTTATTATTATTATTATTTTTGCCTAAGGATTGCTGGCCATTTCTCAGCAAGCTATTGCCTTTTCTTTCTGCTGTTGGACTGCGAAGCCTCTGTGATTTTTGCTTGCTAACCTGGCTAAAGCCAATGACAATAAGAAAGGGCTTTGAGGCACATTGTCTTCATTAAGCGAGTCGAGTCTGAGCATCACAGAAAATGGAGGCTAGTCTCCATTTTAAAGAGCTTCTGTGCTGATTTCTGATTCCAGGAATATTGTAACAGTAGCCTGGAAGACAAAGGCAGAGGGTTTTGCGGATTTCACCTCAGTAAGGAGTAATCGTGTACGAGTAAAAGTCACTTTATCTTATAAATACAGCCATTGAGTTCAACCGAGAGCCACGTGCACTCATGACAACTCCCAAAATCAATCAGTTCAAAACACCTAACAGAGTTTTCCCAAAACATTTCCTTTCTACGTCACTGTGGTACTCAGAGGACAATATGGTCACACACAGACACACACATGTGACATCCATTGAGACCAGTGACCTGGAATTTCAGAGCGGCCGTTCTCAACTTGAATCATTGCATGCCCTCATTAACTCCAAGAGCTGATTATGGTGATAAATATGACACACGTCACTGTCTCCGGGGCTGTCGTGAAGAGGGAGAAAATGCAAATTCGAGCAGCACATTTATAGGCCTTATATAGTGCACACTGTGGTCTGTTGACGTCAGTGAGGGACGTCTGAAAAGCTTGCTGCGCAACAACATCAAAGCCCGCACAATTACCGCTGCACACATTTCTCTTTCTTCACACTTTTTCCTAACTGTGTGTGACATTAAAACCAAGCACACTTAACACAGGCCCTTCCCTAATCACACACATAGTCGCACTTTTCTCTTTCACTGTGTGCACATTTTTATTCATTGTACAACAACGACAACATTCCATGTATTTAATTCAGAAATTGCACAAAAGCAGCTCCATATGAAGGAACCAAAGGATGTTTTGAAATCTTTGCAAAAAAAAAAAAACAACACCATTTCCTTAATTGCATCTTGCCATTCTCACCAACAGTGTCGAAAAAATACTAGTAATGTATTTTTAAAAGTAATATTCCTAAAATAACTTAAATCACAGTATTATTTTCCAATAAATGTAACAATTTCACAACTTGTCATGCTGTTAGCTACTTTTGCTAACCAATGCACACATTTATTGTAATTTTGGCAAAATGTTGACAATTATGTGGAATAAATATGTGGAAAAAAAACTACAGGCAAACTCAAATCAATCAGTAAGATATCTAGTCTATCAAGTATCTTTTCTAAGTGTAAGATTAACTGTATAAAAGACACCTGCCCACAAAAAAACTCATTCGACCTGACCAGATCAAGGATGTTAGGGACTAGATTGTAGATCTAAACAAGAAAAGAATGGTGAGAAGCTGAGAATCCATGCAAGATTTGCAAGAGTTTCAGAGATCATGACAATCAGCTCAGTACTACATGAGAGCATCTCCTTAATGTCTGGGACCAGTCACCAAGAAAACAATTGGTTTGAGAACCTGTCATGCCGGCAATGTCCCACTACTCAAGCATATGTAAATGTCTGTCTTGAGTAGTTTGTAAATGAACATCTGAATGACGCAGATGAGAACTGGCAAAAGTGTGAACGGAGTAGGCCTTAATTAACTAATCGCACAATAATGTGAAATTCTCTCTCTCTCTCTCTCTCTCTCTCTCTCTCTCTCATTTGCTATTAACAGTTTTAACGTTCACAACATTCATTACTTATATTTCTTTACTTGTCTAGGACATTTAAACACCCAGCAAAATGTGTTACGGGCTAGCATCAGATCAGACCAACATTTGCTGTTTAGAATTTGCTTGTTTAAAGGAGAAGGAATGCTGCCTGTTAATCCATGTCCAGTATCCTTAACATCAAACATAGAAATGGGGATATTATGCTTTTTTAAAGGGGATTTTTGTTCTACCAAAGGGACAGGACGACTGCACCACATCAAAGAGAAGATGGACCTGGTGCCTAGAAATGCCCAATGTCTGTGATCACTTGGTGACTTTAACGGGATGTTTTAATGGGTCAAATGGCTCATGTATGTGCAGATGAAAAATCATACAATTTTTCTAGTTTTTCTTCCAATGTAAATTTTATTTTATTTTTTTACAATTTATTAAGACTCACTTAAGAATCATTATCCAATGTGCTGTATACATTAAGTAAATGAAGCAAAAATTAGAAGCAAAGAACCCAAACTTAAAAATAAATCTTAAAGTAACTAAACAAAAGTTGAAAAAAAAAAATAAGTTTTGCATAATCCCAGATTATAAAACATGTAAATACTGTTTAAAACAATTGTGAACAAATAAATTTGGATTTGGGAGAAATACAAGTCTAACAGTCTATTCAAACCTTCTATTAAGAGTATTTTGAGTAATATTTGGGTGAAAGCTGCAAACTAGTGACCTCTTTTTGAAGCCAATATGTTCATGTTTGAATAGGATTCTGTGTTTTTCCCATTGCTTAACATATTTCTAATTTAATCATAACTAATTCCTGGAGAAGCAAGTAATTTTTTAAACCAATTGCAAGCACTTATATATGATCTATACCAATTATACCAAACAAGTTCTGATGACCATCAACATAGGTGGAAAGCCAGTCTGAAACTGAAACAGCTGCATAGGAAGCAATCAACTGGCCGATGAACAACCAAACTCTGTTAGTAATGGCAAGACTAAGCACTGTAACAAGACACAAGGTAGTTATCAACCGGGTCTCTTCCAGACAAAGATTCTAAAGCAGACTCGGGTTTAACATTTTTGAAGAGCAACAAAGTTATTATCAGAAAATCTCAGAAAACCGACGCATATATTCCCACACAGTTTTAATGCACTTGCCGATTAAGTTCCTTTTAAATATAACTACAAACGTCACATCAATAATCTATATAAATAAGCACAGTTCAAATGCAGCTGTGAGACTGATTCATATTTCAGTGAGGCCACGTGTGCTGCATGTGCTTCGTCACTTCATTACATAATACTGTACAGTATGTCAGTGAATGCAGTCCATGGCTGTTAGCATAGCCTGAGTTTAGCCGTTCTTTATTAAATCTTTGCTTTTCACTCAAAAAAAAAAAACAGAACAGAACAGAACAAAACTGCAAATCTTTAACAGGAAACATTGAAGGCCATTAGTTCTCTACTGTACACACTGAGCACAGCCGTCATTCTGCAGCTGAGCTACTGTCAGCAGAATTTCTGCACAATCTCCTGGATTTTAAGAGCTTTTGCAACACTTTAAATTGGGGAATTGATTGTATTAACAAACAATAGGTTAAGAGCATTTACTTTATACCCTTTTGGTCTTGTTTTACTAAATTAAGAGTTGCATTGAACATTTTCAGATTCATTTTATTTTTTATTTACTATAAGAAAGCCTCTGATTTCCGAATTAGTTATGTTCATTTGCTTTAAAGCCAACAGAAACCTAAATGTAATTATTTCAAATATCTTTAAGCTTAATTTTAATAAAATATTTAAAATATGTGTGTTGTTTAAATATGGCAAAAGATATAAAGTAAATAATTGATTGTATGGGCTCAGCAAAATGTAAGTAAATTTTTTTTTTTACATTTTTTGTGATTTCTTTCAACCTTTAAAAATGTCCACTTCGAGTAGAAAACTATTATGTTTAGTTAATTATTTTACTCAGATTGTCAACATTTAAAATGTAATGACTGCATTAAGTTTCCCTTTGCTGCCTGTATTTTATTGAGAATCCACTGTTCACATTTTGTCTTTTCATATTTTATTTTAGACTAATACTTCATTGCTCCTTTCAGATTGATTTCTTTTAGAATCGTATTAGTTTTTGTAACTTTATCTCAGTATAGGGGGTTTAAAATCCTAATCGTTTATTTATATTCTCAAAAAAGATAAAGATCTATTTTATTGCGGTTGAAATGAAGGGAAACTTAAATCTTTAGCGCCATCTCTAGGGCGAAACAAGAAATTGCACTTAATATAATTGTTTTTTTTTTCCAGTAAACCCACATCACCTTCAGTGTTAATGAGCCCATTTCATATGATAATCATTTAATTTTCTCTCATTTAAAGCCAAACTTTATTCACTGCACCAAAAGCCACGCTCAAGGTAAATGTTATACGTTATAAAAACCATTTCATAACAACGTAATAAAATAAATAGGTATTGCTTTTTTAAAGCTTTTACTTCAGCGATGGCAAATACAAATATTATTAAAATGTCTAAAATCACAACCCTACATCGTTTGGTAACATGAGTGTTTACAGATCTGGCTTTAATAAATTAAATAAAAGATTTAGAGTTTTTAAATTTGACATGAAAATAAGACATTTATGACTATTTTATAAGATACTGTTAGTAGTGAACCGGTGACCTAACAAGAACTGGTGACCCTATATAGGGTATGCTCCTATACCTTTCACCCAGTGTTCACCAGTATAGAACCCAGCGGTCACCCATGTTAATTGGCATTCATAATCCGTGAAAAAAGATAAATTAATCAAAAGCTAAACATGAGTGGTAAATGTAAAAATATTACATTAATCTATTACTATATTTTACGAATGTTGTGTATTAGCGTAACACGAGCCCCAGTGTTGAATCCTGCACAGTTGCACATATGTCTCACTCCATGGGCAGAGGAAGTGCCCACACTCATATTATGCTTGCCAGGGGAAACTCGCTTTCTGGCTCATGAACACCAAACACACTGTTTGAACCCTGGTTATAGTTATAGTTTAAACAACCTGCTACGCACATGTTTGGCCTGTGGGAGGAAATGGAAGAACATTGTGAAAAGCCACTCAAAGGCTCGGTGAAATACAGCAGGAAAAGAGCTTTAGAGAAAACCTTTTTTATATAAAAATGAAATTATTTGAGCTGACATTCTTTCGACATGCTAAACAAGTGATTTCTTTTGGACATTATCATTTGGGTAAATGGCATCTTGAGAGGATTGCATGCTTGAAAGACTCGCTCAATGAGACATGGTGTGCAGAGCGTGGACTGTCATGCTAATATAACACATTATAAATGCAATGTGTTATGATGCTACATTATACTGTGAAAGAGTCCAGTGTTCATAATTTATTCAAACAATGCTGGACATTCCGTGCTTGACAATGTATTATTTGATTCCAGAGTGTGGGAGCTGGTGGAGGCTTCTGGTGGATGAGCAGACTGTGCTTTCTTGCTTTTCACCTCCATCGTGTTCTCTGTGAATAACGGTTTAAACTGTATTTCCATTTGCAGACAAAACATTAACACTTTGAGCAGTTCTTCACCTCCAAATTAAAGGCTGCTCACAATGTAAGCAACCATGCAGAGGCCAAGCATGCTATATTTGAATGACTATGTCAGTAAGTCAATTTACAAAACCAAAGCTTCTCTGCCCACCAACCAACCAACTAAACCAACCAACCAAAGAAGCAAATCACTATTTGCAAAATGAATAACAGTAATTTAATAGCTATATAAGAATGAACCCTGTTCTCTGCCTGCTTTCAAAACTTTGTCAAAGATTTTTATTCAATTAAAAGTTTTTTATAGAATTTTTATAGTGAAACGAGTCCATCATATTGTTATCATCATGTGAGCAACATGCATGTGTTTGCCCCACTCCTTGAAAATTTCTCTCATATTGTATAATGAGTGAGACGTGTAAATCAAACAAAGATCATACAAAATAAACTCTGTTTAATGTGTTTTATAATATTTCACAAACATTTCTCAACCAACAAAATTAATTTTTGCAATAAACTGTTTTATCATTAAATATTAACACCAATTAAATTCAAGTTCTTAAAAATGAAAATAAACCCCAACAGAGATTGTTTCAACAGTTTTAGAGTATATTTAAGAACCGATGTTTTTTTGTGTTTTTGCTTGTGGTTTTGGTATTTCTTTTCAGGTGTTGTTCATTTTTTTCTGTTCATACAGAGAGGAGACAATCCCTTGTTTCTCATTCAGTCGAGCACAACAAAACTCACAATGTTAAATCAACACTGTCAGTGGTGTGAAACTAAACATAGTCCTCCAGTATTAAATGCAATATTTTGTGAATTGAATAAACACTACTCCAGTATTAAATGCAACGCTATTTGAGTTGAATAAAGTCTGATTTAGTGTTAAATGCCACACTATGTGAGTTGAATAAAAACCGATCCAGTGTTAAATGCAACACTCTAAGTTGAATAAAAATGGCTTAAGTGCTAATGTAACACAATGTGAGTTGAATAAAGACTTATTTAGTGTTAACTGCAACACTGTGTGAGGTGAATAGACACTGATCTACTGTTAAATGTAACACTGTGTGAGTTGAATAAAGACTGATTTAGAGTCGAATATAACACTATGTGAGTTGAATAAACACTGCTCCAGTGATAAATGCAACACTATGTGAGTTGAATAAAAACGGCTCCCCTGCTAAATGCAACACTATGTGAGCTGAACAGACACTGATCCAATGTTAGATGCAACACTATATGAGTTGAATAAAGACTGATTTAGAGTCAAATGCAACACTATGTGAGTTGAATAAACAATGATCCAGTGTTAAATGCAACACTATGTGAGTTAAATAAACACTGATCCAGTGTTAAATACAACACCATGTGAGTTGAATAAACAATGATCCAGAGTCAAATGCAACACTATGTGAGTTAAATAAACACTGATCCAGTGTTAAATGCAACACTATGTGAGTTAAATAAACAATAATCCAGTGTTAAATACAACACCATGTGAGTTGAATAAACAATGATCCAGAGTCAAATGCAACACTATGTGATTTGAATAAACACTGATCCAGTGTTAAATGCAACACTATGTGAGTTAAATAAACAATAATCCAGTGTTAAATACAACACCATGTGAGTTGAATAAACAATGATCCAGAGTCAAATGCAACACTATGTGAGTTAAATAAACACTGATCCAGTGTTAAATGCAACACTATGTGAGTTAAATAAACAATAATCCAGTGTTAAATACAACACCATGTGAGTTGAATAAACAATGATCCAGAGTCAAATGCAACACTATGTGAGTTAAATAAACACTGATCCAGTGTTAAATGCAACACTATGTGAGTTAAATAAACAATAATCCAGTGTTAAATACAACACCATGTGAGTTGAATAAACAATGATCCAGAGTCAAATGCAACACTATGTGAGTTAAATAAACACTGATCCAGTGTTAAATGCAACACTATGTGAGTTAAATAAACAATAATCCAGTGTTAAATACAACACCATGTGAGTTGAATAAACAATGATCCAGAGTCAAATGCAACACTATGTGAGTTAAATAAACACTGATCCAGTGTTAAATGCAACACTATGTGAGTTAAATAAACAATAATCCAGTGTTAAATACAACACCATGTGAGTTGAATAAACAATGATCCAGAGTCAAATGCAACACTATGTGATTTAAATAAACACTGATCCAGTGTTAAATGCAACACTATGTGAGTTGAATAAACAATGATCCAGAGTCAAATGCAACACTATGTGACTTAAATAAACACTGATCCAGTGTTAAATGCAACACTATGTGAGTTGAATAAACAATGATCCAGAGTCAAATGCAACACTATGTGATTTGAATAAACACTGCCATAGTGTTAAATGCAACACTCTGTGAGTTCTATAAAAATTGGCCCAGTGTTCAAAACAACTGTGTTAAAAAGATATATTGGCAAATACATAAACTATTTTAAACACTTTGCTTCATATATTTTTTGTTTTCTATTATGTATTTTTTGGTTTGTGGTACTGCTGAACAACTTGAAGGTAAAAGGAACTGCGGCTCACTAAAGCATTGCATTCATCTCAGTCATGGCTGACGGGATCATCAATTGTTTATATAAATACAACTTTGTTGAGTTCTACTGTGTATGCTTGATTTTATCAGTACCAGGGTGAAAATTACAGGAGGATAAACAAATTCAATCTGAGAATTTAAATACACTTTACTTAATTTAATTGCTTTTTCCAAGTGTATTGATATTTTATAGAACAAATTACTTGTTTTACACTTGTTGTGCACAAAAAGTCCCTATTTAATCATTATTTGTTTCTCAAAGTCTCAGAAAAGTTGCCTCTTTTTGAATGAATTGCGCCCTGCGATGGACTGGCGACCTGTCCAGGATGTACCCCTGCCTCTCGCCCAATGTGTGCTGGAGATAGGCACCGGCAGACCCCCATGACCCCGAAAGGGAAGAAGTGGGTATGAAAATGAATGAATGAATGAATGAATGAATGAATGAATGAATGAATGAATGAATGAATGAATGAATGAATGAATGAATGAATGAATTGTAATTTATTTGGTCCAAGAGTGGTCATTTTCTACATAAATGACTCCCGAGAGCCCAAAACCTAAACATAAAGCCTAAAATGAATGGAATTCAAATAATAGCAAGAATATGAGACATGTTGTTTTTTGAAAATATGCTCAAAAAATAAAGGCACTTTGCACTTTACAAAAATCTCAAACCAAATCAAAGATTGAATGAAAAATCTGGCCACTCTCTTATTTGATCATTCCATTTGACCTGACAACATGAATATTTAAAACAGTCAGCCAATCAGAGTGACAATTCTGTCAACAAGCTACATCAACCAATTTGAACATAGCCTTAAAAGACGTACCTGAAAGAAAATGAAGTTATTTGAAATTAGCAGACCTTTGTATCCTCAGTGAATTGCAAATTACAAAACAAGGGACTGATTTGGCTACTTTCCATTAGATTTGAACTAGTGAGTATAGCTACAGCTGGTACCATTATATGGGCTTTAGTTAACTTAAAACAAATGTATGCCAAGTAAAGAAAACAATAAATCTGGATGTGGGTTGACATCTAGAGTGATGTCATCATTGTAAATTTTAAGTTACATGGTCAAACAAAAAAAAAAAAAGAAAAAAAGATGATTATACTACATGAAATGAGGCCAGCACAGCTGCAAATAAAAGCTTCTTTGCAAGCCAACACATGCTCATTCACTTCTTTCCTGAATTGACCCCAGCAGAAGCATGGAAGCTTACCTTGCTGAAGGGAATCCTCGGAGCCCTCGAGCTCCCCGCCGCCACCACCACCGTCGTCTGGAGTTTTGCGTTTCTTCGACATCGGCGGTCCTATATGACGCGTCTCCTTTTGTGTGCTCGCTCTTGGCTCAACGAAGAGATGCCAATAAGGACGATAAGCACTCAAGTGCCTGGGCAAGCACATAAAATTTGCAGAATGGAGACAGTGGAAACCTTCACAAAGCGCGGTCCCCATTCATGCAGGCATCCAGTTTCCTGCTCTTTCCAAGCGCAAAGGGAGCGAAAGTTGGCATAAAGGTGCTGCCGAAGCGAAGTGTGTAGTAAATTGAGGAAATATCCTAAAATGTCAATCTTCAGGCTTTGCGCGAGAAACGCGGACGGGTTTCCCTCTGACAAATGAGCGATGTCGCTACAAAAGTGATTTGCGCGTCACGTGTGCCCGGGATTATACTGAAGCAGAAAAGTACCCATCCACGACACTTTGAGCTCGTCTCTTCTCAGAAGCACGAACGCCCACGATGTTGACCGTGTTTTTGTGAAACGCGACAAAACTGACATTTTCTGGCGTCTCGCGCACGTGTGTACTATCCAGCTGTCAATCAGAAGTGATCGCCTCAGAGCCGCTGAACTTCAAAGAAACGTCGTTGGTTACTCAAGTCAGTGAAGGGAGAGGTTTGGGGAGGCTTTCTCTGGGTTCGGAGCTTTTGGAGAAGCAACATGCCAAATGTTGGACGTGCTGAGAACAACACTGTACATTTACTCTTACACAGAAATCCTCTGTCCAGCGACGCGAAGAGCACGTTCCTCTTTAAACTTCTTCTCCCGGTTGCTAGGAAACCAGCGAGCGACCAAACGTGCATGATTTCCCCGCTCTTTTGCTTTTCAGTGAATCAAACTTTAGGCAGATGTAGTGTTTTTTGTAGGTTTTTCGAGCTCCGATGATCTGGGTGGTGTTTTAGGAGCCACGAAACAGTTTGAGAGTTGTGAATAAATAACAGGATCCTTCAGCTCAGCATCATTAGGGCTCTAGCGTTTCCATTCAGGAGACAGATGACGTCAGTAGCCTCCTCCGCAAATGGTGCCAAGGCTACAGTTTAGATTGACACAAATGATAAACTCACGTAGCTTTTTTACGCAAGCAACTTACTTAATCATTCAAAACCACTCGCCTGGCTGTCTCGCCACGTGTGCATACGTTAGAAGTCACTGGTAAAGCTGAATAAAAGTGAAGAAACAAAGTAATAATGGTTTTATTAGTTTATGCATGGAAAAAAAGAATTGGAAGGGGATGTGGCCATTCATTAAGGTGTTTCTGAAAAGCATAGAACATTCTATTCCTTGTCAAAACAGTTTTGTTTTATACCTGTGCTCTTTATGATACTGAAGTACTATCGCACCCCCTTTCATCAGGTAAAGTAGATTTCAACCATTGTTCCATTTCTCTAGTCCATTTCCCCTCAAGCCTTTGCCTCGGTTATGTATGTTCACATGAGATGAAAGGGTGTCACAATTCTCTGTTGAATGATAGGCATGGACTAAGGTAAAAGGCTGTATACCCCAACAGGGTCCTTCGCACATTTCAAACTTAAGGCCAAAATATATCAACCCAAATTTTCGGTGTGAAGTTTCGTGCGCCAACGCGCCTCGATCGAAAACCATGGGCGCCAATAGGACATCACAAATCAGGCCGAAGAGTTTCAGAGTGCCATATTGTATCAGTGTTTCACAATAACGACCAATGAAAGCTGGCTCTTTTGATGATGTGAGTAAGATATAAGAGCCGCTCAGTGGTGCTCATTTACATTTTCATAACGAGAGGAAACAGGAGGAAATAGCGCCACAAACCTTCTCTTTTCTCTACATTCTTTTAGCACCATTATTTGTCCAATAACATTACACAATAGGCATGTCTATGACACACTGTATGCCCACTACTCTTTGTAGGGGTGTCCCTATTCATAGCCATAAGTTTTCATCCCTTCCCATTGACCCCAGTTTCAAATGAAGGTGGAAAGCATTGGGGAAGAGGTAAGGGATAGAGGCAAGTGAGAGAAATGGAATGATGAGTGAAGGGGCGGGACTAAATATACATATTGTCTTGGTTACTTGCGTAATACGACATACGTCTCCGAGAACAACTGAAAGGGAACCACATTTGACATCCTGGATAGATTTCCAGTTAACATTCACTCTTACATTCATTTCTAAGGACAATTCAGAGTCTGTTTTTGTGTTTTTGGACTGTTGGATGAAACTGGAATACTTGAAGGATACCATGCGAGCACTAACCTGGAATCAAACCAGTGACCTTCAAACAGAGAAGCTTCAGTTTCCAAGACAAACAGAAACTATATAAAAATGAATTGACCAGCAGAGGCTAAACAGAGGGTAAAAATCCAGATAGCACCAGTCTATGATTGTCACAATTTATAAATCACAACACACATCACATGACAAAGTGGTGTGATTTTTGTTTCCCTCTAAAATGACAATAGTTTTCATCTTAAACCTGTCAATCACACCAGCTTAACCAAGGAATTGTCGTGGAACTTGATCATGCTGACAGGTATAGAGGTGGATGAGGAGATGTGAGATACTGAACAAGGGTTTATTTACATTAAACATACAAACAAATATCAACACTAGATCATGACAAGAGACAAAAAGATTTTTTGGAGGGAAAATGGAGACATTTTGAAGCCACTAGAAACAAAGAGGGAGAAGATGGTGGACATAAGTGGGAGACGAAACAAAGGTGGTGAAGCCAAAGCAAGAGAGTCGGACCAATCTTGCCTTGGAAGTAGCAGGTGGACACAATCAAGATGATGGGTGTAGGGTGTAAATAAAAGGTGCCGGCGCATACATGAACACACCTCACAACAATGCAAGTGCATTTGGGATCCTGGTTTTTAAAAGTATATAGTGTAACTATTGTGTAGCCTGTTTTTTTACTTTTGCCATAACATAGAGTCTAGGTGGACAAATCTTTCCACACACAGCAAATTGCATGCTTTACTTGCTTAGTCTGCCAGCATAATGTTCTGGAATTTAATGACGTACATGTCATTCAAGCAGAGCTATTGCCAAATATTTAGTGCATTACTTCCTTGGAATAGGATGCAACATAAACACCTGTTCAGAGCCAGACTCAGAGGTTTTTTTTTTTTGTTCTCTTCAGATCACTGACATGCATAATTTAATAGAGCCTAATATGACGCTCATGAACAAATCATCTCTGATCTTTAGCAGAAGTCTAGCCGCATGTAAATAGACAAATCTAATAAAAGCAGCTGCTTCCAATATAATGTGGATTTCTATGTGGATCTGTTTTGCATTTAACTGGTTGCATTGTTCTTTGCTGTAAAGACTGTTGCAGATCAGTCGAGTGATGCTGGCCTCTGTGTTTTCTGTGGGAATGGGCAAACAGGCTGCAAGCTCTCCCCCTTCTCCCCCCATTCACTGCAGCTCCATTGACGTCAGAGCTGCTTGCGTCAATGCTCTCTCTTTGACAGAAAGAGAGTTTTTTTTCCCTCTCTCTTGGATCCTAATAGGATTATTATAGAAAAATGCCTCTAGGCCATTTCAAAGCTGGTAAAACTGCATTTTCTGTCTCTTGTTTGATGTGTTATAGTAAAATGTGATATAGAGCAAATAAAATGACAAAAAAAATGGTACAAAAAAAAGACTATACCGAAGGTCAGAATATTTCACTCGTCTTTCTTGAATATCTGCAACAATACTGACACAATGAAAAGATAAATGGCAATAATGCTGGACTTTTATCCAAATTTACTTACATTATAAGGATTGAACACATAGGACTTTCATTCATTCATCTTTTACCTTTTACACTAAGAAATACAAATATTTCTCACAAGCGACTATGAAACAAAAAAAGGATGAAAAATGAAAATCTGAGAATGAAAATGAGGATAAAAGTCAGATCAGAAGGTAATACATTAAGTTTTGTTCCAAAAATGCCATTTTGATTGATTTGCTTAAACATGTGTTTTCTTTAGCACAAAAGTGTTTTAAGGAAAATCTAAAATTTTGTTCCAAAAGCACTTCAAAGGCATACGAAGATAAAAAATATCACACCCAGATTTTCATATTTAAAGATTTATTTTAAATCTTTTTTAAATAAGTTATTTTTTCCAAATACGACTGCATAGCCCTTTTTTTAGAAAACGTTACAAAACCAAGGCATTAAGGAAAAAGTTCTTTTTTATACAATAAAAGGATAACAATACATTTAATTTGTATCCGCAATGGAATGGGGATTCGTGACCAAAGAGCAATGTGTGGCCAGTCCAGTGCATCGATGCCATAATCATGAAAAGCACTCCATCCTTATATTGTTATGCATTAGAAGTAAGTAAATATTTATTTCTATAGCATGGACTCAACACAGTGCTGTACAAGGCATTGAAAAAATAAAGAGAAAAGAATAGAATACACTAGTACTAGATGATGCTTTTCTCTGATTGGAAAGAAAAGCGTCCGTGACAACATCCAGTTAATCTCTGACTGGTCAGATGTTGAGCTCAGTGCTTGACCCTGAAAGAAGGATCACATCATGGGACATCACAGTGTGTGAAATGCGATACAACCGCATAGTTTTAAGTAGCCTACAAACAACTCTAACATTTATTTGAACTGCTTTTCAAAAGAAAAGGAATTCAACCATGGACAAATGAAGAGGTGCAGACCTTCCTTTCTCTGATCGCAGAAAACCATGTGCAGCAAGAGTTGAAAGAAAAAGGTTTCCAACATATTTATGATTTATTTTGCTAAGTGAGGTCTAAACCAAGGCCACTCAGAGCCTATACAGTGCTTACACAGTAAGTCGAAGGCAAACTCATAGTAAGTCGAAGGCAAACCATAGCTACTAAAGATAAGTCATAGCAAGTCATGTCACTAGGCAAATGTGTCTGATTATCACATCCCATCAGGGAACCAACACTGTCTGTGTGGCAATGCAAGGAAAAGCCTACCAACACCATCCCTAACCCCTCACCAAACTGTTCTTGATGGAGAATGTTGCAGCAGAACATTCACCACTACATCACCAGTTTATTCTGTTTAGTGTAAACTTGCTTAAATTCCTGAAAAGCTCAGGGATTTTCTGTCTTCTATTCTGAGAAATTCTAACACTGTACAGTGTTGAGCTGTGAATACACACCGTGGTTGTGGAAATAAGTCCCTCATAACACTCTCATGGGGTCTAACAAATTGAGCAAAAACATGTGGCCACATTGATGAAATGCTGGAGATCATATTGTAGGACTCCCGCTATTCCTTATTACACAAAGGAGTATATAATGGTCCTGGTTTGGATTGTTGTCCTACTAAGCCCTTGTCCGAATCAAGTGGTGAATAAGTCTAGAACCTCTAGAGAAATGGCAAACCATCATGCCACAATGTATGCTTCATGATAAACTCTTTTAAGTGGTAACTGAACTTGACCAAACATTAGCCATTCTGGCGTTAACTGTTCTGGCTGCCTGCAGAGATTTGCAGTGAAGGGGGTGTGGGAGAAGAAAACAATTATAAAAGGGAGGTCAAAACTAGGCTTTTTTTTTTTTTTTTTTTTTTTGCAAACAGGAAATAATTGCTTATTTAAATTAGCTAAATTAAAGTTTTGCTATATAAAGTACTACAGTTGCGAAATGTTCGAGATATGAAAGGTCTCGCAGGAATTTTTTTGCCTTAAGATCCGAAGATAAATTCGAGATACGAACAATTACCAGCTGCTCTGCTGCATTTTCTGCTTGTTTGTATGATGTCCCGTAGCGCTTCCGGGTTCTTGCGCTCTTATCTCCCAGTGCAATAAGGGCCTTATACGCTTCAAAACACGTCAGCAATACAGCGAAACATTATATATAGATTACTAATAATGTGCTATAACAAATGTTAGAGTCAAGGTGTCGTAAAAAAAATAATGTTCATAACGTGGAAAGTGCAGTGACGCGTTCTCAGAAGCGTCTCTCCATCTGTCTGCGCCTGTGCTTGAAACCGTGATTGTGTTAGTAATTCGTGAAATATCTCTTTCACATGTGGAATAACTTTTTATACGTGGTGCAGTAATGTTTTCTGCCATCCGTTCCACCTCCTCCGACACATTGCTTGACTCGCAAGGTAAGGGTTCACATTTGTGTACACATTACGTATTTTGCTTGTGTTTTATTATCATATATTACATTAACAATGTGTAGATTTAAGGATTGAAGAAATGTTACTTGATTTTTCTCTGGTTATCCATTTTTTTCATCTACTTAAACTGTTGTTTAAAGTTGTTAAAACTTTCTTCAACATACGAAATGTTAGAGATCTGAAGGTCATCCTGGAACACATTAAGTTCATATCTTGGGGTATCACTGAATTCGTTTGCACCTGTACAAAAGGTGCAGTATTGGTCTAAGTGGTTACAAGATTTATCCCAAAAGCTTTGTAAAAGGCACAAACTAACTCATTCAAGCCTTTGAGGGCGAAAATGTTCAAATGGCAGAGATGCAGTTCAAAAGAGAAAAATAACTTCACAACAGATGGTTTTTTTAAAGGGATCAACATCAATCCAACTAATCAGAATTGAGTTCAGACAGACAAAGGCATACTAAACTTATAACTGTAGTATAGTAGATGCCAAAATTAAACATCCTATTATCACTGATGTGTAAATTAAAGTCGCTCGTCTGTTTACTTGGAGACATTTGTTTTTTCCTGTGTTGACAATCTTTTGCAATCACCCGTGCTTCCCCAAGGCCTGTTTTCAAAGAGCTGAGTGTATAATGATAGATGCAATTCCTCACCTATGTGAGAGGAATGTTCACACGACAGCGAGGTGTGCATTCACATTTAAAAGTCCTGGGAAAAATAGAAATTGGTGCTGTGTTTCTATGTATATTTTTAAAAGCAAAACTATTTATTTGGGAGATTCAAAAACACAACTCAGTAAAAAGATCTAAATGTTTTCAGATCAGTCACACCAATAAGTTTTAAAAAGCCCTCTAGGCTGGTGTGTGATAAATACATAAAGTTTTTCTAAAGTGAATGTGGTTTTTGTTACATGTGGTTTTCTTCATGTTATGTTTCCACACCATTATTTTGAATAAAAGTACTAAAAGGAACACTGCACTGAACAGCGATTGATCTTAAACAGTGACTTCTCCTTCATGTTTAATCACAAAAACATCACACATTCATGATGCATGTCAATAATTACAGATTCATGATAACAGGCCAAATCACTGAGCGACTGATTGTGGCAGTGATTTCTGTCCCTAACCTAGTGTGAAGTAAGTGTACAAAGTGAGATTCTAGATTCTCAAAAAGAATGCATTTCTAAAGGAAAACATGCAAATGTAATTTTCAATGAAAAGAAGAAGGAAAGGCTTTACTTCAAATAAATATATTTTTTAATTTATACATTTTAACATGTTTTTGAGCGCCCAATGTGCACTGGAGATAGGCACCGGCAGACCCCTATGACCCCAAAAGGGAATAAGCGGTTGGAAAATCAATGAATGAATGAACATGTTTTTGAAAAAGTTTTTTTTTCTTTTTCAAATAATTAGCAATAAAACATTACAAAAGCATTAAAGATTAAAAAACATGGGCAGTTCCACACATTTTTTGTATTTAAATAAGATAAGAAAGTTGAAAAAAACTTTTTTAAACAGTACAAAAATAAGATAAAGCTGTTAAAGAAATGTGTTAATGAAATAGATGAAGAGTTTTTATGCACACGTCACAAAAGCTAATCCTCAATATTAATAATAGAATTGAAATTTTTCATCACAATTGTGTATATAAACAATCCTTCAAAATATAAATAATCCTTTTGTACAACACCTCTTCAAAATAATTGGACTTTTCAAAGCCAAGTCTGACTTGCTAGTGTTGACAGATCATATTTGTGCAAAAACTTTGACCTCTGACCCACAGCTGAGGGGCTCTTAAAGGCAATTTTTGATGTCTACTTCTTTCTAGGTGAATATATTCTAAAATTCTTCAGCATACTTATATTATTAAATTTGTTAACAGTATTGTAAAGCACCATTTCTGCCTCTTCACAAACAGCTTTATTCCAAATTACTTGATATTTGTTGTGCAGAAGTTGTGAAGAGTGTTTTTATTTATGGACTAACCAACGGACCAATTTCATTACACAACATCTGAAATGTTCTTTTGGTGATTCTAAAATTCCGTAGCCAGAGTCAAAGTAGTGTGGGACTATCGCCTCCTAGAACCGGCTGCATTACCAAACAACAGTCTTCGCCTCCAATTAGCTATTAATGTCCTTTTAAAATAACTTTTTTTGTTATTTTCTTGGTCTAGAGCTTTATAATGTAAATAAGGTGTAAGAATTGTGATATTTCAACATTTCAACATCAGGAACAACAGAAGCATAAAGCTGCCTTTATAAACCTGTATTGCCGCAAATCTGCAGCTTCTTTGTATGAACTTCTCTTAATGACAGTTAACAAAACTTTACTTTTGTTGCTATACCGCCACCTTCTGGTCATCAAGCTCGGACCATAGGATATAAATGTATTTCAAATTCCCTAAAGGCACGAATGTCTTCAAGAATTGAGCAATTTTATCCTCTATATTTTGGCAACATTTTGTGTTAGACAATTTTTGTTTTTCTTTTAAGCATCTATTTATTTCACCTCCTTTCTTTACCCCAATGCATTTCTATGAAAACAAAAGCCAAGAGTCTCAGCTGTGAATCTCTCATTTTGGGGCAGGCAAAGTCATATGTCCATTATTTCTCTCTGACGCAGCTTTAGGTCAAAACAACCCATTACTATTATTATTAAACCAAAGTTGAACAGTTGGTTCTCTATTTCAATAAACATTTCTGAATCATTTTCAAATCCGTAACAGAAAGGACACAAAGTACATGGCTTTACTTTCCTCCATATGCTCTGCATCCTATAAGGAGGATGGTGCAATCTGAGTCCACGCTGAGGGCTGAAGGCGCACATGGGCTGAAGAGTCATACTGTGAGCCCTCATGGAGCTCGGGAACAGAGGTGGCATCATACAGAGGAGATCCAGAAGATGGCGCTGTGAGAGAGTGTGTAAAGCTGCTGTAGGGACTAGCTGAGGCAGAGCCTCGGAGGAACTGAGAGCTCAGACTTCCTGTCTGAGACCCAGGAGGCAACGCTGGGCTGCCTACAGACCACAAGCTGCCGTACTGACTGTAACAGAAAGATATATGTATATAAATGTCATTTAATGAATTATACTACACGTTTGATGCTTAATTATTCAAATGACTTAGTAAATGCTTAATTCAAAGTAAAAATACAAGCTAGCTTCCATTTTTACACAAACTTCTGACACAAAATCAAGTAACTGCATTAATGGCCAGACAAAACATTGGTTTTACACGTTCAGTCAAGGATGGACACAGCCAATATTGTGCTGCAAACCTGAACAGAAAAAAAGGCTATTCTTCGAAACCATGGTTTATGTGAAACCATTATCACTAGTGGTGTAGAAACCCCACAATTCATGGTTTACTCTTGTCTTATTTTCAGTTTGTCTAGATGGGGGAACATCATCACAAACACCTACCAAATAAGTTTGCCTGATTCATCCCAGCAAACATCTGCTGTGTAAAAGACGTTGTTTTACCTGCTTTTGAACCAACAAGACATCAGAAGGACGTCTTTCCAACATTTTGTAAAAAAAAAAAAAAAAACTTCAATTTTTCCAAATCGAATGGAGAACTGTATTGATTTTGTTTTTACAAGTGATTCAAGCTGTGGTACCATGTTAAATGTGTATAAAACTAAAAGTGTCACCTTGTGTTTGAATGAGGGGGAGAGCTGTGGCCCATCGGAAGCACACCAGAGTGAGATGACAGCGGGAGACTGGACCAGTTCTCATGAGACGACAGCATGGATAAACAGCTAGAGCTCTCAGAGTAACCCGCTGCAAAACAAACAATGTCCCACGAATTAAATGGTTCAGTTGTTGATTTGTTTAATTTCTTGGTAAAATAGATATATAAGATTTTATTAATTTGGAGGATGATTATTGATTTCATACTGAAGCAAATAGCATGTGCTCAATCCACAAATGTTTCCCAGAGTTTGAAAAGAAGAAAAGTATGAGAAATTCCAGCTTTTGGCTTTTTTCATTTGATCTGTATTCACCATTTTCACAATGGTGAATATTTTTACAATACACTTGCACTAAGACAAAATATAAATATAAAGTGTTGCATATTAATATTTATCTGTTTACTACCTTGTAAATCATTGTTGATATTCATTGTGAGAAATAACGATCAGTGTCTTTGCAGAGATGAATGTCCTTAATAATTAATATATTCAGAAGTCGGTCTCAAAGTGGTAGCCCTGTGCATTTAAATGAAAGACGTTTAAACAAACTATCATGTCAGGCTGAATGGAGGAGTCCTTTACAATATTGTTTTTCAATGTTTAGGAAACTAGAACTGTTTGTAGATTTATTTTGTAATTCAAAATAATTTCAATTCCATTATTACTTAGGACACAAAAGACAATGGCAAATCCTGTTGAACATTGAATGGTTTCCATTTGAACAACAAAGAAATATGATTACGCCCTTAAACTCACAAATGTATGCAACTTATTTTTAGCACTATCACCACAAGGGATCGCTATTGCAACAAAAGAGTGTTCATTCCACAAACTAAAAAAGTGGCTAAAGGATCCCTAAATAGTGTCATTTCCCTGGCTTTCAATGAATTGTTACAACATATTATCATGTAATTCAATGGCCTACACCACTTACTCTCTTCAGTGGAGCATAACCATATTATCCAATTCTAATGCAGATAATAAACATGTACATCTACATTAGGAGCTGTTCTGTAAGGCATTAACTAAACCTACTGAGCCTACTTCAGTTGCCAGGTATGTCCCCTTGTTTTGTCTTATTTGTAGATGCTTGTTTAAACTAAACAGTGAAACAGTTCATTGCCTCAAGATGAAGTGGGAGAGGGTGAGAAAACCTAATGCAGTTCACATTCCACCCGCAGTGTTCCCTGTTTGTGAGCAAAAGTTAAACGCAAACAAAAAGCAGAAGGAATGCTGGAAACTCCACAGTCAGGAAAGGAGTAAAAATTTAAGAAGCTGATTTCAATACTAGTGGCCTTCATTTACTCCTAGTAATGTTCATATCTGCTTCCAATAGCTGTAAAAATAAATGTCAAAATGATTGTAAGTTCCTAGTAGAACATTGCTTCTTTATAATTAAGTGGATTTACTGTTTAGTGCTATGTACATCAAATATATAAACCTTTTTTATCTTCTGAGAACAACAGCAGAATAGAGAAAATCAGTACAAATGTGGCTTACACACAAAACGTATTACAGTACATGAAATGTTTGGTTCTGAAATGCGATTTAAGTCAAATCTGAAGTGTGCTTTTGTCACATTTGAAAAAAATCTATAATCTATTTTCCAATATTTGCGTGTGGGTTCTGACACTGTTTAATTGATCTATTCTGGAACCAGCCACTTGATTCAATATTGATTTTGTTTGTTACTGTATTTTATACCGTTGCATTAAAAAATAAAAAAATCATATTGATGCCTTGGATTTATAGCATTTTGTGAAAAAGGGGCATGGAGTAATTGTGTTTTGGGTAAAAAAAATGCAACTCACTTGGAGAGGTAGTCCGGAGGCCGTATGGGCTGGGGTATGGTGTTGACCGGTGACTCCTCAAAGTGGAGTAACGCTCACAACCCTGGGATGAAGACAGTGGATTGCCAAACTGAGAGTGAGAGTTTGCAGAGGAACAAAGTGACCCAGTGGCTGGCAGAAACCAGGTGCTTACTAAAACAAATGGCAGATAAACAAATATATTTGAAACTACAGTGATATGATCATTGCTCAGTGAAAAATGTAATAAAGTTCATTTTGGACTAACGTTGGGAATAACCAGAAGGCTGACTTTCACTGACATCCTCCCTGGCGTCCTTGTGATCACTTCTGAAAAGGAAAAAAAAAAGCAGGATTTTTTAAAAAAGTGCCTTAATTTACAAGATGAGTCAATTTCTGACAGGTTAGAACTTTCTTGGGAATGGTCTCCAATCTGTTATTGTAGTCTTTTATATGTATAATCATAATTCATTTTAGTTAAAAATTGTTTCAGTTGAAACTCCCTTTATGCATTTTATGCCTGTACCTTTCCTTGGAGTCCAGAAAAGCTTTAGCAAATGGATTGTGTTTAATTTTCAGAGCTGTAATCTGAAATCAAATGACATAATTAATATCATAAAATATAATTTCAGCCCTATTGCACTTTTCTTGTGTTCGTTGTCATTGTTACCTCTTCATTCTGATAAGCAGTTACTGCTATGAACTGAGTCTCAGGAAAAGAGTGTGAGGTGATCATTCTCTGCGGACCCCCAACACGGACGATGTGGATACGTGGCTCATACTTATGCAGCGAGTTCAGCATAATCTGTGAAAATGATTTTGCATATCAGTTATTTACTTAAACTCTTAGAAAACATCATGCAGAACTTATAGCGTATCTGTACACTTCTTTGGTAAGTAAATTAAGAATCATAGTGAAATGGTTGTGTTGTGTGTGTGTGTGTGTGTGTCTTCCCTGCAGTTTCTCACTTTCTTTACACTCATCTTGAGAATCCTGCTTTAAACTGTGAGCAAACTCACACCTGATGCAGTTTTTTTTACACCTTTCACTCCCTCTCCCCTGAGTGAGGTTTTTACTTCAGTCCTTTTGTGGTACCTGCTTTTGATGGTCCTTTCTCCTCTTGTCATGTCTGTTTCACTTCCACTCACTACCCTGCTCCCCTGATTTAGGCCATATCCACTCAAAGACAAACAAAACACAAAAACCCCTAGTACTCCAAATTATTATACCAAACGAACTGGTGGCAGTTGATTCCTGCCATTTTTAAAATGAGCATTCAGCATTGAGTTTTCAAAAACATCTGTTAATGATCAAATAGGAGGAATTTGCATGTAATCCTGTGTATGCTGTGAACCACGATATCAGAGTAAGCAGTAACGCAGCCCATGTTTCACCCGCCATTACACTTGATCTTTGTAAGCACAGGTCTTAATGAAAATTAATGAACAAACACCATCTCCGACATCCAGGAAAACCTCTTTTGTCTTTTGATGTCCTCACGAAAATGCGGGGAACAGCAACAACTCATTGTTACATGAAAACATCGCTGCATTTACATGTGGATAAACAACAGGAAAAATAACAATAACCAGGTATATGTGGAGAGGGCCTAACTTGTGCATGTTCTACTGGCCTTCTCATCTCTAGAGGAGAGGAGTCTTGCCAGTCAACTATCTGTTTTTGTCTCTGTTTTCAAGCAGTAAATATAGTTCCTGCTGTAAGTCTCTTTCATAAACTGTTATCTTTAATAATCAATAATAAGCTAGGGCACATTGTCCTTCATTTAATCTAATCAACCCACATCTTCATTAACAGATTGAACTTCTCTTCTACTCGAACCAGTCCACTTCTCTCCCACTCCCCTTCACCTCACAATGGAGACAGCTAGCCGCATATGTTCCTACCTGCCACTTAAGATTCTCAAACATAAGGTGAATTATGTTCATGGATCTAGCTTTTTAAAACATCACTGAGCTTCTTGTTTTTTTTCTACTGATACAATGAAGAAGGATTAAAATTTAACAATGGAACCAACATAAACATCATAATAAAATAACAAATGTTCAATAGCATGTTTGGCAAGTGAGAAAATAAAAAAAAAAGAATTACAAAACCAGCCATTTTTTGTGGCATGGGGCACACTATTTGAATTTTTACCAAAGTCGTTTCAGGTCAAAAGCATTAACATTTTGCAACAGGCATCAAATGAATCTTCGACAAAACAAAAGATAAACATTATAAGAGAGTGGGCCGTTCAGCATAAACGTTTTTTTTATTTTTTTATTTTTATTTTAGGGAGAACATTTGAATTTGAAAAACGGAAACATTCAGTTTCGTGGCAAATAAACAGGAGGGGAAGTCTGTCCACTAACCTGCCCGGTTCCGTTGAGTTTGTTGGTGAGTTTGACTTTGCTGAAGGAGACCGAGTTTTTCATCCAATGCGCTCCGAAGTTTGGAGAGTCCGGGTGGATGTAGACGCAGCTCGGGGTCTGCGGCTCTGGTTTGCCCCCCGGGACCCACTCACCGTTCACGTACTTCCACCGGTGGTTATCTGCGGCAACGAAATCCAGCAAAAAGGAGTACATGGCGTTTGGGTCCAGACCAGAGACATTTACCTTTAGCACTGGGAACATGCGCCTATGACAAAATGGTCATTCAAAACACAAAATATTAGCTTGAAGTGAATACTTAATTCTCTTTATTAAGTAAAATATATATTATTTTTCAAATTTACCTGCCATTCTTGGTCACAATCATTTCATTCGTCAATTCTTTAAATTTCTGCCATAATTCATTTTCATCTAAACTGACTTTCAGCTGCCTTTCTGTTGGATCTCCTTTTTCACTGCCAGCTTGGAGTTCGTTCTCTACTGCAGTTAATAAATGGTCCACTCGATATTGGAGGTTCTTTTCAGGACAGTCACTTGTTCCAGATGCCATTTTAGAAATAGTACGAAATAAATAAATCCAAAACGCGCGAACTCCTCGGATAAAAAGACAAAGACTGACGGACAAGACTTTTCCAGTTCTATTAAGTTCTTCTCAGGTAAATCTCTCTCCATTCTTAGCTGAGGAAGGCTACGATTGGCTGGTGTCGACTTTGATGTGTGCAATCTGACCAATGATTGGTTTAACGTACTTAAACGTTTACATTTTACTCATAAATATTCATGATTAAAAACGTTGACGTTAAACGTTGTATATTTTTTCTACGTAAATATATAAACATTCAAATTGACTGCTTAATATGTTGTAATATATTATTTAAAGCGGAAATGTATACCTTTTCGCCACATACGTGACAATATATTGACTTTATTTAATTGTGTTAAAAGTGTAGGACACGCATAATGTCATGCAAGCGTGTATACCAGCTGCTTGGTGTGGATGAATGTTAGATGTTTATAAGTTAAAACTCCGTGGGAACCCTCCTTTAGATGTGTGAAAATGGGAGGAAACGCTTCTAACTTCAGAATTACCAGCACAATAGAATGCGTGAAAATGACATTTGTACAACAAAACGGCGAGATTTTAATACATTTATTTTATTTAAAAGAAAAAACAAATATATATATATATATATATATATATATATATATATATACATATATATTTTTTAAATATAACATTTTCTTTTTTAAACTTCTTGCAGTATTTCATATCATTCATTTAATTAATATTAAGAAGTGACACTGTGGAACTGGAACTTTAAACCACAATCAAACTCAACATCCATCATTTTGTTGTTGTTAAGTCAAAGTCTTTTTGGTGTCTTTGGCTCAGTGGATGTTTAGCAGCTACTTTATGTGTAATTCTTCCAAGTCTTCATGTCACAGTTTCTCTCCTGCAATCAGATATTTGTTAACTCTATGATGTAGAAATGTTTTGGAGGTGTATCTGATACGGTTTTAATGAGAAACACTACCTCAATATCTTGACCAGAGCAGATGTCACCCTTGCACAATGGTTGTATATGATCTAAAAATGATGATCTGGTTGGAAATTCCTTTGTACTTTTCCCAGCTGGCTGGAGACTGAATTAAAGAACAATTGCAAAGTTTGAAAGTAACAGTGTGGAAACTACACATTATAACTTTTTATACAGACCTTTTAGTGAACTGTGATTTTGGGCTTTCAATAATAGATTCTGGGCTCCCAGGTGAACCCTTCTCTCTCAGTTTGGAGTTTAAGCTCCGAACATGTGCACTTTTGTTTGTTTGCACATTGTGTGAAAACCCTTGCTCCACATCCTAAAACACACACACACACACGCACACACACACACACACACACACACACGCACGCACACACACACATTTATATAATTAAATATTTTCCAGTGACCAACATTGTCTGAGTGTAATAGGGTCGTGCAAGAGTATGTATTCAGAAGGAGTTGAAACTTTTGGTTTTGTTGGCATCACCCTTTTTTGCCTCACTCCACTATAGCTACTATTAGTTTTTGACTCTTTTAAAAATGTGTTTTCTTTTTTAGCTCTAATTGTTCACGATCCACCAACTTTTGTAGCTGCCTCTACAGAAATGAAAAATGTAAAATATTATCAGGCCTTTAAGGCAGGTTCACAATTCATGTTAAAGATGTTGTTAACACACTGGAGAGTAGATCTGATCCCTTTTAGTAGAGCCACCTCCCATATAAAAGCTAGTGTTTTGTCCTTCCTGGAAACTTCAGCTTTTCTCCAGATCTGGCGATAGCACAGTTAGCCTTAGCCTAGGATAGATCATTAAATTCAATTAGACCAGTAGCATTTCAATATAAAATGATTTAAAAACTTCTGTATTAATAAAATATTTGTCCTATTTAAAACAAAGCTCTTTTAAAGTTACAGCATCTTACGGCGATATGCATGAGCCCATCTACTCAAGCTCTTCATGAAGGAATTTAAAATGCAAAATTAACTTCCAGAAAATGACTAATAGTTAATAACACCTTTCACAAAGGTAAATACGTAGTGCTGAGGATGTTTGTGCATAACAAACCAACTGTTTGAAGTTGAAACCATTGGTGAAGTGGGAACTGAATCCAGTTTTCTCCATAATTCTGCCCCATACAAAGAATGAACATGCATTTTTAAAAAGCAAAGTAATTTTCATATTTGAATGAGCTGAAATCAGACAGATATTTATTTCTCACCTCTGGGTGTCAACCATGCGAGAGAAGGAGAGGCTGTGCATCAATCTCATTTTGAAGGCAATTTCATTGGTTTTTGTTTTGATTGGTGATATTTGGACACTCTTATGACAAAAGCAGCAACAAATAGAGACTCAATTATAACTCTTTACTGATTACACAATTTAAAAATATTATAAACAGTTTCTAAAATAAAAAGTTACAAACTAAATGTAGCTTTACAAACTGTACTTTCAGAGGAAGGCTGGGGTTGACTTCTCTCAGGAATGTGGACTGCAGAGAAGAAAGTTTAGGCATTTTTAGCTTCCGAGTCAAAATCTGAGGAGACAAAATCAAAAAAAAAATTTTTCTTCTAGATATTATGTCTATCACAATTGGCAATGGTGAGAATGCTTTACTCTTAAGGTCACTATATTGTGGCCCAATTTTAAGTGTCTCATTGATATTTTGCCACAAATACGTCTCCTGAATGAATGGGTTAAAATTCAAGCTTTTTTTAGCCAAACATTTTGTATATCTGAAATCCTTCTCACTGTCAGCAGGATGCATCACTCGAAGACTGAAGTGGCCATACAAGTGTCACCTCTCACTTCTGTAGCCCTCACAATATTTAAAACCTCACCGTGTGTCCCCTCACACCCGGGGAGACATCTAGTGAGTGAGAGAAGCAGCACAACCATTGCCATCGGTGCTGATTCTCACACTCATTGTATGAATGACGCTAGGTGGCTTACACATGTTCAAAACCATGACTTTTTTAAAAACAAGAATAATTCATGAAATGAAATTTCTGTGCACTAATTGCTCTTTTGTTCACTGATGGCATCACCACATTCATAGATACACTGCATGCTGGTTCTTGTGCTTGGAGTTTATTTGTTCCTTTCCCATTATTCGTTATTAGAGCAAAACCTAATATCAGCCGGACATATTGATTTTCTCCGGCAGCTACTAGTGATTTGTTCGGATATATTCTGAAGAGAAGTGCTCATGTGATGTCTTTCCTAGGTGGACATGTCATGACTGGGTTTTCTTGTGGGTTACTGCTGTCAATGGAAAAGAGAGCTGAATAGTGCCCCTGACCGCTGGTCAATACTAACTCTGTATGCCCAATGTTTACCACCTCCTCTGTAAAACTTCCTGCTTTATTTGCACACCTCCCCTCTCTGGCAGAGTAGTGTGAAGAAAAATGAACTGCTCAAATCTTTTCACTTTTATTGATTGTCCTCTCAAAAAGTCTAGTTCTGAGTGCTGGCCTGGGGACGATTATAGCCATAGTTTTATATATGGAATTAATTATATATGGAAAAAAACATTAAAAATCTAAAAAATCTAAAAAAATATAGAACAAAAATAAATGTGATCTTTAAATTAACGAATTATAATTTTAATTACAACATTAAATTAATATCCTGTTTATTTCTTAAGACTCAAATGTAGAAAATAAATGAAAATACTTTATAAAAAAGAAATTAGAAAAAGAAAATACTTTGAAAAAAATATGTTTTTATGCCACTATATGGTTGAAGATGGGCATCTTGATGAGCATTAATAAAATTGTTTTTTTTCATGTTTAAATGTATATGATTTTTCAAATTTATTTCTTACAGTACATATCACGTTTTGCTGTGTATAATGTGCATTTTAATGTGCATTAATGTGCATCACCTACCAATTACTTCAAACACGTCATGGAATTTGTCTGATACATCTGGCAGTGGTGGTATTGATTTTAATGCCTCACCATACCATAATTCAGTGAGCTTTTTGGACCCTGCAAAAGCTTGTTGTCTTGCTTGAACTGGGAAAATTGCTATGTGAGAACCCACTTAAATGTCACCAAATGAATTTACCGTAGGTATGTTTATTTCCTTTTGTTAATTACTGTGATCAGGAACCCAACGTTTACCTCAGGAAGCAGGAGTTCTATTTCCTCTTGTCCCTGAATCTGTTTTTCTTGCAGTTGGGCTGCGCACACCCCACCTCCAATTACTGACACCTATCAAGAGAAAATAGAATTGCAAATCATCAGCTATTCATCTCTAAGTAATTTACACAGATTTTGTCCACCAGTGAATAAATTGGCTAGTTTGATAAATCTTTCAAAGTCCTTCAGATATTTAGACTTAAGTAACTAAAAAGCATTAAGCTGAGAATACTGTTTACAGTAACCAGATATATTTATATTAATTTATATTTAAATTAATATGTATATATTTATATTTATATATAGCATATAACTTTTGCTATTGCTGTGTCTATACACCTTGACTCCTACAACACCTTTTAACATGTCTGACTCACTGGCTGGACAAGACAATGGAATAGGCAATTAAAATTATATACAAAAATATTTTTGGATAAACTTTTTAATTTCTAGGTCACTTATGAACATTTATTGAACTGTGGAACTTGGAGGTGCCACAGCCAATCTATAAAGGCTTTTAACTAACATACATTATATAATTATGGAACATTGTTTAAAAAAAAAAAAACATTTCAATAATGGTTTTATCGTGCATTTTCTTTTCAGTAACCATCAGTAACCATCACCAGATTCACGTTCATTAGTATTGTGAAGCCTATCTTTTGGGATTCGTTTTGTGAATACTAATCCCAACAACTAATCGTAGCAATGGCAACTAAAGTAAAACTCAACCCCAACTAATGTACCCTTGACTGTAACTGAAGCTACTTGCTTGTATAAGTGCTTGTAAACTGCATAATTGAATGTGTGAGGTCTTCACCTTTTTCCTCACTTTACACGATTCCCAAGCCTGAGTGATAGTGTGAGCACGCATGGGGTTGTTAATATATTCCTAATGATGTGCTAGTTCTCAACGAGAGCCCCGGCCACAGCCCAGCTAACACCCGATAACACTGCACACCCTAGTGAGGACACACTTTGTCTGCTGGGTGCAACCTGGGCCTCAGTGTTCGACACGGGTCAGCGCAGCCTCAAGGTACTGTGAAGCAGCTAACAGACCTGTTACAAGCCTGTCCAGAACACACTTGTGCAAAGCGAGAGACTACAGATACAACAGTCCTGGTAAGGAACGACACAATTATTTATTTATTTATATTTTTCAGAAAATGTATCTTCAATATGATTTTTTTGCACATTATTACGTTTACTTTGAGGTAAATTAAATGATGAGTTAATAATGATGTGTCCCCTGACCAAAAATCATGACCCTAAAGTAAGGTACTAATCATAAACAAAGTTTTGTTGTATACATGATTTACTTGAGAGAGCAACATTTCATTATTAATTCATCATTAGTCAATGATTAGCTATTTACAATGATAACTTACTTCAAGGGGCATGTAAATTAATTGTTAATTAAATATTAGTTCATGATATATTACTTGTGTCATGTCAATTTCTTCAAGATCAGTTTGTTTATTTATTGGAAAAGTTTTAATTAAAGCATCAACTAACTTTCAGAAATTAATCATTCATATTTTTCGTGACATGGCTTAAAATGTTCTCACCTTTTATAAAATGTAAAAGCATTATTATACTGTATGGATTAAGCATGTTCTATTATGTTAGTTTAATTATCAACACTTCTTTGGATAAAATCAAAATCTATTTTGGATAGTAATCAAAACTGGCTTTGAATATTATCCAAAAAGTTGGTGAAACATATTTACAGCAGTAGTCAAATGCACACTGGTCAATTACATTTCTATTTATTTAAAATTATTGTATTCAACAGGTCTATTGTTATGGTTCAAAGTTGTATTTTCATTAAAAAGGATGTACCTTCTAAAACCAAGTTCAGACTTCCACAGACTTGTTTCAACTTTGTTCATGTCCACAAACAACATCTCGCAACCAAAGTCATGAGAAGAGTGACTTGAAAACAACGAAAGGTCACATACTCCCAGGATTATTATCAAAATGTGAGCATAAAGTCCAAATAGACTGAGAAGGAGCCCTGTTTGAACAGAAACCTGTGTTGGCATTGATTGCTATACTATAACTCCTTTTTGGATGCTGCTTTCTGATTGGCTGCAGGTAATCACAGATTCTATTTTCAGTCAGAACACATTCCACATTGCAAATATTTAATGCGCCAAATACCTCACAACCATTCGGCGACTCACCTGTGACACCCCCAGTATTTGTGACCACGGTATTTGTACAGAGTGCCAAAGCACCGATTAACATGCGGCTCCGCCCAGTTGCAATCGATTTCTGTGACTCAAAATTGGAGCTAAAATTGTGTAGTGTGAATTTGGTTTTAGATTTGAAGACATGAAACTGATTGGGTCTTAGTTGTGGTTACATCTCTCTCTTGCTTAAATGGGTTTGATTTGTTTGTTAGGAGACTAAAATTTCCAAGGGAAATGGCATCAATGGAGAGTGAGTGTAGCACAGGACTGGAGCTGTGAGCTGCAAAAGGCACCAACAGATCAGTATTGGCCGGTATAAAACAAGCAAAGGATGAGTAAAAATAAAATACATCAAAAATAAACCATGACCATCTTGAAATTGTTTTTTGAAAACATTTTCTCTCCGGTGACAAGAACAATGGCAAATTGTTCTAATAGAGACGTTGACCATGTGGAATTTTTCAAAGGATTCATTGAACATTTACAACTTTCTTAAAATGTTTGGGGAACCAAAAAATTATTATACAATTGTATGATCAGCCAAGGAAATGTTCTCTACTATGAACCTCAAAGAATCAACAGGGAAAATCCTCACAGTCACATGAAGAACCTTTAGTTACATCACTTGTGTAGCCTATAAAGAAATAACCTCTAAAATGGTCAGTAAATGTTTTAAGGAACTTTGTGAAAAAATGTCAGAATGTCACCTTCTAGATGCTCAATAATAAAAAGACATAAAGAAAATGGCACAGAACAGGATTCAAAATAAAAATGTTTCATGAACTCGATCTTGCTTTATTTCTGCTTTCAACTCAGGCATGGAGAAATATTCCTGAGACACATTTGCCCAGCCATCTTGAAAATAAAAAGGTGTGAAATTCAACAAGGAAGCTAGATATTGTGACTCAGTATCTCTCATAGAAACCAAACAATCTGAGGTAAATATCAAGGGAGAGAGGCTCACATTCATAATTTACAGATCTCATAAATCGACATACCTGGAGTTAGTGGAAGCAAGTGTGAAATATTGCTATTTAAGGCCTAACAAGGTTTTCGTTTTATAAACAGCGCGTTGAACTTCTTGACACTTAAAACGATAATGTTCGTGTTTGTTTATGCACTGAAGAGTTGATGCATAAATGACAATTGAGTACATTATAAAGCTGTAAATCTTATAATCTGGAGATAAAGGTACTTACCATTTGTGTCTCAAATGGTATGCTGAGACTCATCCGAGTCTTTTTCAACAACCCAATTTGTCTTCAAATGTATTTTTTTACAGTGTGTTTTTCTATAGTTGAATAAACAGTACGGAAGGTTCTTTTGTAATAAGTTTATTATCAGCTGTTCACTTGAGAGAAAATAATGAAGCATACCACATAATTGGCAGTCCTTCAAGGCCTAGCTTTAATACAGTGGCTCCAGGCTTTCATCAACCAATCTACTAATTCTTGCAGTAGGGGGGGGGGGGGGTGATACTTTATTATACAGTTGATGGTAGATGTTCTCTACATATGTTAGAGCCAAAGTTGATTAGATATTAATATTTAGTATTTAGCATTGTATTTAGGGGTTTCTACCAGACACAAATTGCGTTATGTGTATATGAATTGTGTTATTTAATGACACAGTCCAATCAGTGATCTGTTTAGTTAAATATGGAACCTTATCCAAATAGATTCAAAACAGAACACAATGGAACATCCTTCAATGGGGTTTTGATCTGAGGCCTACCATTAGGTTTCATGCAGTGCAAAACAAATGTGAGTGCAGTTTGGTATTGGCAATGCTCAAGTCAACATGCTTTGGGGGACTTTTCCACCTTATTCTAAATTTTTAGTGTCACCTATCAAGTACTTACTTGGGTGAGGTTCTAAAAGCAGGCAATTGACATATTTTTTCTTTTATTTTAAATAAAAAGTTTGACAAAACATCCTACTGATGATTAGCGGGTCAGTTGTTGAGCTCACTGATTGGCCAGAAAGGATAATCACTGCAAGTCAGTACAGTTTGCAAGAAAAAACACAGTACAACCACATGTTTCTTATAGCCATCAAACAATTCTACCAGTTGCTCCATACTGCTTCTTACAAGAAAAATGACCGAACCATGGACAAACAAGGAGCTGCTGAGCTTTTTCCAAATTTGTTTTCGAGGAATTGTACATTTCAGCTCTTGTGCTCATGGGTAGATTTCTAACCCTTCCCCATCTCTCAAACTAGCCCTTCCATTTTTTACAAATTTCATGTAGCATTGGGAACTATTAAAATGTATGTAAAAACATAAACAGCAGAGTCATGGTTGAATGTATAGTATGTTAAGTAATACATGCAGTATAGAATTATCTTAAAAGATCTTTGGTGAACAAATCAAAATTATAGGTGGCCTTTAGAACTGTAAATTGCAGCAGAAGGTTCTTTAAGGATCAGAGAGATCTTTTCCAAACAGTTTAACTCCTTTGTAGATCTCTGGCACGATGTGACATCCCAAGCCAAATTGGTCCGTCTCTTTTGTGTGTGAAATGAATTAGACATTCTCCCCAGGGTGATGTTTGTCCATGATTTGCTGACTAAAGGAGAGAAGATGGGACAGAGGACGGGGGCTACTGTTTGGTCATCTCACAGCAGTGTGAACCATCAATTCTCCTTTCCCTCAGAGCTGAGGTTGAACTGGCTTCCAGAAGTGTTTGAGTTAGGCAAGCAGAGCTAACAGTACTGGGACAGAAGAGAACTGTTGAGTGAGTCACCTCATGATTAAACAAAGGGTAACAGTGCACTTCAGTACACAAAACATATAAGGATTCACTAACATTTTGAACGCCGACCACAAGAAGTGGTGAAATTAGCTAAACTAGAGGATGCATGGAAAGAAGATGGAGCTGCATGTACGACTTTCCACCAATCATTAAAAGGTCTCAAATAGTCAAAATAAGAATTTAAAAAGCTTGTTTCAGACAAAAACATGGACACACCGCTTTGGGATTGGTCAGGGACTCATCACGTGTGACTTGAAGCTTCGGTGCAGATCCAGAGTTGTGCTTCAGCAAGTCTTCAAGGGTTACATCTGGACTGCTGTGCTCTGTCAGGGTAAAAGTAAATAAAAATGAACATGTTAAAATACGTTTGCATGTAACAAACTAGTATTGTTTGTGATTAGCAACAAACTCAAAAGTGTTTTAAAAAAAGTTTTAGACCCTTACAATTGTATTTTTGAATTTTATAGGCAGTAGGCAACTTTTAATTTACATTTTTTGAGTTATTTGTATAGTTTGCCCTGAGCATAATATTATCTAGACACAACAGTAGGAAACACAACCGACTTAAACTAATACCAAATAAACATAATAAGTAAAACTAAGAGCCTAAAAAACTGCAATTCTCACTTAAAATTTTTACATTTTTTATTTCAACTCAGGCACGTCGTTGCAATGATGAACTGAAAATTTCTGTTAAATACTGCAGTTGACTTCTGACATTCGAGGAATCTGACAGAGAATGAACAACGATAGCTTCTGATGCAGGAGGAACTGAAAAAAACCCCACACAGTTCACTTCAAAGTTCTTTAGAATGTCTTGTTGTTTCAGAAGCTGCTAAATAAACATCTTTTAGAAACTTTAGTGTGGCAGCTGCTGTCCACCACTGAATAAATAATTTCACTGAAATTCTCTCTAATACTTTAGAAAACTCACAGAGGTTCAAGAAATAATATATTGGTTTTAATTATTATTATTATTATTATTATTATTATTATTATTATTATTATTATTATTATTATTATTATTATTATTATTATTATTGGTTAAAATTATTATTATTGGTTAAAATTATTATTATTATTATTATTATTATTATTATTATTATTGGTTAAAATTATCATTATTGGTTAAAATTATTATTATTATTATTATTATTATTATAAAAAAATTGGTTCAAACAATGAGCTTATAGTTTCTTCTAAATAAATAATTTTAATATGAACTAGATTGCTACATTTGGTACACAAAGTCGTTGGCTTGTACAAGAGCCATTTAAAAGTATTTTTATTAGCAAAATTGAACGGTTGCTAAGGAATTTTTGGTTGATATGGAGGAGTCAGTGACATCATAATTCATTTGTTACTATGATTAGCATAAACAACCCCCCATTTCTCTGTGACGTTTCATCTTGTTTGCAGTCATTAAAAATAGGCCATTCTGGGAATCAGGCCTCAATCTGAGTTTCTATTCTATGTAGCCCAGCCTCTTATTTCTTCTATAGTCCATGGTGGATTAGATTTCAGATTGAAAGAGAACAGTCATTTTTTTTGTTAAAATTGTAATAAAAAAGTGACTGTAAAACAGTGGCATTTCTTGAAAATGAAAAGTAAAAGTTTAAATAGACAAATAGGCAAGCACCTATTGTCTTTAGCCATTCTACTTGAGCTTTGCTTCGATGTCGTTCCGTCCAGACCTTGAACACCTCCTGCTCCCTGCGACTCTGAAGATACCCGAGTCTTCTCAGCTGTTTCTGAAGCTCCAAAACCTTCCGAAAACAGAATTCTTTCATCAGGAGAGGTGTATTTAATTACCAAAGAAGAAATTGGCAGGAATAGTAAAGCTCTCCTCACCAGGTAGTGCTGTGTTTTGGGTAAAAACCTCAAGTATGTGTCATCGTGAATGAGAGTTGATCTGGTGAGCTTCTGAACTGAGGTGGACTTCTGTGTTCAGAAGTTAATGGAAATATTAGAAGGAAGCTTTTTATAAATTGACTTGAAAATGAAAGCTGATGTGTTTTTTTTTATATTCATTCATTTATCTTCTAAACCGCTTATTCCCTTTTGGGGTCACGGGGGTCTGCTGGTGAAGCTCAGCTCATTTTGGGTGAGAGGCAGGGGTACACCCTGAACAGGTCGCCAGTCCATCGCAGTTGTTTAATATTCAAATTATATATCTGCTCTGTAAAAAAATCCTGTAAATTTACATGGACATTTTACAGCAAAATACAGTTTTTTTTTACGCACTATGGAAGGACTTATTCACCTGAGTTTCTGTGGTTACCCAATAACAGTAGCTGCTACAATTTAATAGTTTTATACTAGGCAACGTCACAGTTTTAAATATAAACAGTAACATGCTGTTAATTTAAAACACAATAGGGAACTGTACATTTTACAGTATCCTTCAACCACAGCTGCCAGTGGATTACCGTTTATTCAAAGATCTTTTAATTTAACACTTTTAATCCTGTTGCAAAAATAAACAGTAACATGCTGTTAATTCAGACCACAGTAGGGAACTGTACAGTTTTACAGCATCATGCTGGCAACCGTAGTTGCCGGTTGATTACCGTTTTTCTTTTTTAAACAGCAATATATTTTACAGCATATAAGAACTAGAGTTATTATGAAGCACGTGCAAATAATTCATAAAACACATCATGTGAAGGTTTGGGGTTCTTCTCAAATGTTCATTTTAAAGAATAAAACGAGAAAAGAATATGTTACTTTTTTTCCTTCAAAACACAGAGAATGTCACTAAAGCCAGAACTCCAGGGAAGATATTTTCAATCTTCCTCCAAACTCTTAATATGTTGCTGTGTTTTTTGCATTCTCGACTTGCTTTACACTGGACTTGGCATCTCATTTGAGATTCCCATTACAAGGGTCCAGTAAGTATCCCAGTCTCTTTTTGAAAAGAACCCCCCAGCACTCAAACACCACGAGAAGTAAACATGTAACCACAGGAAGCCATTAACATCAACAGGGACCAATTAGGCCCCAGCAGGTGTCCCTGGCTCTGCCTGCCCAACTCCTGGCTCATGATCATGAAGACTGAATGTTTTCTGGCCTTCAGTTGAGGAAACAACCGGGCAGCCCATAAAGTTCTTTACAGCTCTTCTTTTGTCCTGCACTCCAGTGCTGGTCATTAGAGGACACAGTTGAAGAAGACTTGCTTTTACAGGAGGAGATTGATAAGGCAAAGACCCTTCCCCCAAATTCTCACTCCACCAACCCCCTGGTCTCCAGACAGACAAAATCAAAGTCAATCACAAGTCCACACCAACGGCTTCCTCCATAATACAATGCTCTTCCTCAATCTTCAGCACTTCAGTCACACTTCAAAGAGACACCAAGAGACAACCTTCTGCGGTCCTTCACACAAATATGGAAATGAACTCACAGACGACTCAGAGCCAAAATATGTAAATCATCCTGTTTTTTTTTCATTGTCTTTTCATTGTCTTGTCTTCCACAATCTCACTATTTTCCCTAACGTAAACTGCCTCTTTATGGTGTGGGTTCCAGTGTTTCATGGAGTGAATGGTGAGTTATTTTTCCAGGGTGGGCCTACCTTTACCCAGAACCTTGAGCAGGGCTAAGCAAGAAAAGACAACTGATGTATGGATGGATTGTACATTGAATTACCTTGGGATGTAACAATAACAGATAACTTTCACTAAAACTAGATCTAAAGCACCTGCCCCATGGGCCAAAGTGCCCTTTTGTTTTTCACATTGTTATTGTGTGTGGAAGTCTGTCTGTGTAGCCTAAAATAATAATGAAATAAATTAAACTATAATCCTGCGATGGACTGGTGACCTGTCCAGGGTGTTCCCCTGCCTCTCGCCCAAAGTGCACCGGAGATAGGCACCAGCAGACCGGGTTGAAAAAAAATGAATGAATGAATAAACTATAATATTTTAAAAACTTTCATCCGTCAAGTGATTCACGATGTGCCCTCAATGCACTACTGAGCTTCTAGAGTATGCAAGCCATAAAAACAGCCAATTTTTAAACTCATTTTAATCCTTAACACTGCAGAAATAGCAAAAACTGTTCAAAATATGGCAGTGAACAATCCAAACTCGGATTAAAAACACTCTAATATCCACCTGATGCAGTAAAGTGCAGTTTAAAATGGTGTTTATACGCAGCACTGTTTGGATTGGTTTTATTTATTTATTGGTTTTATTCCTTCATTCATTCATTTTCCAACCCATTATTCCCTTTTTTGGGCTCAAGGGGGTCTGCCGCAGGGCAACACGCACTCACACATTCACACCTAAGGGGAATTTTAATTATTCAATTGACCTAACACATGTTTTTGGGATTGTGGGGGAAACCGGAGTACCCGGAGGAAACCCACGCATCCATGGGGAGAACGTGGAAACTCCTTCAAGGAAGGTCATCGGCGAGCCTTGAACCAATAACCTTGTAACTGGAATTTCTAACGGCGCCACCGTGCTGCCGGCATTGGTTTTAAATCAGGTTATATATGATAGAAATGTAAAGGAGCCATTGCCCCAAATGGGTGCAATTTTCGTGTTGTAACTTCTCAAAATGAATATGGGTCTTCCTCAAGTAGCTTATTAAAATGTTTTATTAGATTTATAATCAAGATGGGTGCTGTTTTTTCTTGTAACTAACCGTCTTGTTTTTCTTTATATAAGTAGCAAGTAACAGAACTTAGAAAAAAATCAGTTATTTTCCAAATTTGTGGATTTTTATACTAAACTAATTAAATCATTGAAATAATTTAAGTAACAGGATAGTAATTTTTTAAATGACACTCCAAGATATCATCACAAAAAATATTTGAAACATTAAATTTCAAACAATATTTATGGTTTTACATTTCCATGGAAAAGAGAGGTTCTTTATAAAGCATCTTAATCATTATATTTTATGGTGAAGTGCAGTTTCAGAGACTGTGGATTTTTTCAATATTTGAAATGTCATCGCTTAAATTTGCAATGAGAATAGTAATATGCTGTGCTTAGCAATAAAATGTATTTAATGCTTATTAAATTTATTTAATGCAATTTTAATGCTTATTTATAGAAGCATTATTATTATTGAATGATCCAGGGACAGCAATGGCTCATTAGTTACATTTAAATCTCATTTAAATACATTTCATTTTCAAGTGGGCCTTAAGGGAGAAAATAGATAAGGTTTGGGGATTAAACTAATAAAGAGTTTGCTAACTGACTGATAAAATCTCAGAATTGCGAGATCAAATTTCAGAACCGAACAAACACAACCCTGTTCCCATTCCCTGTCAGGTGTTCCACAGAGATCCACCCATCCTTGATTATTGTTTCACCCTTGTTACCAAGCTGTCACACTACTCCGAATCGCCATTATAGTTCAGCCCACAAAACGTCTTTTAAAAATTCAATAATAATGACAAAATAATTAATAATTAATTAATAAATAAATAATAAATGTAATGACCTGTATTGCAATTTTGATGCCCTAAAAAATTACATTAGCTTCATTTTGAGTTATCACAAAACTAACGCATGTGACCTCTCCTATCTTGTGGCTCAAGTCGCAATACATTATGCGATATCGAAGTTCCAAGTTCATCCTAGCTCAACTTTTTATCTGAATTTGTTTCATGGTGTGACCGGTGGGTCAGTCGGATTCCCTTGTGTATTATGTTTGTCCGTCACTGTTATATGTCCTTGTGTGTGTCTCCTTGATCCTGAGTGCTCCTGTTTGTTTTTTTCTTCTTTATTAAATGAAGTCCAACCCGCACCCTGGGTTTGGCATACAAACAGCAAAAAGCATTGTGACAATAACAACTCAGAAATCAGATCTATAAAGTTATAAAGAGTTATAAAGTCAAACTTAATAATGTGACAATTCAGAGATATAAAGTCAGATATCTGAGTTATAAAGTCACATCCTTTCCCTTTGCCCAAAGGAGACTGTATAGGTCCAGGGAGCACAGCCCCTGCTTCCCAAAGGATCCATCCTTCTCGAAGGACCACAAGGAGAATGGACCAGCAGCCTGTGCCAAGCTGATCAGCTGATCAGAATATGTTCATAGCATTTACACAAAAATGAAATATATGCATTCACCATATGTGTAAGATACTTGAAGGACAGGAGGCAGAGTTGTACGGAACTCTTTAACTCAGTTTTAGCACGAACAGCATATACAACTTTCCATCAAGAACAGACGAACAGAACTCTCTCAGCTCCCTCTTTCATGTCCCTCTCCCATTCTTCTTTCTCTTAAAGGGTCCTCACTCACTTGAACGTATGTGTATATACAGTAAATACACTAAAATATGTAACTTAGAACATTGCTGCCATGCACACGTTCATAGTAAACTGAATAAAAGCACAAAATATATGTTTTATATAATTGATTTATACAAAATTTGCTACAGGAATGATCAAATGTACATTGATTTGTGTTGCTACGAATTCGTTTAAATTGTAATATATGTTTCGGTAAAAAAGAGCTGTATTTATAATCAGGGTTCTCTCACCGTATCTTGCCTTACAAGAGACGGACGAATGAAACTTGTCTAAGCAATTATGTTTCAGCATTGCCCTCTGCTGGTGATGATTAGCAAATGCAGGTTTTGACATACCAAAGGCTATTGAAAACCAGACGAAATACCTGGTCCTTGTTTCCTTTCCTCGGTCCAGTTTTATCTGAAACTGAAGCTTTCATCTCTTGCCTTTGCCTTTGAACTTTCTCCTTCAGCAATGCTGCATACTGAAGAGACAGCAAGTCTTTTAATTTGTGGATTCTGTAGTAAGTCTCTAGGTGGCGCTGAAATGAAAGAAGTAAAGAACAAAAGCGCAAGAGTAAACCGAATGGTACAAAAACAGTACCGTGAAAAGACAAAGAGTGTTTTCACAAATATACATGACGATTGTTTATTTTTGTAAATTTACACATTTAGATTTATTTTCTTGGATGTGTCAATTGTATGATAAACAGTTTTACCAAACAGCTGCTAATGACCATGAACGTCACATGTTGTTTGAAACCCAGTCGTGAACTGAAAAAGAAACAGCTGCGTAGGAGGCTTACAGCTATGTGGGGAACAGCAAAGCTCCGCTACTAACGTGAGATTGAGGAAGCTTCTTGTGATGGCACGATTGAGCACAACAACAAGACACATTATTTTGCATCGACAAACAGATGGGAAGCTTGATTAAATGATGAGGAAGAAGAATGTTAGAAAGCCTCCATCACAGAAGACCTCTGGTTAGTTCTCCAAGATGTTTGGAACAACCTACAAGCCGAGCTTCTGCAAGTGGAGCTAGAAAAATTCAAGGTTCTGCTTTGAAGGCAAAGGGTGGTCATGCCAAATATGGATTTAATTTAGATTTCTCCTTTGTTCATTTACTGCATTTTGTAAATTAATGAAAATAATAGCATACCACTTCCAATTTTGATAACATTCTTTAAAAGAGCATTTTTTTACATTATCCACAGTTAATGTTCATAATACTGATGCATCACCGGAAGTGACTGAAGCTGCAATTCATTGACTGACCATTTCAAACTGATGTCAGAAGTGAGCAGATTCTCATTCAAACCCATGTTAAAAGTGTTCAGTTTTATGGCAGAAAAACAAAAGGTTTAAAAACTTTATTATTATTATTATTATTATTATTATTATTATTATTATTATTATTATTATGCATAGCACTACTTTTGAGCAAAGACTGTAACATTCATAGCAGGTCAGACCCCCAGAGATCTTTACTGCCTCCACCTCCTGCCTCTTTACAAACTTTTTGCTCAATCACAATTAACCAGTAGTGACGTAGTTCTGGTTTTGCTCAATTTTAGCCTCCATTTTCATTAGAAGCCAATGACTGACCTCATGTACACCACATCTATGGTTTTAAACAGTTCATAAACATTATTCTGGGACTCATCTTTTAGTTTAAGTGGGCATTTCTTCTACATATTATTTCCATCTTTATTTAAAATAACGTATGTGTACTTCAACTTTAAAGTCACCATTTTTGGTCTTTTTAAAATTAAACATTTTCTCTGGAGTTTGTGTGAAGCACATTTTTATATAAATAATGCTATCATCACCTGATCTTGAAGAGCTTTTTGTTTCCTCTCGAGTACTAGATCAGATTCCAGCATGTCAGAGGTCATCTTCGCTGGGTCAGCTCTGCTGGAGGTTTGCTGTTTCTTCAGCCGCTGATTCTCAGACAGACGGCCTGTCTTTTGCAGAGACAAATTCTCACACAACTCATGCTTCACATCAATCAACTCATACATGAAGATCTTCCATCCAAATAATTCCTATTGAAAATGTCAAAGTGAACATTAGTATGTCAGCAAGTCTGAAACATAATGAACCAAAAAAGGGCTTTTCAGTGTGCTTTCATTGGGGGCAGCACGGTGGCGCTGCTGCACTTTCATTCAAAAGGTGATTGGTTCAAGGCATATCATTGGTTTTCTCTAAATGAAGTTTCCCTGTCCTCCCAGTGTATGGTTTTTCCTGGTTGTTCCTGTTTCCTCTCATAAACCAAGAACATTCCAAAGGTAATTGATGACCGTTTCAAGGTGGCCCTGCAATTGGTGTTCACGGTGTACCCTACCTTTTCTCAGTGTGACCTGCACCAACTGAACCTGTAACTAGGTACAAGTGGATGGGTTAAACCGATGGATGGATGTCTTAACTGGACAAAAACCTAATACGAGAAATCATGCCCTTCTATGCTGGAGCTTACCATAGCTCTCATCTGTCTAGGGGCTGTGTACATTAATACCAGGCTGAATTTACATTCACTTAAAAAATATTTTTCATTGAAACAAGTTACTACCTTTTTTTAAAAAAATAGCTTTTATATTTGTGTCCACATTCCAGCATATTTGTGTCTTCTTCTTTTCCTTTTGGCTTGTTCCCAGTTTAGGGGTCGCCACAGCGAATCATCCTTTTCCACCAAACTCTGTCCTCAGTATCCTCTACTCTTGCACCAACTACCTTCATGTCCTCTTTCAATACATCCATATATCTCGTCTTTGGCCTTCCTCTTGACCTCTTGCCTGGCATCTCCATCTCCAACATCCTACCAATATAACCAGTATCCCTCCTCTGCACATGTCCAAACCATCTCAATCTGGCCTCTCTGACTTTGTCTCCAACACAACCAACCTGAGCTGTCCCTCTGATGTGCTCGTTCCTAATCTTGTCCATCCTCGTCACTCCTAAACTGAACCTCAACATCCTCATCTCTGCTACTTCCATCTCTGCCTCTTGTCTCTTCTTCACTGCTACAGTCTCTAACCCATACATCATAGCTGCTCTCACTACTGCTCTGTACACCTTTCCTTTGATTCTTGCTGACACTCTTCTGTCACACAACACCCCTGACACTTTTCTCCACCCACTCCAACCTGCCTGCACTCGTCTCTTCACCTCTTTTCCACACTCCCCGTCACACTGGACTGTTGACCCCAAATACCTAAACTCCTGCACCTTCTTGACCTCAGCCCCCTGTAACCTCACTGTTCTATTTCCCTCCCTCTCGTTCAAACACATGTATTCTGTTTTACTGCGACTGACTTTCATTCCTCTTCTTTCTAGAGCTGACCTCCAACTTCCCAGGTTTTCCTCCACCAGCTCTCTGCTCTCACTACAGATCACAATGTCCGTTCCAGCATATTTGTGTACTGGTACCATAATGCAAACTGTTCAGGAGAGGAATAGAAATAGTTCCCCCCTGCAGACAATTCTTTGCAGTCCTGTGTTTTTGAAGACGTTCAGCATTTTTGTTTCGCAATGCTTGTCCTGCTCCACTGGCTGTGAAATGGCAACTGGACACTGGTCAGATTCGACATTTTCTGCATAGCTTCCATTGTTTCAATGCATGGGCACACACCTTTATATTACCTCAGTATAATGTTTAACATGCTGATGCCTTTGCAAACGTTTCCTTGGGTAGGTTTGAACAAATATCCTCCTTACTGCCTCATATGCTATGTGAGGAAGTTTTTCCATGGGTCAAATGTATCCAAAAGTTTACTTTCAACAGTGAACAATAAAGGAATCCATGAATCGAACAGAAGCAAGCAGTTAGCAAGTGAATGTTCCGAGAAGAATAAAGGTCTGTGGCTGCTCCATAGAACTGGTGAAGTGGATCTGTGTTACTAGTCGAAGCCATGGAAACATTATTGGGGGAGACGACATATAGAATCCATTTATGAGGTTAAGTGGACATTTAAACAGATTACAGTCAGTTTGGGACTACATATAACAAGGTTTGAAAGCTCGGTGAGTAGAGAATTGAGCTCAAACAACAAGTAAAAGCAAGAAGTGACCAATCCTGTCACCTTTGGATAAAAACACGTATCGGCCAAACGTTTAAATGCAATGATAAGAAATAAAGTATCCATCTTATGTGTGCAATGATGTCATTGGTTGAAGGAACATGTCTAGATGCATTCTTAGTTTCTCCCCAAATATCAGGTTGACAATGGTTTCAGTTTCTAAGGAGGACTTTGTGTGCTTTATTTACTAATTACCGGTAGTTATTTTTCTCAAAATATAATGTAAAGCAAAGGGAGCCTATATACATGTCGCATTATAGGCAGTTTGCGAAATATGTACTCCATAATGATTAAAATATGAACAAATATAAACAATTCCCTTTGGGTTTAGTGAACAAAATAACATAAAAGTGTCACTTTTTAATTGTGTTATTGAAATAAATGGACTTTCCCCTCAATATTCTCATATTTGGCACTTACTAGTACATTTAGATAAACACATTATTAAACAGAATTACAAACTGCCGTTTTCTGTTTTCAGTCTCATGCACAAGGGGCACTTGCCATTGCCTGCTGTTATATAACCAACTTGACCTCCTACACTCCAACGATGTGACAGAGATATGCATAGCCCTGGCTTCTGCTGAAATCTAGCTTAAGAAGGACAACTTTCGGAAGAAATCATTTAAAATAGAATCTTTTTCACAATCAGGTAAACGTTGTGTGATATAACCAACAATTCCAAGCTAGAAAGCCACGATTGTCTAGTTGAAGAAATTTTCTTTATGAAATTTTTTAGGCAGCAGAAACATATTACGTTATTGTTGTTTATTTTATATTGTGAATACTATTGCTTAAAGGGCCACGATGCACAGGATGTAAACAATAGGATATTTTTTAAAGATTTAAATGCGTATTTAGGACAAATGTATTATCTGTTACATTTAATTGTGGGTAAAACTGTTTAATTTCAATCTTTTCTTTGCAATTTCTGGCTTCCTGTTTGAAAAGAAATTTCTCAGGAAGTGATGTGGCTTTTGTCTTATAAGATGACAAATTGCTCATCAGTATTTGAATTATTCATGAGCCTGACCTCTATTATCCTATGAGAAGACGCTGCTTATTAATTATTACTGATGCCTAGCTCTTAACATGTCTGGTCAAGTTTATACAAAACAGTTTTTTACTACTTTGTAAACAAAGCTTCACAGGAACCTCCTGGGCATAGGTCGAACCCACTTCTGCTTGAGCTATTACTATCAGGTATATCAGAATTGGAAATTAAATTTATTACACATTGTTACTGTACTTCAAACTTTCTCCATGTAATAAGAATTAAGAATTCTTTTCAAAAAACACAAAGAAGAAGATATAAATTGAAAAACTTACCAGTTTAGTGATATATTTGACATTATGCACTGGAACTCACTGAGTACACTTTTAAGTGACTTAATTTCCTCACTGTGGCGTCAAACTGGTCTCCACAGTGACCACTTTCTCACAGACAGAGGCAGAGGCGAGGTGTGACAAGTTTCGAGTCTGATTTTCGTGTTAAAGAGGTCGTTTCCATAGCACAAGCGTCCACAAACTCAGTCCTTCTGGCAGCTTATTGCCCACTCATTTCACATTGTTCATTGTTACAGTCTCTGGTTTAGCCAAACCAATATAAGGTTACTCAATGGAACTATATACCGGTACATGTCATGTTAAAAAATCACAATGGCTTTGTGTATTAATAATTGAGTAAAAAAATTGAACAAAAGAAAAAGTGTCAAAATGTGTATTAAATGTGAAAACTTAATTTGAGTTCGGTTGGTAAAGTAACCCAACAAAACAAGCCCCTCCATTGGGTAACAAAAAGAACAATATTTTTAGTGTGTCTCTGGAAACTATTCAAGGCACTGCAAATGTTCCACTTTTGCAATCTTAATAAAACAAATTATGAAAATTATTTGCAGTCATAAAATCTCTACAAAATCCTACTTGTACATTTAGTTAAAGAAATCACAGTTAAATAAGCTTTCACAGCCTTTGCTCTAAACTTTATTGATGAGCCAATAACAACCTAAACTTTGTTACCACAATTTTTTTTAAGTTTAATTTTTTAAGTTCCTCTTGAGATGGATTGGCAGCATCTGGAGTGCATACATTTAATGAAACCTTAAATACACAACTTAGTTTTTCATAAGGCTGAAACATAAGAAATAAGAAAAACTGAAAACCAGATGTATTGCTTAAGCTAATCCTAATAACCATGTAATTATAGTGAAGCTAGTGATTATTAAAAAGAAATATAGATAAAATATAATGTAGAGATTTAAAAAACCCAGTTAAATATTAGGCTAGATTTGAGGAAAGAATTTTGAGGTCAGAAGGCTCCATGTGAATTTTATCAGAGAGCATTTTAAATGATGTAAATCATGAACACCAGTCATCACATAATATTTTTAAACAAAACTAAGAGATAATTGCCTAAACTTAGTTCCTCTAGAAACTTAAAAAGCAAAGAAACTACATCTTGAGAAATGCTGAGCACTGATTGGTTGACAGACTAGTTCAATATACAAAAGGCAGTAGGTTCAATATACAAAACCTCAAACCTTTGGATAAATTGAACCTGTGCATACTTTTATTTCTATTATTCAGATTTACAAGCTTAAAGCTGCTGTGCATGTCTGCATATGTGTTTATTCATTCTATTTCACACTGGAGCATGGCAGAACAGTGTCATATTTATACATTTGGCAAATGCTTTTATCCAAAGTGTCACACTTCAAGAAACAAGTTTTGTTCTTCCCTAGGATTCAAACTCACAACATTTGTGCTGCTAGCAGAATTCTCTACTGTCTGAGCGACGGGAAAGCATATTTATAATATAATTTTATATTATTATAATAATTTTATATTATTATAATGATTTTATTTAAAGTGTGCGTATGTATCTTTAAAGAGAGGGCTTTCCACTAATTAGATAACAAAAAAAAAAAGTTATTTTGGTTCGTAACGTTTATGTTAGGAAAAATTGCTGGATAATCTAAAGATATTATTAAAAATTAAATAATATGTCTGAAATGACACACATTTGTGCACTTATTTATGCACATTTATTTATTTGTTTGACTAAATGGATTAAAAAATGAATTTTGCTTAATGTATTTAAGACTTTATGATGTATGATTCGGGTAAAAAAACAAACAAACAATATATATATATATATATATATATATATATATATATATATATGTGTGTCATTCCTTACCAGTATTTTGTAAAGTTGTTTCAAACTCACACATTTAAATAAAAACATTTGCATGTATCAGTATAATCGATTCAATAGGCTACTCACACCCAAAATTGCAATTAAAATAAATAATTCACAACCAGTAAAGAAGTCAAGGTTTTAGCAAATCATTCAAATAATCAGAAAAAATTGTTTCCCATTTTATTATCAGAATTGCTTAAAAATGACAAACATCATAAAAACACATTGGCTGCACACTGTTAATTAAATACTGTACACAGCTGGTTGGAACCAACAGTTCTCCAGTGAGTTTAAAATTACACTAAAACTTAAGCAAACCTCAGGTATGACTCGTCTTATCGTACTCGGCTCTCAGACAGTCTTCCAAGCCTTTGACGGCTATTGTTTTCTGGCACAAAGGAAGGGCCGCGCATGGCCCTGGGATGCATTTCACCGCTTTACATTTGGCTTCCTTTTACCCCAGTGAGTAACATGCATCTTTCATTAAGTCCATTAAAGTGAAAACAAAAGTGATGTGCAAAAACCCTGATTCCCACTCAGTTTGTAAAGGTAACCTGCAAAAAATCCTCTGTGTGCAAGAAAGAATTCCAGTCAGTCTTCTGTCAGTGTATGGGCACCAGCTATTTGGATTTTTTGGCTTTCTATTATCTGTTGTGTTGTGTATACATACACACTCCTATAACGCGTGTTAAAAAGCCACAAAAATGATCCAAACTTCAAATCACTAGCAAAGAATATGTTTCCTTTTAAAAGAAGACAAGGAAAACAGACATACACAATCATAGCTGCTCTAATGCTATGTTTGGAAATTGCAGATCATGAAGCATAAGTGCACATTGTGTTAATTATAGTCCCTTTTAGGCTACTTGAACTGTTTGGAGAGAAAATAACATGCACCTCATGTAAGCATCGTCCAACAGACAAAAGCCCTGCTGTTAAACACTATTCTGTTCAAAAAAAGTAAACAACTCCCTGGGCACCTGAAGCCAAATTGACATCAAAAATCTAAACATGGTCCAAAACCATATTGATTTTACCCCTGTACCATTATATGAATCATTTATAAGGTCATACTGGGAAAACCAATAGCAATTCGACCTCAATTTTACACATCTTAAAAAGATATGTAGTTTCAAAAGCTGTGTGTAATATGGAGGGTAGAATGGGTCAAAATTAAACAAATAATATACCATAGATTACTAACAAACCCTCTACAATTGAAACAAATTAAATGTGTAGTTAAATTTGTCCAAATGAAGAAGAATAGCATCTAATCCTAATTCTTTTTTTGGTTGAGTTGGTTCTAAAACCTGACTTGTTGCAGAGTTGAAATGGATGTATTTAGAGGTATTGAATCTATTCTGGTGCTATTTATCTTTACAAACAGTGGAGTGCTACTCGACTTGTTTCAATTTTTTGGTTGAAACGTGAAAATAGGCAGTATGTTCCTCTGCTTTATAAACTACTGGGACTTGCTTGCCGTAGGCGGCGACCACATCCTCCACAAGGTCTAAAATAACCCTTTTATATGCCCATGGAGGTCTTCCATCTATGTAACCACCACATTTTGAAGACGAAATATAGGGATTTGACTGATAATGAATTGGTATTTTCATTAATTACATTTAATAACACCTTTAGTTAACCAGAATTCCAAATTGATTTTAATGTTTTTGACCCTTTCTGTTCTCCATACTATTTACGCCCGGACGCCATCGTTTCTCGAAAACTCTCGTGTTGGACACAGTCTGAAATCCTCACAGTGGACTTTCCTTTTGAGTCAAAGTGCGAGAAGTCGTCAACTTTTCAGATGAGGCAAAGCTGCGAGTTTATCAACTTTCCCAAAGGCAGCAGCACTTTCCACTCCTTTGAGCCACTCTTTGCATTTCCTCATGACGGTCTCGTCCACGTCCCCATCCTCCTCCTCGTACTCCACATCATCGTATTTGTGCTGATCGTTGAGGAGGGAGATCTTCACGATGGTGCTGATGTCACCGGAGGGGTCCAGTTTGGCAACAGGTCCCGAGATCTTGTTGGAGGAGCTCCCCTGCGCTCTCTTGGACGGGAAAACGCGCCGGTGTCTCAGCTCCGCGGAGGCGCAGCACTTCTGCTGCTTGGCCATCATCTGTTTCTCCATATTACGCTTTTGGATGACCAGGATGGCTTCTGGGGTCAAGCTGAGGGAGAAGCGGATCTCTTGCTCTCCATCTTTGGGGATCGAGGTCCTGGAGGTGTATTTATGGCTTGATTCTCCAGAACTGGAGCGCGGGACGCTTTCACATGAGGTAGCCAACGGTTTAGGGATGCTCAGCCATGGGTGTTTGCTGTCCATCTCGGGGTCCGGAGGGAGTCTGCTCGATTTACTCCGTCCCAGAGGCTTTAAACCGGCAGGTGACCACGACGTAGAGCGTTTCTCTTTATCCGAATCAGTGTCCTCTGTCCTTTGGCAGTGTGATTGCTGAGGAGGCGCGACGTTGTCCCTGCTTTTCTTTCTCCTGAATAGATCCTTTCTTGGCGATGATATCCTTGAGTGCAGATTTATCGGTGGAAAAGGCATTGTGGAAGATATCTGTGCGTGTTCGATGCGAGAAACCCGTCCATTCACCCGCTACAGCGGCACTTTGAGTTCAGACGCTATCTTCATGTCATCGCCAGACTTACATGGGGCGGGGCATGGACTAGCTTTTATATATTTTGACCGGAAAAGGCGTGGCCTAAATATAAAGCAGTCACAACAAAGCCATGCACAAACAAGCGCTTACTATGTGACAGTAACGTGCCAATGTAAAAAAAAAAAACCGTTTGGTGATTTTATTTGTTGAATTTCATATTTACAAGGGGTAATTTTTTTTACAGGAAAAGAATAAAGACAAATAACTACATAAATATGCTACGTACAACTGTGCAATTAAGACAACACGTTTAGTATTAAAGCCTTTTTAAAAATATGTCCCTGATGGTACCTCACTGTTGTCTTTTATTAGATTATCTTTTCTTTTTTATCTTTACACCCTCCACCCTGGCTTCACTTGTTTGTATTTCAAAGTGTCTGTACTTTAACTCAACCTTTTGTACTGTAAAAAGGTCCTGCTTAATAGTTTTTAAAGAAAATTCCAGTCTGTTTTTCTACTATCCTTAAGAAATGTGGTATGAGAAGAAAGTACTCTGTGGCTGAGTTCCATTTCCAACCCTAAACCAAACCCTTCCATTTTGCAGATTCGTGTGAGACAAAGGGGTGTCCCAAATCTTTTTTTTTTTTTGAGAGAAGAGCTGCATCACTTTATTTCTTGGGATGTATGGAGTTACACTTGAAATCAAATGGGTAAGACAGCTGCAAGCACAAATTTAAGTAATTTTGTCATTAAGAAGTCTTACATTGTTTTGTTAAATTTCATGCCCTATGTTCATATACAAGTCAGTAAAAGTAATTTAATTGCACCATTATTAGTCTAGTAACATTAACATTACACAGTGAACTCACATATGATGTCAAAGTTTTGTTTAGTTTGTTTAAAATGTGTTAACTACAAAAAAGTGTTCCGATTCGATTCAAGAGTATGTTTTCACTACTTCTTCTCGGCACTCAGCTTCAAGGGCTAAGGGGTGGGAAAAGGGGAAGGGATTAGGGGTTTGGCAAGTGAGTGGAATGGAACACAAGCTGGTACAAATGTAAAACATTTAAAAAGTATATCAATTATCTGAAAAAGATTTAAATTTATTAAAGAAAGATTTTATCTGATGGCTAACTTATGTGCCATAACCATACTTTTAATATGTGCAGTCAGCTTTGAAATAAAGTATTTTACCATAAATCAGACAGGAAAAAATTACAGCTTCATTAGAATCCCATGTAAATAATATTCTTTGTCAATATTTTCTACTTGGTGACCTTGGCTTCAGCACAGAAGAGGTTAAAGCTGAGCAGACTCCATGGTTATCGATCTACCGTGCTCTTTCCAGTGATTCCTAATGTGACAGTGACATCTGTTCTGTCACGCTACACTGTGAAAGGTTTCAGTAAAACCAGATCCAAATCAATAGGCTTATTCTTCTGTTTAGCAGCACACAAAGACAGATGTTCATTTCCACAGACAATGTCCTCAGATGACCTCAAATCACTGAGATTATCCCCAAATCTTAATAGTAACAGTAGTCACTTCACAGAAGCCAAGGGGAAATGACTTTATTGATTCTTATGGTTATGACCTAGTTTCTCTTTGCCCTACTGACACTCCTTAAATCAGTTCACCTGAACTTCTCTTTGTGTTTACAGTTCTGTTCTCACCATTTAAAATCTGACTTTACAGACTCAGAAAAAATGATCATCCACATATATTTCTTTTTGTATAATCCTAAAGTGTTTCATGAAGGAAGCCAGAGAGTTAATGAATGACTACAGCAGCTGGATTACAAGAGTTTATTTTGGTGCTCACTCAAGTGTAATTGTTTCCTGCCCAAATGAATGTACCAAAGCTTTAAACAAACTCTAAATAAACGAAACAAGGCAGTAATATTTATTAACACAATAGCTAAAAGAAGCTAAAAGAATTGCATCTTCTCAGCCATTAGCCTGGAGGTCCGCCAACTGCTAAACCCACATTCTCTTCTCCACAATTAGCCACACGTGATCAGCATCCGGCACAGAAGGGTGCCGTGGAGGAGGGATGCTCATGAAAACACAGCACTGGTGCAGTTGTCATGGTAACCGCATCAATGGAAACACAGTCTGCTTGGCTAGGCGGTGTAAAAACAACCTGGACACTTTAGGTTATTAGGTCATGTACGAATAAACAACGAACAGGAATGAAACAAAGTCTTATGGTTTTATTAAACACCATCAAAACATGGAGTGAAATATAACAGGAGCTCGGTTCTTGAGATTCAGTTCAACGAGGCTTTGTCTGTTGCCCAGGGCTCAGAAAACAGCATTAAATAGACAGTTATTCCCAAAACGTGTGCCAAAATGTTATGAAATACAATAAACAGAACATTACCACTCTGAAAATCAGAAAATTTGTTAAAAAATGATGAATAAGCAAGGCATTTCTTTTTTTGGTCTGTGGTCTTATATGCACACATCTCACTTCTTGTTTATATATTTGGTTGAGCTTTTCAGAATAAAAATGACCACGAGAGGATGACTTCATTCATAAACAACACATTTTGAAACATAAGGCACTTGAATGGAAGAGTTTCAATATATTATGCATCCATCTTTGAGATATATTTATGTATGCAAACGACAAATTAGAATTAAAACAAATAGATTAAGACTTGACATGAAATGTTCTAAATACTTTGAAGTCCTGAATGAAAGAAACAAAACACACTCTCAATAATATGTATATAAGGTTTACACACTCTTAATGTTTACCAATATTAATTTCAAAGGAAGACAAGTAGAAATGTTTTTGAAATGAAGCAGATTTTTTGTGATGAAAGACCCGTATCTGATGAAATACTGCTTGCTTAGCTCAAACAGGTGGTGAAACACTTAATAACGGCATCCCTGGAAAAACAAAACAGTGACAGTTATGATTGACAGTTCATTTAGGAGTATTACATTATATTTGTATGGGGCTTGCTGCTTAATCCAGAGGAACAGATGGATAATAAAAATACTGAGGATGAAAATGCCTCTAATCCGAAATAAACCGATAACTTGCAGTTAACATGGGTTATTATCTTAGCGTTTGATTGAAATCGTCATCCAGGAAATCAGGGCTTGTTTTCAGTGCTTTGTAGCAGATGGGTGGAGCTCTTGCATATTTCATCTAGTTTTGGCTAAGATCCATCCAGTGGAAAGCAAAAGCTCCCCTTTGTCTAAATATGGAGGTAGATAGATAAGGATAAATGATTTTTACTTACTACTTTACAATTTACTTTTTAAATGGTAAACATAAAATGGTCTGTTTATAAAATGTATAATATTTCTGCCTTATTATCTTTTGTAAGAAATCAGTAATAAAAAAAAATCTAAAACTAAAAAAGGTTCTTTCAGTCCATTCAAGAATTTCATACAAAAATTAGAATATGTATTATAGCATTATATACATGTATTATAAAGTATAAATATATTTTTGCCAATTTTCAACACACATTTTGTGTCTTATTATACATACAAAGCTCTTATATTTTAAAATCATACAAAATTAAACCGAATTATGATAAAAAAAATAAAAAAATGTGTCAATAAAATTATTGTAATTAACTAGAAAATGTACTTTATGTTAGTTACTGCAATAATAAGACCATGTCATTCCAGAATAAATAATATTTAGTTTTAAACACCTTATATACTGAATGAAAGTCTGCATATGTTGAATGGCTCGACTCGCTACTGTTCAACTTTGCGTTTTTACCGACTTCCTGTATCCACTCTGAGTGGGCTTGGTTTAGACCTGTCACTCAAGACAGGCACTTAACAACCAAATGAAGAAACGCTGAGCGAACACAACAAAGAACAATGGAGATCATTGAGGAAGTTGTATTTTTAAGTGGCATATGTAGTCGTTTAGAACACTTAAAGGTTGTAAAATATTTAGTGACTTTCTGGCCAATCAGTGAGCTCAACAACTGATCAGTCAGCAATCAACAGGACATTGTGTCAGGCTTTTATTTCTATTCAGAAAAACACCATCACCGTGGACTGACTTAGTGTGCTCTTAGAACCTCAACCAATTGGGTACAGCAAAAGTACAGCTAAAGGGTAAAGAACGCAAAACAAGTTCAAGTGAAAAAGCAGCATTTGTAGCATGGATCTCTCAGTTCGATACAGAGAGATTTAATTGATCTAGAGATAGATGGCGCTAATAATAAACAGAGCTCCTGAAAAAACAAAAAACAAAACAAAACAGGAGGTATATTTGAGGCTGTATGGTACACCCCTTGTTTGGAGACTAGAGATGAGGTCACCACACAGTCGTCAAGGCAACAGCAGAACAAGGTCACAGCAGCTTCCTTGCCGGAGTCTCCACCCTTTCCTCACTCCTCCGCCTCCTCCACCATCACCCCCTATCTAAATGTGTTGCTATGCAGACTTTTTCATGCTCAAAATTCACAGGAAGTGGAGGAGGTGTTAAAACAGTCAAGGTTAAAAGAGAGAAAGAAAAGAGTGTCAGTTGAAAGGAAGGGGACAGATGAACGTCTGCAGATATTTTACTCATCCGAGTATTTGCACCAAACGCCAGGAGAGCATTTAGTGTTTGGCCTGAGGAGCACTGTGCATCGAGCACATTAATAAATGATGCTTAACTCCTGCTGTTTTCTGATGAAACATCGGAGCAATAGAAGTCCTGGATTTAGAGCGAAATAGGGTGGGTTTCCCTGCTGAACATGCTATATATAGTTTATTGTAGTATAGATTTTCTTTGTATATATTTAGGTGTTTATTGTATATAAAAGAAAAATATATAAACACAAAACTTGCAGAGCAGATAAATAAATATTTTTTTCTATTATAATTTAGTTTTAGTAACAATGAAAACAATAATAAAAGACAATTCATCCTATAAAATTTGAAAAACATTAGAATGCTTTAGCCTACTATTAAGCAGAAATTACAGTAAAAAAAATATTAAAATGACAACTAATACTTTTTATTTATTGTAGCAAAAATGTACATATTTCTGTTAATCGGTTAGAAGAGACTTAAAGGTCCTGGGTTTGAATCTCAGGGAAATCAAGAGCAAATGTGTTAGTTTCTTGAAATGTTACTGAATAAGACGCTTTGAATGAAAGCGTCTGCTAGATAGATAAAATAAAATATACTTCTGCTGTAAAAATGAAAGCAAAAAAAAAAGTAAACAAACTAGATAACATTTTTATCTCATTAGTTTGTGTTTAATTTGATGTTCAGCACATTGATCGTTTGTAAATCTTCTTTAAAAAACAAAAGACGTTTGCATTATTGGATGAGATTAGTAAATAAGCCACTTCACCTAAAAGATAAAACAGAAACCCTAATAATAGTTAGCACAATTTCAATAGTACAATTTCAGTTTAAGTTATCTCTTATCTGTCTATTTATGATCTGAAACCCATTTAAAGTGTTTTAATCTGTTAAACATACAAAAAGTTATATAGAGGAATGCTGCTGGTAGTCTCAGTTTAAATTAAATATTTGATATATTCTAAGATTCTGAGTAAATATATACATTCTTACATACTGATAGCCATTCCTTCACATTAAAATACCAAACTGTGGGAATCTACTGTAAAGAGGACCAGACCATTAATTAAATAACTTGACTGACAGTACAAATGTAAATATACTGTAAATGTCCTATATTCCCTTGTTTTAAGTCTAATGGTTAGCAACCTCCATCTATAAAATCAAATCAGATTTTTAAAAAATGGTTTATCTTCTTTTGATGTATATGTCTAACAATACCGTTGGTACAGTTTGTTCTCTGAGCTTCCTTCATAAGTTTACAACTACTACTTCTGAGAGCTGGTGCTCATCAGATGGAAATGGGGCCTTAGCAAAATATGTCAGCTTTTCTGGAGCTAGTGTGGGGCATGTTTTGGGGAATTCTAATGGAGACACTGGCCTCCAGAAATCATTTAATGGTCTGTTCACATTTGTTCTGATGAAAACAAACCCTGGTGTGATTGTTCAGATAAAGTGGTTGGTTTGCATAAGCATAAACACTCCCACCACAACGCGGATGCTCATTGGTGTTATGAAGGCCTTGTAAAACGCATAAAATCAAACAAGAGTCCTTGACTAAATAACACAAAACAGATATATTTTAGTGGTTTAGATGATATTTTAAAATAACAATACAAAAACAAATGTTGCGCTTGACCCTTTTATTGTGATTATATCATTTGACAACTTTGACTTTGGATATTTGCATGAGATTCGAGAACAGTGAACAAAACCAATCTTCGTCTTATTGATTAACCAAGAGCTAAAATTCATATTTGCTGCCCTTCTACATGCGTTTAGTTCATTATAATATATTAACAACTCTCTGTGTTCTTAATACTAGAACCTGTGGCTCTACTAGAGACACAGGTTATTGCTAAACACATTGGAGAAATACACTGCAGATGCAAACAGGGTTAGGATTGATCGCCTGTATTTAGTGCAGCTTAATTGTTCAGTTCAGAGGTTGGTGTGTCTTCTAGTATCAATATAAACTTTGTGAAGTAAACATTATTTCATAAAGGGAAGTGTGTAAGTTATATTAGTATTAGCAGAATGTGCTCATGCTGACCACAGATGCAAGTTTTCAAGCCACATGTTCTTACATTTTTTGGATAATATAGTTTATAGTAATAAATTATAGAAACTAATTTAGGTTATTTTAACCCAGCACTGGGTCAGAAAATTACCTGCAAAATTAAGACTGCAATCAAAAGTTTAGGTTAAAAATGCCCAACATTGAAAAGAATAATACTGTACATAAAATAATAAACATCTGTGAGCTTGGCATATATAACCAGCACACAATTTGAATGGAATGTTTTTTTTTTGCTGTCCTCCAGTCACTGAATCTAAATCCAAAACAGAGATCCGAAAATATTGTTTACACTTTACGTCATAACATAACACGCTTGCAACAATAAGCGTTCACACTGGAGAAACCAAAGATGGATAATGGAACTAATCTACTATCGAGGCTTTCAGAATTTTAATGGTCACATAAAAAGGGCATTAAAATGATCCCATGAAAACAAACACAATCTTTCAAAACAAAGAGAGGGATAAACAACTCATGACGCGGACGTGCTCATGCTAATCCAGAGCTATGACACGAAAAGAGCTTTAACACATGATTTGGAGCCACTCAACAACACCATTACTGAGATTGGAGAAGGGTGTGGCTATTTCTAGGAAAACACAGCAAAAGTGAAACAAAAGCGAGATCAGATCGAAAGATGTGCCCCAATAGAGATAAACCGAGAATGGGTCACGGGTTTGCTCTTTAAATGAAGACTCTCAGCAGGTGGAACATGGAGGCAACCATTAAGGAAAGATTGCTTTCTGTAGCTGGGAGGGCGCCAGGTTGGGGGGATGGGGTACCCTAGCTGTCAGAGTCCATCAGCATCATGCTAAAGCACCTCTGGCAGGGAAGGGAGGGGGTGCTTGGGTTCTGTAAAAGATGCTATGATTGTTTGCTACATAATGAAATGATGCTCAGCTATGTAGGGAATCAAGTATCAGGAGAGTCCTTTATTCTTGGGGTATTTATGCCTTTACCTCCTCACGTAAACAAACGGAACCTTTAAGCCAAATCTACATTTAATGAACCAAAGCAACTCATCTGTAATGTTCGATCTGCTAACTAAGCCTTTGCATCAAAAATAAATACTTTGTGATTTTGTTAATTCATAATTCGACTCCTCAAGATTCTTTGTTTCATGTTCCACCGCGACGTTGACCAGAAAAGTAAAGAATTGGAGGGTTTTCCCCACATTTGTAAATAAGATATTTTGTTTTGTTTTCAAAGCTTTATTGTCTCATGTGCTGCAAGGCGTGCTGTGCTCACACTGTCAGAGACCTGCAGGTCTTTATACATCACACACAAATCTTCAGATAGCTTCACAGCAGCGTGTTCTTCCTCTGATTTTGATGCAATGACGCTCCCTGCCTGAAGATGGGGTTTGTGGCACAACAGATACACTTTGTAATCTTTATCGCATTTATGGTGTCTTCAGCCACCAACAATGTAAAACGCTCTACATCCATGATTTGATTTCTTCTCTGTCATTGTCTTCGTCTTTCTATGATGCTATGAAAATGTGGGATTAGCACCAATAAGTGGCCATTTCACGTTCTACTCGTCAAAAGAGCCAGCTTTCAATGGTCGTTCTCCTGACGAAAAACCAATCCGATATGGCAGAGCCAGACTTTTTCGTTAATTTCACTTGTTCGGTCAGATGTGTGAGCTCCTGTTGGCGCCCATGGTTTTTGTTCGAGGCCCATTCTACCACAAAAATTTGGATATGTTTGAAAATAAGTACCAAAAAGGGGCCGCTGCTAAAGATAGAACACAGTGTAAACGCCACCATAACAATGTTGAACCAGCACTGAACTCTGTCTATATCCAAAAAATTTCTACTGTCACGATGGAGATGGCTGGCAACTTAAACTGGTACTTGGGTGACAAGTAATCCAACAGTGAATGGAATTTTTAGTAAAAATGTGAATTTATTCCATCTGTTTGTAAAGCTTCTCAACAAAAATGCAAAAAAGCAAATACTTGGAGGATAAAGGAAACTATTTTAAAACAGACAACACGCTGAAGTTCCATTAACCTTCCAAAACTTCACTCGTATGTTTCTGAAGATGAAGTCTAAACTAATCATGGAACAGTGTGTTGCTTCCTAATAAGAGAAAAAAACAAAATTCTGGAGCATTGATTCCAAGACCAAAGGCTGACCTTCTAAGCACTGGTCAATGGCTGTCAATCACGTGGTTGCATCTTTATTCTGCAGCGCATAGGTTGGTTCCACATTATGCTATTTCAGATGATCAATGCTCCTCGAACACAAATTTAAAATAATCCTCCCCTCTCCCAGGGATCATTTATAATCAAATGTTTCTTCTTAATTTTCTTTATTTTTATGCTTAATTAAACAATTAACAATGAAGAACATCTTGAGCTGCACTTTTGTTAAAAAAACACCGCAGAGCTGTGGTTTCAAGTAAGCTCCATGTGTGTGATGAACCCACGGTTTTACCTCAGATTCTAAACAGTGGACTTAGAGACAGTTTGCAGTCATTCTTGAAAAACATTGATGATCTCATGTTAAAAACGCATGTGGAATTGAGGTGCCAAAGCAGTATGATTGCTTTTTAAAAGGACTCAAACTCTTTATCATATTAATCCTTTCTGACAAACCTTACATTCTTAAGTGATTCAACATTAATTGTTCATATTCAGGACAACAAGCTTCAACAGAGTATGTTTATTTTCTATTTATAGAAGAGTTTTTGTCTTGTGCAGCCCATGGACAAACTAAAATGGACTCTTATTAAAAACAGTGTTCCTGGAATCTCCCTTTTTTTATACATGGCGACACATAGCATCTCATTGCTTGATTTGAATGTGAAACCATAAAATAATAATAAAAAAAAGACTTAAATTGACAAAGTGAGTTAATCAACAAAACTTTTTTTCACATGAGGTGTTCTAAGAAGCAGATCCGGGTGAAAAAACTGCCTGATATCTTTGTTAAGGTATTAGACAAAGAACATTAGTAAGCTCAAGAAGGGATGGTAAAAAAAAACAAGCAGCACTGGGAATGCATCATGCTCCAGTAGAGGATTAAAGACCATATGGTGAAGGCCAACCGCCTCAAGGCCGTAAGCAAATAACAACATGTTTTCATTGAGGGAATTGAGCTCCAATGGTTAGCACAAGCCAATCCCACCCAGTCAACGTCAACCAAAAGGCAGTTTGTCAAAATCTGCCATTTAGAAGCAAACCTCTGTCTTTAACTGAAGTTAACTTGGATTACGAATGAGACTAGTGCTAATCTAGTCTGGCTGACTCATCATTCAGTTACCTCAAGTGACGTGCACCTCAGGTAAAGCCCCTTACGTCGCTGGATAAACACTTGGGTCAGAGTCAGACTAGCAGCAAGTGCTACATGGGGTAAATGTTGATGTGGGACTTTTCTAATTGTTTCCTATTTTCTGCAATAGTTTTGATATTCCACGTTATTTCTGCTTTGTTGGGGACACCAAAACTGAATTATTACACATTCAAACTATGTTAACACCAAATTGAATACATATACTGTATATTAAACTATCTTGAGTATTTTTATTAATTACACAGTCAAAGGTCCCCAAAATTTTGAAGCAATTACATATAGTCACCCTTTATTAAAATCAAATACATTTTTTTAAAGAAAACAAACACAATATAGGATTAACATCACCATAAATTGGTCCCTCATTAAAAATAACTTAATTCACAAAGTCATGCCTCCAGTCAAATGACCAAATAGAGCATTAGATACAATGGTGAGGGGAAATATTGGATAGACTCAGCTGCGTCAGAGTAGTTTGGGCTTTCTTTTTGTCGTTTCAATTATTCATAAATTACCATTTTACTATAACATTTACATTTATGCATTTGGCAGATGATTTTATCCAAAGCGAACACATTCTTTCAACTTAAAGCTGTACCAACTTAGCCACAGGAAAGCTATAAGATTAGTGTTAAGTTAAAATTCGATTCTTTAAACACTCAGATAATCCTACACATTCGGAAAATGGTTTAATTATATAAAAAAGGGTCAATACGAAGAATTCACTACAGTGGCATGCACTGACTAGCACTTTTCAGTTCATTGTCTATATGGTAACTGGGACAGTAAAAGAGTTAATCTGTATGTTAGCGTCAACTTTTCATTTTGCGATGACTGGAATTTTGAAAAATCGAATTCAGCATTTGGTGGTTTTACTCTGAAGCGGTCTAGTTTTGTAGTAAATTGTAGAAAAACCTCTTCTGACTCAACAAGTCACAATGCAACAGAATTTAATTAAAAAAAATAAAAAAAAAAGTTGTCACGCCACATTAAAAGGATTTAGGTTTGGGATGCCTACTAGAAATTGTGGAGGTGTTTCATGCATGTCCCACCTGGAGGGAGCGGGGTAGACCCAGGACATGTTCAAAAGGTCGTCAGTGCTTTTCTGGGATGTTTTTCAAATGTGAATCATTACCAGGTACCATTTATGCCTTGCAGAGGTGGTCTGCTTAATGTTTCATCGGTCATGAGAAAGAATAAGCAAGACATGGCTCAAAAGAGGAAGCTGCATCATTGAATCATGAATTGTTTTCAACTTGTACAAGATACACAGTTACAATCATAAGAGTGTGGCTATATATCATCCTCTAATCTAAATATTAATGCACACTATAAAAGTAACAGTGTTGACTTCATGTCATACACTTTAGACGACAAGAGGTAAGGGTGCTTCTTCTTCCTCTGAATGGTCAACTTTGAGTTTAGTCTTATAAATATGTTACAATCACATAGTTTCATAATAGCCAGCTCTCCATCTTTTAAACTGAGCATTTTGTTTGGGCTTTTTGGGCAACACATATACAACATAAAAATACCCCTTTTTACACAGTCTCCACTGCTCTGTGTTGTGTGCTTCTTATTATTTTGTTTTTTTATGGTTGGGTGTTTCTCACATTTTCTATGATGTCACAAAAAGGAACTAGAATGATGTGTCAGGAATGAGTGACACATCTTGATTGACACTTATAAAACACTCAGAAGTCAGAAAAAACACAAAGGTAAGAAGAGCCATACCAAGCAAGTAACTCTGTTATTTTTATCTGTTGGAATAGCGGCATTAAGCGGGACAACTGTAGTTAAGCTGTTCAATGTTCAATCGTTCAACCAAAAAAAAAAAACATCTCCTGTAATAGTGTCTATGACTCAATGCTTGGGGACGCATCAGTTAGAGTGAGAACTCAAGTTAATGAGTCAAACTGTGTTTAACTGTGCCTTTGTATTATATGGAATGAAATCTAACAATCTTAGAGTTTTAGAAGAAAACAGGATAAAAATTATGTAAAGCAGATCTTTTCTTACCGTGCAAATGGAATAAAGGAGATGCTGTACCTGAAAACAAACACAGCCATGCGGCATTATTACTAATGTCCCATTAATGGCTTAGCATGGATTGAAAAACAAACAAAAAAGAAAACAATAAATATAAATTTTACTTTTAATTAGTAATGTAACTGAACTGTAAACATATTAAACATAAGTGTGACTGTTACACGTATAAGTAACGGGTGGGTTATAAAACAACAAAAAAGCTTCCAAAACAAAAGAGTACTTGCTGAGGAATAGCGTTTATGAGGTGGTGTTGCAATAGAAAAAATATACACAATTTTCTCAAGCTGTAATAAATAAATCCACTATAAACTGAAACAGTGGTGAGCACTGTAACACAAATGTGATATTAGGTATAGTCTTTGTATTTTATACTTAGACTACAAACTAAAAATGTTAACAGGGTTGCCATGACTTTTGAGAGATTAAATTCAAGCACTTTATATAAGGTCCACTTGTTAAACTTTTGTAGGAGATTACAGTTATGATCAAAATACGTTTGGTTGTGTATTACAAATGTTTAATTTGATTATTTGTTTTTTTATCTATTTTATTTTAGACGCCAACTGTAGCTCTCAGCCGTCCTGGAAGAAAAAAATGCTGGTTTGTTAAAACTGAACATTGAAAGCTTTAAATTACAAAAAAGTGTAATCGAATCAAATAACGGTGTTCAGTTATTCAAATAAATGTACAAAGCGAATAGATAATTAAATAAAACAAAGTTAACTGTGAACACAATGCACCAATAATTTTCACACATAGCTTTGCCTGGCAAACATGTTAATGGTGTGTCTGGAATGCATATAAACTAGGGCACTTGGGTTTATTGTTGCCAATAAAACATTCCCAGACACACAACATTCCTCTCTAGGGCAATGGAGCGGAGAGCACAGTCCACCTGGTGCTGCACCTGTACGCTTCTTGTTACCAAATTAAGAGATTAAGAAACATTTAAAGGATCCAACATTTACATTGAACTGATCTGCTGAGCTGCTTAAGAGGTCTGGGAATTTCACCCGTCTGTCATCACTACACAGGATAATGCTCAGAGTAAATCTAACTCCGTTTATATCTCACTCTGAAGAGTTTTTAGTGCTTCTTATCACTAATGTCAAGCATTTGTTAACGAGTTTTCTCACAGTTCTCACTTTATTTAGAGAATGACCAAATATGATTTGAATAGAGTTGATTTAACTTATCCAAAATATGTTGGTTGTATTTTGTGTAACTTGGGTAAAATGTATGGCATTTTAATATTTCAAATAATTTTCATTAAAAAGTCTGTATTCAATTACTCATAACCCTATCAAAACAGCATTTATGTCAACACAGCCGTAGGAGAGGTGTAAGAGAGGCCGCGGCTTCGGCCTAGCTCAGGAGCCATCGGCCATATTTGTACACCCGGCTGTGCGCGCTGACGTCATCGCCCATCTCGTCGATCCTACCACAGCGCGTAGGACTCCGTAAAGCAGGACATTGTTATAAAATCATTTGAGAAGTGTGGCATTGGATGGAACAGAAGACAACATCTTATTTGACACCAGTGAGAAAGAAAGTGATGACAATGACTGCGTGGATCTGTCCTTCCTCATTTCTGATAGCAGTGACGAAGAGGAATTATTGGGGTTCGAATAAAAACATTACAGCCTTTTTTTGTTACTTTTACAGTTTACTGACTGTTCATGTTACATGTTTGGCATATAATTGTTCTTAAACTGCTGTTAACTTTTACACAGTTGATATAAAAATATTTTACTACAGTATTTGGTTCAGAATCTATTTTACTAGATCTTCCTCATTTAAAATTGGGTGGGTCTTATATGCCAGTGCGTCTTATACGGCAAAAATACGGTATTTCCCTTTTTAAAATTTAAGTACCACATTTGAAAGGGCGGAATATTCTTGTAATACAAAGACAACATGCAATATTAATTCGTTAAAATGCCGTAAAACAAATGGCATAATTTAAGGCCACATTTTATTTCAAACTAATACAATTTATAATGGAAAAAAATAAAAAGATGCCAATTGAGCAAAAAAAACCCTTAACAAAATGCGTTTATCTGAAAACGTGTAACGGTGTACTTTATCTGAAAATGTATATTTTTGAACGAAACCTAATTTTATGATGGTGAAAAACATCAGTCCATAACAATTTCAGACTATTTCATTTAAAGTGTTGAAAAGTTAATAATTTTAAGAGCGGCGGAGAGCTGACATTGGGACATTCTGGTGAGGTCTTATGTTCCCATTTTATGTCTCGTGCACATTTGTGTTTATATTCCTCATGTTTCGTCTGGCTCGTTCCTCTTCTTGTTTCCTCATTATCGTGTGTGGTCTGTGTCAGCTGTGTTTCTACCACTATGCCCTTAATGCACCTGCTCTGTGTGTCCTCTGTGTATTCCTTCCACTTACATTCTCTTACATTTGGTCTAGTCAGGTTGTTAGTTCACACATTGATCGTTCATTCGTTTTATCATGATGTTGGTGCCAAGTTCCATGTATTCTCTGTACTTTAGGTTTTAGTTCTATTTAGGTTTTAGTTCTATTTAGTTCTAAACAGAGCCCAGGAGACTTCCATCACTTACCATGTCATGGCTAAGAACTGCAAAATGCAGAAGATGATTGCTAGGCCTTTTTTGTTCCACTGCAGGGTGACACGGACAAACAGAAGAGTAATGTGCATAATGAGCAGAAAGTAGAGACAATGCTTCACTAAATGAACCCATTGTGTAGAAACCTCACCCAGAACACAGCACATAACGTCAACACCAGGAAGAGCTGCGGGGAAAGAATAGTCGGATTAAAAACAGTGATTTAATACACACAGGGCAGTGTGATTAAATGATGGAACATTGACCATAATAACAGATGGTGAATGACCACAGATTAATCCAGATCAGGTGATATCAGCAAAATTATTTAAGATGGATTAAATTTGAATAAATTAATGGTTATTCAGAATGAACAAGTATTTACTGTTGCACTCAAGCACCCAAACATTTCAAGACTTACCAGCATCGAAATGGTGGCTATAAGCCTCGTGGGCTCAAACATGCGCTTCAGCTGTTTCAGTGGACCCATAAGAAAACAGGTGCTAGGAAATAACGACGACAAACAGGGAGATCCTATTAATAACAATAATAATAATAATAATAATAATAATAATAATAATAATAAAAAAGGCTGCATTCAAGGTATTAAACTGGTTTATATCATATCTCTCAAATGCTTCAAAATTGATTGGCCTAAGAAATTACTTTTTCAGGTGTACAAGATCACTTTTTGAGCAAGTAAAGCTACATTTTACATGCACAGTATGCAAATAAAGTATTTTGAGTGAGGGAAAATTACATAGAACCCGGCGTCACAATTCCAGCCAATTAGACAAGAGGTTTCCATATTCTGATTGGCTAGCTTGACAACCGAAAACCACTGCTTCAAAATTTACACTGTATTATGAAAAAATATATGGTTCTCTCAATAATATTTGTCTTTTAAAGCAAGCGTGTTTGTGATTGTATACGTTTTTAAACAAGACAGAGATAAAGAAATAAAACTTATTTTCAAATGACTAAGTTGGAGTTACGATGTATCTGTAGTACTTTTATTCAAAACAACATCTTACACATGTATATAATGGCCCTCTTTAAATTTTGATGATGCAAATTAACTATACGCAACGGCAAATATTTACTTTTTGTTATGCTAATCAACCAAGCATTGCTCAAAATACCAGAAATCGGTTAATAATGTCAACAAACAACATTATAAGGAATTAACACATTCCCGATTTCAAACCCCTACAATATTTGGATGAAAAAGATCTAAAATTTTGTTCATTAACTTTATCTCATGCAAACAGCACGAGAGCTTGTTAGCATACACATGCATTAAACTGCATGAAGCATGGTGCCATTTCTACACATTAATGGAGGAGTCATTAGCTTGCGAAGTGATGAAACTTAAACAGAACTCTTCGATTCACATTGGACTTTATTTATGTCCCTTCTGTGTGTCCTATTTGACTGGCGGCCATAACGCACTACATTGCCCATGATTCCCGAACTACAAGTCCCTAAAGGGGCGTGGCAAAAGCACGTGGGAGGAATGGGGGTAAACTGTGCGTTTTGCAGAGGCAAAAAGTATGAGATGATTCAAAGAAATTTGTTTTGTCCCGGGCAGTCTGCACATTTATACATTTAAAAGATCCTTTTATCCAAAGAGAGTTACATCAGCCATTTCTTGCGCTCACTAGCAATCGGACCCATCACAGATTCATTGTCTGATTCAGTTTTCTGATTGAACTAATCGGTTTTATTAAATCATTTTGACTTGTGCGACAGGAAGGTACCAAATGCAGACATTAGCTAAACTTCTACAGCCTTCATTAGAGTTTATAAATGTAGTGAGATATCAAGCAGCATGAATGTTCTTGAGCTTGCTGAGGGTAAATGGAATGTGTTTCAGGTCCCAGGGGATTGAACCCATCTCCTTGCATTACTTGAGCCAGCTAGAGCCCCTCATTAGATCCCAGAAACACTAATGCGTTCACCACTTGCCAGCCATGACGTCATTCTAATCTAGTAAAGGAAATATTTAGGGTCACTGCAGTTTGATTTGCTTTTAAGTTCAAGGTTCTATATAATGTAAATAGGTCAAGTTTAAAGGATCTAGCTGCTTTGATGAAAGCACAAAAATAAAAATATTAAGCAACAAAGAGCAACGGTAACATTTAATATGGCACATTCTTCAAAATTAGAGAAACACACAGACATAGTGTTGGAACCAGACAATAGGCACAAGAACATAGTGGAGACCTGACATTATCCCCCTCCTGGAAGCTGTGACATTGCTCCTACATGGAAGATTTAGAGAAGATCAGGCTCATGTGGCACTACAGGTTTAAGTATACACCCACAAGTACAGACCTCCAAGATCCAAATCTTCAGATGTTGAAATAGAAGAAATCAAAGAACACATAGAAAAATCATGGCTGTTGAGCGGTTTATAATGTTGGTGGCTGGTCACAGAAAGCTGCTTGACAAAAATGTGGATTGTGGTGCGGCATTTCTTTCCTGAAATCATCACAAAGTAGCTCTTTCGCGTCCTACTCACATGACGTCACAAGAGCCAGCTTTTATTGGTCAATCTTCTTGCAAAAAATGGATCCGATATTGCAGAGCCAAACTATTTCCCATTGGTGCCATTTGGTCCGATGTGTGATGCCCCCTTAGTGCCCATGACTTTGGATTGAGGCATGTGGTCGAATGAAACATCTCGTCGTGTGTACTTGCCTTTAAGGTTCTGGCACTGAAGCAGATCAGGCTTTTTATCCACGGGCTCATAAATGAAGGTTCTGGACTTTTTCCCCAGAGGTTTTCAACTGGATAGAGCCTATTTCCACTAGGTTTACACACAGATTCTGAACTGAAAATTTTATTGAAGGTTCTGGACTTGGTTTCCACTTTCGGTCTAGAGTTGGGCCTATACTGTAGATTCATGGATGCCCTGATTCCTGGGCAGTAGATGTTCCAGGGAGGTACTTTTTCTGAGCTTTAGTACACATATTATTGGAACTGAAGTTTTGGAAAGGCCCTGACCTGGGCTTCAGTTCCACTATGATTCAGAACTGGGGCTCTTCAGAGTAGCTGAAATGGAGATCAATGAATGCTCTTACTCTCAACAGATGCTGCACATGGGTTCTGGTTACACCATCAGAAAACATTTGATGTCTAGTAATGTTTACAAAATGTTTATTTCTAGAACACAGACAAGTATGAGCTCCCTTATCTATGGCGTCTGGGGCTAAAGGTGGATTCCTAAGAGTACCTGCTAATTTTTTCCATTACCAGATTTTCCAAACTGCAACCATAGCAAAACAAGACAAACTGTATGCTGCGTGTACAGTATTTAAAGCAGGTAACCCAGACAGCATGACCCGTCACTCTAAAGACTTAACCTCTGTCACTTTGTCAAGACGTGTCAGTGATTAAGGCTAAAGTCTGGTCCCTAATCAAATCTTAACAGAAGGAGTCTCAGTTTAATCATTCCTCACAGGGTAAAAACCTCCAAGTAAGACATTGCCATTAGTTATGCAGAGATGCAGTCTGCTAAGATGCCAGGGAAATTCTTCTGGGTCATTGTTCCCATCAGTGCCCTGATTTCCAACTAGGTCTCTTCCTTGTTCCTGTATCATGACTGGAAATAAGAGCTCCAAAGAACACAGTCACCATGCTTTTCTTTGATTCTGACTAAAGCCTACAAGTATCCAGGGCATGCTTTAACCATGGTTACAATAACAATAACAATAAATACCAGAAATTATTTTGATGCATTTTTTGGTCATTTCATCAATCGCTTTTAAGATCCAGCAAGAAACCACTCTGTCAAATCTGAACTTCACAGAAACTTAATTTAAGGTGGTATTTTTTATTTGTAATTTGGTTTTGCATAGTAAAATGAAGAAAATTTAGGAGTTGTGTGTTGATGTGGGTTCAGTGAACTGCTGACAAGAAGATGAAAAAGTGGTCAAATCTTAAGAGCTGTCAATAATCACAAAAAAATCTGAATTGTCTAATGACCGTATGCTTGGCAACCTTGACAACAGGCAACCTGAGTTTAATTTATTTTCCTGCCCATTCTGGTCACTTGAATCTTTCTGAGATTATTTTGTGTATTATTCTGAGATTATTTTGTGTATTGTGTAGGATGTTCTCAAAGGAAAGTTGGACAGAACCACTCGCGCTCATCTTTTCAACAGCACAGTTTTGCCTGCGATGTTGTATGGCAGCGAAACTTGGGCCACGACAATGAGAGAGGAGCAGAGGATGGTGACAGCTGAAAGAGCAATGGAAAGATCAATGCTGGGAATATCGCTGAGAGAACATATCCGCAATGAAGTTATAAGGGAGAGATCCGGTGTGAGAGATGTCGTCGCAGAGTACAAGGCAAGAAAGCTCAGATGGGCTGGGCACGTCGCACGGCTCACCGACAGTCGGTGGACTCGCGCAGTTGTCGAGTGGTATCCGCGCGAGCGGAAACGACCACTCGGACGACCTCCAAGACGGTGGACGGACGAGATAAGGAGGAAGATTGGAGCCACATGGATGAGGAAGGCTCAATCTAGAGAGGAATGGAAGGCGTGCTGTGACCAGCGGTGTCAACCCGACGCCCGAATGACTGGTCGGTCAAGGTGATCAAGGTGATTATGACCATAGTATAGTCACAATCACAGATTCACAGGAGCAGAGATGGTGGTATTGCGATAGAATTCATTGACTATGACAGTTGTCAAAGGACCAAAAAACAAGAAGAATGTGCACACTAACTTTATGTGTATTTCACCATTGAATCTAATGCACAAATGGTTTTCTGCCTATTGATTGGTTGAGAACCTGGTGTCTTTGCATTGCTTATCTGCAATAACTGAAATCAGTTTACAATTTTGTTCATTCGTTCTATGTCTTAAAAGGTCTAGCCCACACTTTTGGTTCCTCAATTCTATTGAAACCTTTAGAGCTATTCATTCGTCTAACATGTCGCAGTCTCAAGAACAAATCTAAAGATTAATTTGGGCAAAGCACATAGCGAAATCTAATACTCACTGATATTAATACTCTGTATGTTGTGTTTAAACTAACTGTGCTTTAGTTATGGGTCCGTTTATAGCTCTTTGGTTCCGGTTTTAAGTGAGTTATATACAAGAACATTTTACTAAATCATTTTGATGCATTTACAGAGACATACCCACAGACCAAACTGTGGATACGAGCTCAAAATGCAAGAACCTGCTTTCATTTTAATCTTTGTTTGTTTTCCATATTAGAAATTAAGCCGATAACACCCGTCACAACTCTGAAAAATTAATAAGCAAATACACCGCTTACCAACTGGAATGTGTAAATAATCATTAATCATCTGCAATCTTACACTGATCACAGAGACCATTCTTTCTGCCAGGGATTTCAGGGAAGTCTTTAAGAAGAGAACATCTTGTCACATGGTAACCAAGCAACATTGTAAGAGGAGGAGAACAAACTTTTGAGCCCAACTGAGAAGACAATGTGAGGCTAATGGGGCCTGAAAACATTACTGAAGAGCAGAAACAGGGCACAGACGTCACTGTTGCCACCCCACTTGTACTAGCCTATTTTATGAGACAGTCGTATTCTTCTCTAAAGCACTTTGAACTACAGATATGTATAAAATGTGTTTTAGAAATATAGTTGCCTCGCCAATCGCTTCATCCACAGATCTGAATCCATTGTCCCCACTGAAAATGTAGGCTTTTAGAGGGTGATAAACCTCAAAGAACAGGAAAAGAAGCTTTTTGTCCAGTGAATGGCAAAATAATACAGACACATTCAAAATTCAGGCAAAGCCCTAGTATCAGGGCTGTTTTGAGAACCACGTTGTTCCACGCTCACCTTGAGAGTGCTGCTATGTTTCCAAAGGTGTAGAAGACAGCAAACAGCTTAATTCCAGCTTTAGGTAAGAAGAGGAATGCAGTTCCCTGTTATGGAAGATTAAGAAAATTTATTTGAACAAGGCAACCTGTTTCCGCTAGTTTTCAGATTCAAAGTTTGGTTATTGTGCCATCTAGTGGTAAAACACAAGCATGTACATGTACCAACCGTGTTTTAGGAACAGATAGGAAAGAAAGAGAGATAAAGTGAGATAGAAAAAAATAGGAGAGGAAAAAGGAGAGCATGAAAGAAAAGACACAAATAGATAGAACAAAGAGAGAGAGAGAGAGAGAGAGAGAGATGGAGGAAAAAAAATAGACGAAAAAGAGTAAGAGTGATAAAGAGCATGAGAGAAAAAAACTGCTACACAATTAAGCATTCAAACGAGCTGTTCTTGCAAAATAATTTCTATTTCTACTGATTGTATTGATGTGATTGGTTGTATTGAGAATTTGATTGGTTACATTTGCTGGATCTCATTTTCCAACAGTGGTTCATGATAATAAACATAGCATCACTTAGGTTATATAAAGTTAAGCCGGAAAAGTTTTTTTTTTTACGTTGTTGTAAAATATCGTTTTTTACTATGTTGTAAAATATTGTTGTAATATCATATCGTAGACATAATGTCGTAGAATAATACCCCTAATGTAGTAAACCCTAGTGCATGTAACACCCCTTTATACATTTTTGCAAATGCTTTTATCCAAAGAGATTTACAATTCTATCATAATGCCTTCTCAGTTTTTACTTTCCCTGGGATTTGAACCTACAACTTTGCGTTGCTAACACAATGCTTTACTGATGTTTTCACAGCACTCTATATGTACAAGGGACGGCTGCTGTGGTCATCAAATCTTACGATTTAGTTTTGATCATGGTAACCGCCATTTAATTTGAAAGTTGCCTAACCGGCCTTTTAAGTCAATCTTTGCAAAAATGAGAATTAAACCATCTTGCAAACTATGCCACTTTAGCTGGTGAATGAATTATCCTAGTTAACACTAGGGATACCACAATACTCAGTTTTATACAGAATCAAATTGTATGTCCTCCTGTCCTCTGTTCAATATGTGCTTGTGTATCTCGGTTTTCCTTATTTAAATAACTTCAGTTTGTATTATTATTTCAAGATGCCTGAAGAACTTTGACAGAGCTCATCTGCTACATCATTCACGCAGTAGCACCATCTGAGAGCGAAGTTGATAGCGAAAGAGAGACCTTCTGTGAATGATTCAACCAGCCAAACCCAACAAATTCAGAGAGACACCAAATAATTTCTGTTGCTCTAGTACATACAAAATACTGTGCTAATTTTTCTTTATATTGTTTATTTAAAGCGCCCATTTTTAAAGATGTACATTGATGTTTGATTCAGGAAAATAAAGTCAATTCTATCAAAGGATGGTTTAAAAGTATTACTAAGTTGACAATTCAAAACAAACATAAAACCGTAGGTAAAAACCAAGGTAGGTACCATGCTGTGAACTTAGTGTATCATTGCATCCCTAGTTAACTCTCACAATGGTGTATTCAAAAATACATTTACTTACAAGAATTGAGCATAGGACCCCTGCTGCAAAACAAATGAGAAACCACATCACCCGTGTGCCAAAACTGAGTGTTGTGCCATCCAGGATCTAAAGGGAACAATCACAGGATATCACATGGCTCAAAATGTGCCATAAACAAAGACAGGAATGAGGACTTCTAAATAAAAAAAAAAATTCTACAGCTGAGAAACAAGAGAGAAGAAAGACAGGAAGAATGTAAACTAAGTATTTACTTGTGTATGGGTTGTGATCAGCATAACATTGTCATACGTTTTAAAAGAGAAACTTGAAAAGTTTTAAATTACAAACAAAAAAGATAATCCCAGAATAAAAGTTTAACTTAGGACCTAGGTTTTACCCAAAATACAAACTGTAAAAATACCGATAAACAAGACTCATTGGTTCAGACCTTAACTTACCTCACATGATTCTAGTCTTCAGGCAGCATGTAAAGTCAGCAATGATAACAAACATTATAATCATGAATAGCATTTCCAAACAAGACAATTTCAACATTTACAGTGAGAACTAGCTTTAGTTTACTGGGGTTAAAGAAACACGCCATGGTTACTTTAATGGGGGAACCCAACGTATTATTTATATATGTTGATTTGTTAACCAAATCGTGTCGTTTGTGTGCAACATACGTTTAAAGGACACTGTGGCCTGAGGTGGCGTTAACTCATCTATACCACTCTATTCTCATAGATAAAACAAGGAATGAATTGAAAGTTTATTATCAACGCTGTCAGCGAAAGTAACGGGGCCTCTCGTTTACAGACGCAGAAAAAGGCAAAATAGATTCAAATAAATAACAAAATCCACTCGGTACCTGTGCTGTTAGTCCCTGCTCTTCATTTTCATCTCTACCATTCAATACACGACGCAACTTATCCATGACTACCGCTTTTATTAAACGAATATCGTGAATTTTACTTAAAGGTGGAAAACTTCCTCGAAGTTTACTTGTGACAGATAAAACAGACGTCACGTCACCACGCCCATATTTCCAATAAGCCCCGCCTTGCGGCTTCTTCTTCGTTGTTGGTAAATCCTCTGTAGGCGCATTACCGCCACGCTTTGGAACTTTTACAAAAAAACTTTAACCCACTCAAATTCTTTCAGAAACAACAAAAATATGGATTAATATATAATCAACAGATACTGATTTCCTTGTAATTCTTTCCTCTACATGTTTGTTACATTAATTAGATTAATCCATACCCTCTAATCAATGTATACTCTCATGGTAAGTACAAGGTTTAAGTTATCGAATCTAGACAAATATGCAAGCCAATCCTATAAAGTATACAAACTTCTTTAGTAATAATAATCTTCTTCTTCTTCTTTTCCTTTTGGCTTGTTCCCAGTATAGGGGTCGCCACAGCGAATCATCTGTTTCCACCTAACTCTGTCCTCAGTATGCTCTACTCTTGCACCAACTAACTTCATGTCCTCTTTCAGTACATCCATATGTAATAATAATAATAATAATAATAATAATAATAATAATAATAATAATAATAATAATAATAATAATAATAATAATAATAATAAATAACATGGAGTACACACTGTGGATAGTTTCTTGTCTTCAAATAGGCTAGAAAGTTAAACTGTAGAAAAAAACAACTGTAACACATTATTAAGAAATAATGGATGTGACTAAGTGGTGGAAAACACAAATGCAACACAGAAAAAAAGCACAATTTTCTTGTACACTTTACCAGCTCAAAGAAAGTGAACAAACATACACATATTTCCAATTTCAGTTGTTTTTATTTTCACTCAGTCGAGGCAGTGCAAATGTGTGGCACTTGTTTGTGTTTCATGTTTAAGTTTAAAGGTCACTTAAAACTGTACAATTACAAATAAACACATTAATACTTAAATAAGAAATCAAACTGAAATACATTCATATCAAGAAAAAGCATTTAAAAAAATTAATCAAAATTCAAGAGATCAAAAAAACACACACACACACACACACACACACACAGCAAAAAATAAAAAATATAAATACATAATGAACCAGAATATAACAAATGATGAGATTTTTTTGTATTTGTGCTTTCATTAGCAATAACAAAATATACATAATTTACAATGTTGAAATGTGGAAAAGATACAAAGGGAGCTTGCTCATGATGTGTACATGATACTTGTTTTGTAAGTGCAGGGCTAATAGCAGAGAAAAGAAACAGAGGAAGCAAGAGGAAGAGTAAATGAGGACAGTTTGGGGGAACCGTGCCTTGAAATCATACATGGCTAAACTGAAGAGTTTGCAGCAACCAAGTTCCCCTAGAATGCTCTCACTGGGGACCACAGATGCTATCTTGAACCTCTATGATGCCACACTGCTGAACCTTACCCACGAAAACAGCATCATGCTCTGAGAGATCAGTCCTTGAGCTTTGACAGCTGTGATGCTTGGCCTCTAATCCATCACTCAGCAGAGACACTTGACAGATCATTTGTCTTGCTTCAGACTTTTCTCTGACATTCGGTAATCAATCAAATCTTTTCTCTGCTCTCTTGATGCTTTGTGGTCATCTGCTCACGTGTAGTGATGTGTCCTAAAAACTAGACATTCCTGCGTCTGGCTGGACCGCTATAGACGAGTGGACGTGAGTCTTTTCATGCCTCGCCTCTGAGCCAGACAGGAGGAAAGCACCGGTTCCAGTTTTGGAGCCTGAGGTGATCGATTTAGAGCAGAGTATGTGGCAGCCATGGCTCCCTAGGAAAGAGATTTCACAAGTAGATTTCTATGGAGATTAATCATTATTTTGTTAAATAAGCATTGACTATGTAATTATTACCGCTTACTTCAAAATATTTCAAAATGAACAATTACATTTTTTCAATCTCCATTTTTTTAAATAAATTTGAACTTGAATTATTTTAGTGGAACACATGTAGTTATACTAGCAAACACAAGGTGGCGATAATGCACTTTGGTTGTAAGTCCGTCGTGAAGTACCTTCACCAGCTGTACATCCTGTCGGATCAACTGTGTCTGAGATAACTGATCACGGTTCACAATCCAGGGGTGCCGGAGAACAAGCGGGGCTGTCAGCCGCTGATGAGGGTCCACATGAAGCATCTTAGTCACTATATCCTATTCAAACAGAAAACATATCAATAATATAATTTAAAATAGATACACATGAATACAAATTCTTCTGCTTTAGATTTAGTTCACACCATACTTGCCACTGACTAGGTTCTCACCCAGAAAATTTATATTAAAATTATTAATTCATTTTGTTCATTGGTTAAATTTTTATCAAAGCTGCAAGCAGCGATCAAAGCGCCCGAGCACCTCAGACACCATCACCTCTCTGTGGCCAGTAAGTAGCACTATGCACTATGACCAATCCTTATTTAGGAGACTTAGTCAAGCGAGAATTGTTAAAATTACTGAATGATACAAGCAAATCAAATAATGAAAAGCACATTTCAAAGTGTCATAAGCCTAATATTTTCTGGTAGATGAGACTAACAGAGTTTGATGGGGATCTCATGAAATCTCTAAGAGGAATTAGTTAAAGTACAAGTTCTGAAATCGTAATAAATTGTACAAGAAAATTCTAAATAACAATGTTGCTTTCAAAATTTGCTCCAATTACCATTTTTGTAGGTCTTGGAATCTTACAAATATGTTCCAAAGCTCAATCGTACCTCATTATAAATCGTACCTATTCCACTAATAGACACTATAACCAACACTGTAGGTTGCTTTATAGATTTGTTCAGGCATGCACTCTTAAAACGCATGGTAAATTAAGGCCCCACCAGACATCGCATGGCTGAGTTATTTGCAAAGTCCTGTTTATGTCAGAATATCACCTTTGACGACCACTGTGCACACATAGTGTAACAAAGTCAAAAAAGTTTCGCAATTTAACATCCATTATATTAACACTTAATATGAGACTGATGGAGTTTAGAGATAGACAGATAAAATATCTAGTAGGAGTTTGTTAAAGTATGACAATCAAAAGTGGCTGTTTTTAGAGGTTTTTGCAAATCAAGAAGCTGACGTCCTGTTGATTTTGGAAACAAAATTCATGTTACTTATATTGAAGTCTAGGTGCCCTACACATGTGTGCCGATTTCCATTTGCATTTGACAAACTGAGAGCGCAACATAAGCCGAAAGGGCCGTTTTCCCACTATACTCAGTAAACTACCAGACTCCAGTTCTGTTGTGAGGGTGAAATTTGGTAACTTTTCAAGCAAGTTTAGGGCCTCAAAACGCCACAGAAAGCCACAAAACAACGTTCTTTTGAGCAATTACAATAGGGTTCTACTCACTTTCAGTGCTTATTTCCTATATATTGGCCAAAATGGAATAACAAATTAAACCAAAGACTGTTTATATATCTGTTACTTAAAAAGCTTTAAATTTCTATGCAACAGAATGCCTGTTGATTTTTGGAAATGTGTGGAAATAAATCCTTCATATTTTGACACATTGGTTCACAATGATGACACTAAACAGACAGCAGTGGTTGTCATCTACTTTACTTTGGCTTGTTTTTCAAAGTTCTTCAAAGTTTTACATTTTTACAGTAAAAATACAAAATGTACTATTCAGAATTGTATTTTTTTTGCACAATTTCAGGTTAGATGTGGAATCATCGTGAAATGTAACGAAAAAATATTTGTTAAGAAAAAAAAGAAGCTGGGATTGTACTAAACTATTGAAATCAAGCCATGAAAACTGCTTTAAAGGTAATTTATTATTACAAAAATGAATAGTGTTTTTCTCAAAACATTTCTCACTTTGTCAATTTCCAATTTGTTTATCAATTTTTTTTGTAATTCGGTCATTCCAGAATAAATACCTTCAAATCTAAAACATTTAGCTCTAAATGAAGACATACCTGTTTGAAATATGAACAGGCTGCAAAAAATGCCCTAAAACTTTGTATGTAATTTTATAAAAAATCGTTAAGTATCGTGAAACATTGACTGTCCAAGTGTTTCCTTTCAAAAAAAAAAAAAATCATTAAACAAGTAAAACATAAAAATAAAGTGCAATCACTGCAATGTGACATTGGTTGTGCCAGATGGTGATGCATACTTTACTTTACACCTAGAGAAAAACTAACAAGGGTTCTTTGTGTCTACCACAAAGTCCCCTGGGGTCTTAGTGAAAGATCAATCATGCATAACTTTAAGAACACAATATATTTTAAATAATGAGTAATATATATATATATATATATATATATATATATATATATATATATATATATATATATATATATATATATATATATATATATATATAATGTTTTATAGATATTATGTAGCATTCATAAATAAATTGGATAAAACGGTTTACAAAGGGAGGTGGCCACTTTGATTGACACGCATAGACCAAATGAAGAGGAGTTACTGTGATTCATGCCCTCCTTACACCATGCAAATATCAGAATCCTGACCTTGGCTGCATCTGACACTGTGTCCCAGTTGCCTCCTGACAGAGCGAATTTCCCACTGCCGATGCGAGCCAAGATCTCCTCTGGTGTGTCATCAGGGCCATTCGCAAAGGGTGTGAAACTGTGGGACAGAAAGAGTGCTGAGTGCGTGAAAGAACTCATGAATTTGCCCTTTATAGAAAGGGTGAGAAAAGGTCCTTTCTGTTATAGCCTCATTTCAACCGAGTTATTTTTAGAATGCACATATGGCAACATCGGAAGAGAGATTTTTTTCTTCTCCGAATGTTCAGAGGTTTAAATCTCAATCCATCGGTGGGGACATTAAATTGAAAGCGCTGCTTGGCCTCTGATAGCTCCGGCATTGTGTTGAGCACAATCACTCTGACTTGACCCAGCTTACCTATTAATCCTTTCTACCCTGCTCTAGAAATTAGTCCTTCTCATACTGCTGATGAAATAGAGGGTGTGCTTTATAGGGTTTTCATTTGTTCCTATAAATACATCTCTTTTTATTCTCTTTTGGAAAGAGGAAGGCTGTGATCTTGGGCCTGAGTGCAGACTTTCTTTCACAGAATTTCTTGACATGATACACATGATGTGCAGACACCAGGATGTGCCAAAAATATTATTATTTTTTTAAATTAACCCTATATGTTTTATTAGTGTGATAAATAATGTATTCATTGCAGGTAATCTTAAGATCAACGATGACACTAAATAATGTTAGCCGCTCTGCTAGTGCGTCACGTGCCTCCTGTGTGAAGACGGGATTAATAAGGGGTGTGATCTAGAGGTTCCGCCTCTCTCTTGATTGATACACCAGTCTCAAGCCATTCCTGAACCAGAAGCATCTAAACTATGTGCTAAATTATGCGATTCTATTGAACATCCAGGACCCAGACTCTGAAGGAAAATCAAAGAGGCACTAAAGTCAAGCTGTTTAAAGTCTAGTGTAAATTTCCCACAGTAATCCCACAGTAATTGAGGGTTTGGGGAGCTATGTCATGTGCTGGTGTGGGTCCATTGTCTTTTATCAAGTCCACAGTCAAAACAACTGACTACCAGTAAATTTTAGAAATCTTGGTACCAAAACACCTCAACTGTTTCAAAGGCTGACTGCCTCCATGTCACACCACCTTACTACTGAAATGTTGCAAAAGAAGGACCAACAAGGAACTAAAGACATAGAACATGACAAGCACATTTTTTAAGATTTTGAAAAAGTTTTTGAACATTGTGTCCTTGGTATCAAGACCCTAAGGTGGTGCTGTGATTTCTTTGATTGTTTTAGCAATTATTCTTGTCCCATATGTTAAAAAGAGAAAAAAATAAGTACCTTATCAAAGTTACATCCATATTGTATCTCCTGTGGCCACTTGGTGGCGCTAAAACTAAGAGAGTGTGCTGAGGCGTGTTCAGACCTGAACTGTTAGCATAGTTGGTAAATTTGGGGTCGATCAGACATTGCAGGCCTGAGTTATAACAACTTCCTGTTTATGACTAAATTCCAACATTCAATGGCTGCTTTGCGCACATAGTTTAACGCAGTCACAAAAGCTTCAGAATTTAACATCTTATGTGCCTCAAGATAAGACTGATTGAGTTTGGTGGTGAACAGATAAAATCTCTTGGAGAAGTTTGTTAAAGTATGACAGTGGCAAAAGTGGTCATTTTGGGAGATTTTTAAAATCAAAATCCATAAAATTTCTATAAGACGTTCGTGTGCTGAATTTTATTCACCTATGACAAACTGTTAACACACCAACCAGAAGCTGAAACGTGTTAAGTGACACTATTGAGCCAAATTCCAACTTTCACTTTTCAAACCCCACTCAGACGAACATTATCTCCAGTTCTGACGTATGTGAAATTCATTGACATTTGAGTGCATTTAGCCCCTCAAAAATGCACCGAAAAGTACAGAAAAATAATTCTCTGAGCAAATACAGTACCGTAGTGTTTTAAGCATCTTGAGTTCTCAAGCCCTTATTACTCTGTACGAGGGAACTTGGTTCTGCAAGTTATTTTTCATAACAAAAAAAAACGAGTTAAATATTTGTTCAAAACCTTCATCGTCAGTTGAACCCCACATTAAGAACAACTTAGTGGACCCTTACATGGACATGAAGGGTCACAAACACAATCTGCTTATACTGAGATTAAAACAGGAAATACTGCAGAGTCGGTGCATTACATGTGACATTTGGATTAAATCCACAAGTATAATACACTATTTTGAGAACAGGGACAATTTTTGGTTCTGTATTTGAACTAGTCTACTAAATTGTGAGTATATTTTCTGCATCTAAATGCCGTAATTTCAAAAATGATCTTTGTTTACAAGGTGGAAAAAGTATCCAGGTCTTCCTCTGCTCTCATTGGACCACAGTCCCTCAATGGTCTGCCCCAATGCCTAAAATCTTTGCCTCACTGTCTTAACTTGGCTCCTCTTTCTCTTGTGTACTTTAGCTTGCAATATTTCTCAGGTCAGACATTTTTTTTCTTCGTCTGGTGACCCACAGTGAATCTCAACAGAGCCCATGAGACCTGTGATATTGTTGGCGTGCTGCTCTAATTTTTGGAATTCAATCAGCAGAACATCTGAAAATCTAAAAAAAAATTTAAATAATACTCTGATATTTTTGATGTTTTCCAATAAGCTTCTGCAAAGTTTGTTCCAGTCCGTAGTATCCCAGTGGCATTAATGCTTTGTAAAAATAAGTAAAGTCAAAAATCATTCATTTTGTTTTGATTTTACAAATCAAATTTTGTCTATTGACTTTTTTCATTATTCATTAAAATGAATTATTTCATTATTAAAATACATCTCAGGGACAGCTTGGTTTGTTTTACTCCACATTTGTCTGTGCCTCATTCGCCTGATACACTGATCATTCATTCTGTTCATGTGCAATAAATATCCAGTGGATGGCTCTGACATATTTGCTTGATTAAATAACGGTGATGATTTTTTGGGAGAGTTGTCCCATTCATTTCATTTAAACATGTATTTAATGAAGCTTACCCAGCCAGCATGGTGTACAGTAAGATTCCCAGACTCCAGATGTCACAGGCAGCATCGTAACCCTGTTTCTTTAGAACCTGAAAGAATCATAATACCACATAATAAAAATGAACTTTTAACGATTAAAAAACGTCTAAATTTGTTGAGAGGAAGTGTGGATTGCTGGGGCTGTATTTGTAAACTCGCAGTTTTATATTGTAGTATGGCACTACAAAAATACAGATTCTTAATGCAAAAAAAATACAATTTTAATTCCAACAAAGAAAATAACAGATTTCAAAATACCTCTGGAGCCACAAAGTTTGCTGTGTAGCAAGGTGTCATGAGAAGACCATTTTCAGCTCTTAACTGTTTGGCAAAACCGAAATCACAAATTCTGATCGACTCAGAGTCTCCTGTTTCATCCACATACAGGATGTTGCTGGGCTTCAGGTCTCGATGGACAACCTGGACATATAGGTAGAATTATAGAAGCTATTTCCATGAGTGACTTAGATAGTATATACTTCAATCAAAAATTTTAGGATGTATATCCACTGTAGGACCTGAACAATGAGAGTTTATAAGAGGATACAATATATAACTGTATGTCAAGTGAAATGGATTCCAAGCAATCCATTTTCAGTATTTTATCCAAAACTTAAATGTGAAAGAAACTATGGCACTTCTAAAACCAATTCTAAAATCCATTTAATAATTTGTCTCAATCACCCAAGTGATGTCTTACAGAGCCTATTAAATGTTCTTATTTGTATTGTATAGATTGGTATTAATACTATTTATATTGTTGGACGTGCACTGATGCCATCAAAAGTGTCAACACAGTTGCAGCCAAAACCTGGCTTTTAGATGGAGGTTTAAAGCCACCTGCTGTAGCGGTTCAGAGGGAAACACACAGAGGAATGAGATATAGAAAGCGGTTTGCATGGTAAATGGAAGATAATGGGGAGAAGAGGGGATCACGAGTCCAGGGAAGTGACCCTGTGTATATTTTAAAGACTTTTTATTATCCAGGGGGACTATTTATTAGGGGTGTAACAATAAATGTTTGCACAATACATCGCAATACAAAATTGTCACAGCACACATTGTAAAATTATTGGGTTACATTCGCTAGCAATTGAAGTCTTATTTGTTGTTAGTGATGGTGATTCTAGTCACTTCTGAGACTCCTTTAAGTTGCCTTTTGGTTTTATTTTATATTTAAAAGTACATCCTTCACTCACATTTTAAGTAAAAAACAGAACTAACATTACAAAACGAGCTTTATACATCACTTGGAATAAAAGAGGACTTATTGCAAACATTAGTGCTGCCCCCTTGTGGGTGGATGATATTATATGCTCTAACACAAATCAAACTATACTCTAGCCTTCTTAGCTTTGCGGTCTCAAAACATTTATAATTATTTTTTTCTTCCACTGATTATATAAATAGTTTCAATAGATGGTTTAAAAAGTTATGCACAATATTGTGATGCATATCGTATCATGGACATAATCTTGTGATATGAATTGTATCATGAGCAGAGTGTATCGTTTTTTTGTGGGGAATTGTTTGTTTTACCAATGGTTTGATAGCAACCTTATCATGCCATTCAGAATGGAACGATGACATCAAAAGCAGGTGAAATATTATGGAAAGTTCAAAAGCACTTTGCTAATGCTGGTTTTCTGCTCCAGGGTAAGTGTTCCATGAGTAGGAGTGGAGGTTGCCTTTAGGGAACGAACAATGAACTGACCCCTTGTGAATGCAGATACTCCACAGTCTTGGTGATGGTACAGAGCACAGCTGAGGCCTCGCGCTCTGAAAAGCATTTCTGCCGCAGGATCCTGTCCAGCAGCTCTCCCCCTCTCATCAGCTCCATCACCAGGTACACAAACTTGCCATCATCATACACCTGCAGCACACAGCAAAGGGTTTACGTTGCAATGCAGAGTTAAGCTTTCACTCACACACATCTGCAGACCTCAGGGAGCGTGAGAGGCTTATGCAACTAGAAGTCAACCCTGTGAAACTGGAACAGTCTGTGACTCAGCATTATGTTGCAGTGTTAACTGTTAGAACTTTATCCAACACTTAAAAAATGACAGGAATTTAAATGGCTTTGTATTGAATGGTACGATTTATAGTAGTATAATTTCAGCCAGTCCTCATGCCGCTCAGCTTCAAGAGGAAGGGAAAAGGCCATAGAGGTAAAGCAATGCTGCCTTAATACGAGGAGTTTGGTTCCAAAATACGATACAAAACACGTTTGTTTTTTTACATTTGAAAAGCACATAACCAATTTTAAAAAACACATTACTTGCCGTGTAATGCAGTCCTGGTTTTTCTGATTTTTGCAAACTGCAAAAAACACCAGTGTAATTTTTTTCGCAAAATACCAAGCACAGCCCAAACCAAGCGCAAGGAAGAGGAGGTGCTGAGGAGATGGAAAATGGCGGCTGCCATCTGCAGCAAAAGTTTTGAATCATTTTATAATCATTCCACAAAGACTAACTAGAATCTGGCTATTTTCCAGCAGATCACAGTTAATAAAGTCCAGCAGAGACGTCCAAAATTCACCGGCAGGCGAAAGGAGTGACTTTGTGATCAGGGCAGTGATTTGGAGCAGTGAGTCCAATTTCTGCGTTTGGGTTCTGATACTGTTTAACCTCTTTATTCTGGAACCAGCCACTAAATTCAATATTGATGTTGCTACTGTATGTTGAACTGTGTTGTGTTTTTTTCATAAAAACAAACAAACAAACAAAACATTTACATTTTTTGTTAAATCCATTTCGTTGGATTTATGGCATTTTGTAAAAAAAAAGCGCCAAGGAGTTATCGCATGGAAACTAGTTTAAAAAAAATTCTTTAAATATTAAAATCTGGAAAATTTTAATTTGTAATGACTTTGAGATGCTTTAAGAAAGTTTGGAACTGAAATATTAGATTTTCCTTAAAGCACTTTTTTTACTTAAAACACATTTTTACTCAAATTCATCAAAATGAAAAAAATAAAAACTCTTCACATGCTCTTATCTGTTTTTCTTTCTTCTTTTCGTGTCTCTAAGCCCATTTAGAAAACTTGATGAATTAACTAATTACATGAACATGAATAAACTAATTACACACACTACAAAACACCTGTTTCAACACTGACTCACGTCTTTGAGAGTAATGATGTTTGGGTGCTGGCCGTATCGCAGAAGAATTTCAATCTCTTCGGATGGGTTCTTCTTGGCTCTCTCAATAATCTAACAAAAAATGGGGTTGACAAAGCAGTGACTGATTAGCATTGACTGATACTGAGTGATGTTCTCCTTTGACGCAATTCATCAAGAGGCTTTTATAAAACTAATGCTGCTTTTCATTAAATGACAAAAGGCTGTTTGTACTTGAAAAGATGCAAAATGTAGTGCAGATAGAATAGTAAAAAGATGGAAATTGTACACTTACTTTAACAGCATACTCCACACTTGTGATTCTGTGGACACATCTTTTGCAGATGGAATACGCTCCAATTCCAATATCCTCTTTCAGCTCATAGCCATCAGTGAAGTGAATATTGTTGCCATGAAGTTGCTGCAATGAAAGGATACGCTTGAGAAAGATTCGTTTGATACCAACAGTGCCATAAACTACCATGTTAAAAATACATCATATCTGTAGTGTTTTTTTTATTATTATCTAAATTTACATTTAATAAGTTTGTTGTTAGAGAAAATACAGTTTCTTTGGACAATATACTTGATGTCATGTTTCAAAATAACTAATAAAAAAAGAGTTAAAAGGTTACCATTCAAGGATCATATGTAGTATACTATACAGCCTTTCTTTAAAAAGAACTATAGAAGAAAACAGCTGCATATAGAGAAACCAGCATCTGTTTACTTATTCTTCCAAGGAAATGTATTAGTATTGGCGTTTGGGTAGTGAGAAAGATGGCAAAGTCAATATGATGGTATTTCTTGGTCTGAATCTCTGAGCGTTAAGTAGTTATGAATTTTCTTATACTTTGTTCAGACATCTGCTCTTGTATCTCATATTTATCTAGAATGATAGTGTTTGTACTATTTTCCCTGTTCAGGCCTAACATATTTATGATAACGTATGGCAAATAAAAAAGCATTCAGAGATCATGATTACCGTTGCAGATTGCATGGAAATTCCGACACGTTCATCGAAATGATAGCAGTGTCTCGAAATGAAACACCTTTTAAAAACCAAAAGCAATTCTCAGAACAGATTTAGCAGTTCTCCACAAATAGCTGCTCTCATGCATAATCAGAGGAAGTTAATATTGTTTGCTTCAAATGCCACATCAGATCAGACTGCTCTAATCACACAGATCGCGTAACAAAAATCAGCCAGGGTGTAACCGTACCCCTTCCAATCAATAAAACTAATTCTGGACAATGCAACCTCATCTAAAACACAAAATTGTATACTCTTCAAATCAATTATTAGGGAGAATCAGTTCAGCTTATGTTACGAAGATGCATTGTCTCCTTTTTTGTGCTGCCCATCACAACATTGTTTCTTGCCAAAGGAAGAGAGAGGGATGAGGGGCACAGAAAATGGTCAAAGAAAGCCATATCATTTCGCATTAACAAGTCGAATGAGCAGCAATTTTCTATTACAAGCTCCTAATAAAGCAAGGTCTTCAATTGTTTTTTTTCTTCTTGTTCATTTGTTCATATAATATTCATTCATTTATTGATTTATTGATTCATTCGTTCATTTTCTGACCCACATGATAATTCTAGTAAAATGAATGCAATTAATCTCTTCTTTCTATTAGCCAAATACCATATACATAAGAGTAGGTTCTCCAATTGTAGGCCATCCTTCACTGGGTTGAAAATTGGAGCTGAAATTGTGTAAAGATTGGACTAATTTGTCCTTGAACTATTTACACATCGTTACTGTTATTATTATTATTTTTCCATCTTTCTCTTGTTCATCTGATTGCAATTGTACAGTGCTGTGAATTATTAATAGGTTTTAATAGGTTTTATTTTTATTGTTTTATAGGATCCAATACAATTTATTGTATTGTATAATAGAAAAATGCCCTTTCTTCTATTATTTTATTAAATTATTATTGTTATTATTATTATTATTATTATTATTGCTGTAATGTTTTAAAGCTATTTATTATTTTAAATGCAGTTTATTTTAAATCGTTGTTCACTTTTTTTTATATTATCATCAGCAATCCAGTTTTCAAAATGGTTGATGATGAACAGAATATGTATGCATGTGGGAGTTTATTTATATTAAATGAATAAAGTAATTAATTAATGCTGTATTATGCAACTGTTGGACATTTCTAAAAAAAAGTCTTGAAAATTGGCTGGACAAGTATTTAATAGTTATGATTATTTTATTTGCTGGTAGATCTCAGCCTCCATTGTTTTCACATCCACACCAGGTTTTTTGACCCTTTCACATGCAGCCAAACAATCTCAGAACACAACTTTAAATAGGAAATTAATGATACACTCTGTAATGTTTTGCCACAATGTAGGTTTCTGGGAAAAGTGCTGCTCACCTGTACAATAGGATTAACAGAGGTTTGCTTGATTTCTGTCAAAGGTTGTTCTTCATCCAGGTTAGTGGCTATAAAACTAAAGCCACGGAAAAGCTGGTGAGCATTAGCACTGGGTGGAACACCGGGTGAGTCTGTGGAGACAAATACAGGCACAAATGCATTTAGAAAGAGCAAGGGCACGCAGCCTCTGTGAATGGAAACACATGATTGATCCCATTTGAGCGCTATGAATTGACTATGTGCTAGAACACGCGGTCTCTTGTAAACTGGTTCTGCTGAAGCAGCTCACTCTAATTTGTTTTACGCCATTGCGTTATGTAAGACTTGTTTCCAGCTATTATTTTGATGGGAAATACTTATTCTCCCAATCATGATTTAAACAAAAGACATAAAAGCATAAAGTGACAATCAAATGCAATTTGTGAACCTGTTGGTGTCCGAGACGTGAATTCTGGATCAAAATGGAAGGTGTCTTCTGGTCTGCCAACAGCTGGTTTGAACGGAGGCTTGATTTCTCTTCTGTAAAGTTTCTGTCCAGCAAACATAAAAATAAAATTAAGAATTGTTACTAATATTGGGATTGAGCGACAATTGTTTTCAATTATATGCGATATGTGTTAAAGGGCAATTGTTCTGGATCACACTTTGATTCATTATCAGTTGCTTAAAGTTTGACTTTCAAAATATTTCAACGTGCATTTATCTATTTAGCTAGTTTCTCATATTTGTGCACAAAGTAGTATCTGTTTGTTCTCAGCTTCTTATTCACACTTGTAGTTCCTTCTCAAATGACATGATTCCACTGGGAGGCAGTTTCTTATTTACAGCAGGTTTTCAGTTTCTTATTCAAGGCTTTGAAAGAGATTTGTGCAGTTTTAAAAGAATGATACAGCCTGTCTCTTAAAGACCACTTCTCTACATTGTGTTTCGGTGTGTTTGAGGAGATAGCCCTGCAAACATCTAATGTAGCCCAGAAGACTGTTTTGTTAGTCCGGCTCAATTGGAACAGTACTGGAATAGTATTTTCTCACTGAGCTCTATTTTTTTTTTTGCATTCATCTTCTCACACGCTTGTTCTCTATCGTGGTCGTCTCTCCAGCGCACTTTGGCTGAAAGGCAGGGGTACACCCTGGACAGGTCACCAGTCCATCGCAGGGCAACACACACATTCACTCATATATTCACACTTAAGGGGACTACAGCATGTTTTTGGGATTATGAGGGAAACCGGAGTACCCGGAGGAAACCCAGACAAGCACAGGGAGAACATCCAAACTCCGTTCAGGAATGTCACCGGCGTGCCCCAAACACAGGAAACCTTCTAACTGGACGGCCACAGTGCTACCCACTGCACCACCGTGCCAAGCCTATTTAAATAATTCAATATGGTTATTTAAAAATCAAAATGACTTCTTCTTTTCACCATGAACCGGTTAGCGGGTGTAGCAGTCTAAGCAGACACCTCCCCCAACTCATCTGGGTGGAAAGCAAGGTATTCCCAGGCTACCCAGGAGACCTAGTTTCTCCCACATGTTCCAGGTCTTCCCCGGTGCCTCTTCCCAAAGGGAAGACTCATTTCAGCTGCCTGTATCTGTGATCTCTTTCTTTCGGCCATGACCCAGAGCTCATGATTTTAGGTAAGGGTAGGAACACAGATTGACCAGTAAATCGAGAGCTTCATCTTGCAGCTGATGAACTTCTTCTCCACAACACATTGGTACATTGAACTAATTACTTCAGAGGTTGTACCAATCCTTCTGTCAATATCTCGTTCCATCGTCCCATTTAGGCAGTGCACGGGTCTGATGTGAACATGATCACATGATCTACAAAAGCGATAAAATGCTGTGGTCCAGCACTCCGGACTCCCTCCCACCCCCGGACTCCGCACCTGAAAATCCTACAAAAAAATTCCATACAGTGCCGGTACCTCCATGTAATGTACAAAGTACAAAGAAAATTTGGTCTATGACCACATGGCTCCTTCTCTGCAACAAAACTCCAAGATTACATTTTTTTTGTTAAAGTTTGCACAAAAAAGTCTCTAGCCTTTGTTATCCATTTATATTTATACTGCTACCTGTATTTTGACCAAATGCCTGTTCTAAGATTATGATTCTGGATTCCCTTTTTGACAGTTTGGCTGTGTGTGCATTCCCCCCTCAATTAACTAATTAAAAGTCAATTTAATTCATAGTTTTATACAATAAATTGAGCAGGACTAATAAGAGCTTTGAACTCACATTCCAGTCTATTGTTGCAAAAAATATATGCCTCTTGATTTCTTCAACTCCATCAGGTCCTGCACCTGTAGAACAATCAAAGAAAACAGGCTAAATAAATACATAATACTTATTTCAATATTACTTTTGCTCTGTTTATATGCCTCTAAATAATCTTCTTTTTTGGTATTCAGACTGTTTTCAATGTCACACAAGACTGACTCAGAATTTGTCTGGGACAGCTAATCTGAGACGGAAGAATATTAAGCCACCGTCAACACAAAGTCTCAGTGGCGTTTATCTCTCCCTTATAAATTATGGATCAAATGATTCATGCAGCCAAATTCTATTCTGGCTTTGATAAACATTCACCAGAAGTGTCTGGATCTCTATCTGCAGTCATTCTCATAAACCTGCTCAGAAAAGCAAGAGAGGGTTTCTGTCAAAAGAAATAACCCTATCAAGTGTTTTGAAGCATTTTTTTTTATTTCTGTGTAGAGACTCTGCTATGAATAATTAATTGTGTGTTTTTATTTATAGAAACACACTAAACCAGTTCTCAATTAAGTTGTTAAGAAGAATAGTCTTTGATTGCTAATGAAAATAAACCATAGTCTGTCTGAATACTGGAATCTGATCGGCTGAGAACATCGATTAATTAAAAAACGAACTCCACTGGTCACACTGGGTAAGTTCATTCACTTTTTAAAAGATTATTTCTGGGGCATTTTGCCTTTATTTGTAACCAATAGGACACACCACAGATCTCCTGGGTGCTGTTTAAAGCCAGCGCTCATCACCTATTCTGGGAGTCTTTAGCGTGACTCTTGGTGTGTGCAGACAGAGAGACTTTGAGACCCAGTTATCCGTTAGCTAGTTGTGAATATTTTGTGATCTGTATCTTCTTTAGTTTGCTGTACCAAGAGTACTTGTTTTCTTTTGTGGACTGGTTAATTTTGAGGAGCTTTTAATGTTTTATTGTTTTATTTAGAGTATAAGGAGAGAGAGGAACTAAGTACTTTCCTCCTTTGTTAGTTTTGTGTTGTGTTGTAGTTATGGTAAGTAAACTACTTGCTCCTCTGTACATAGTAAAATTGAATTTGTGTCAGTGTATGTAAATAAATTGTCTTTTGCTGCACCCAGTTGTTTCTCACTAATTCAAGTTTAAAAGAAACACTTTTTATTTTCACTTTTATATTGCTATTCCCACCATTCCCCTAGGCATTCATAGCCACAGAGGAACATAGATGTGGGTAGAGAGGGGGAAGGTTGGGAAATGACACCTGCACATATTTCCAGTGCACCATTCATTATACACCAGGGCAGGACCATTCACTTTTTATACAAATTTGCTATATTGAGAAAAGATTGAGAAACTGTGGCTGGGCCAATCAGATGGAGGATATGAAGAAAGCAGCTGAATAAAATGTTTTTTATGTAGCTTACCCAATCGATTAGAAGGATTTCTTTTGAAGAGAGCCCTCAATAGACTTTGAACTTCTGGGCTGAGGAATTGAGGCATGCCCAGCTTTGCTCTGAAAAAAAGAGAGTGACTTAAATGTAATAAATTATTTATTATTTTTGTTAACAAAATTATTAAGTGACACATGGCTACAAGGTCTATCATCTTGACAGACTCATTTTGAGTACAACACAAGATCAAAACATAAACATATAAAAAAAGAAAGCAATCTGTTAGGAAATGCACAACAAATCTTACTTGAGAATAAGTGCCATGGTCTCTTTGCGGTCTTTGCCTTGAAACGGCAGGGATCCAGTCAACATTTCAAACTACAAGACAGTCAGACAAGGATTAGATCCTGCTGCAGCAAGGTTTATTTTTGGATTATTCAAAATAGAAAAGTGTATTCAGCACAGTTTCACAGTATCAGAGTATTCCAAAAGCAAAAGTGTCTGCTTGTCAGTACCCGCCATCTTACAGAGAGGGAAAGAACATTTTGCTGAACAATTGCCCAAAAAGAAATAATCAGTTCCTAAATGGTATATTTTTTTCAACAACGAGAGACAAAATAATCCACAAAGCTCATTACCAATTGACATAGAAAATGACATAGAGCTTATTTATATCACAAATGGTTCTTGTAGTGGGCACCTGGTTTCTTCGATATCAGTAGAGAGCTTTTGTTAACACTTCCAAGTCATTAAGATTTGAAGGCTGATATCCCTTAACAGATTTAGCTTTGATTATGCCAGAAACGTAATTCCAGGCAATCTTTTCTACTATCGCTGTGTGTTTCTGGCCATTAGCATGTTGGTATACCCATCAATGGTGCAGTATTAATGGCTGACCAAATGAGGCTACCAGTCTAAAAGACACCTGGGAGTCTGAGTTTATCTCATGTGCGTTTTCTCTCTTTGTGCACTTTTTCCTTATGCTGGGCTCCTGTGTTCTGTTTGGTTTTATTTGTTGTCCAGTTTGGAGAGTTGGTATCAGGATGTTTTATGTCTTCTCTTTTCTCTGTCCCTGCTCTATGAGCTTTCTCTGTCTCTCTGTAGATGTACATGGACGTGTCACTGTCTGTGTTCCTTCTCACAGCTCTGTAATCATGTTTGTGTTTCTATGTGTGCCATTCACTCATGTGACTGTGGTTTTATGTCTTTATGTTATGTATGTTTTTCTTTTACGCACATAATGTCTCTTGTGTTTTGTGTCGCCATATCTCTCATGTCTTTACTGTTTGGTTTGTCTCATTCTGCCAATCAGTAAGTTGCAAGTCTCCCCCATCATTGCCTTGATTACTATGTCACATGATTTTTTGTTCTGCTTTTAGTGGTGATTTTTTTAGCAAAATCACAGTTCTGTCATTATCTTGCTTTGTGGAAGGATGAATTCATTATACAGAGAATAGAGGGTTCATCATGATTCACAATTTGAAAGGACTTACCATCAGGACTCCAAAGGACCACCAGTCAGCACTCTGTGTGTGTCCCCGTCTGTTGACAACCTCAGGGGCCATATATTCTATGGTTCCGCAGAAAGAATACGCTCGTTTGTCATTATCTATCGCTTCTTTACTGAGACCAAAATCTGTGGAAGCATAAAATATAGCATGATGTATTTTCATGAATATGTATTATTAAAATATATATATATAGAGAGGATAAGTGAACAAATTTCTGCTGACCCGTGATCTTTATGTGCCCTTCTTCATCAAGGAGGATGCTGAAAGGAGAGGTGAAGCAGTAGATGAATCATTTCATATACATTTTAACATTATATAAAAAGAAATACAAGCAGACTGGGATCAAATTTACTTTTGAAATAAAAACAGAGATAGTTTGCCATGTTAAATGTACTTTAAAACATTTACTTTATGGGCAGTAAATGTAATTCTTAGTTAAAGTAATCAATTGCTATGTTTGTGTGAACTAGTAAACTATTAAAATGTATGCTATGTTAAGCAGCGTTTATTGTGTTGTTACTTATTACTAAGTTTTAATTTGATGCCAAAGAATCATATGGAGATAATTTTGCACCAAAATTCTATGATGTATAGGGTTGGGTCGATAGACGATGCCATCATCCATCGGTGCTGGCCAATGGATGGACTGTGAGATGCTGAGCCGTTGCTCAAATGAGAATCACCTTTTCTGTGTGACACCCAGGCTGGAAAGGGACATAAATAAAGTTTAAAGTGTATCAAAGAGTCTCGTCTCTTCACAAGCTAATGAATTTACCATAAACATGTAGAAATAACAATGTTCAGTGATGAGAAACTATGTATTCTAACGCTCTCTCATGCTGTTTGCGTAAGATAAAGTTAATAAACAAAGTTTAAATCTATTTCATGCAAATGTTCTAGTGGTTTAAAATCTGGGGGGTTAAAATCAGTTTATTCTTTCTAATGGTGTTTTGCTGACATTATTACCCAGTTCCAGGTGTTTTGTGCAATGCTGGGTTGGTTAGCTTAACTGCTAATATTGCTACGCCACCATTTATTAGGCTGCAATTCTCTCGGTAACATTGGGTCTGTTAACAAATCAAAGATAGTCCTTCTCAAGTTAGGAATCTTAAATATGTATAGCTAATTTCATGATTCTGTAATACTATTCTATGTCATGTCATATTATGTTTAATATGTATAATGTTTTTCGGCATTTGGACTTGCCTTGCCATATACATGTTGCCCACACCCTTTCAGTTTGAAACTCATCCAAGCCGATGTTAAAAAACATATTTATCAGTTTTCTTTACAGACTCATTCCTTGTCTGGGTCATAGGTTGTGCTTGTGCCTACCCCAGCATACATTTGCTGAAGGTTCGGGTACACCATGCACTGGTGGCAGGGTCACATTCACTCCCAAGAGATATTTAGAGTAAACAATTTACCAGAAGGGTGTTTTAGACATGTGGAACGAGACCAGGCATAAACTCACACAAGCACTGAGAGAGCATGCAGGTCCACTCAGGAATGCCGCCAGTTGGCCTTGAACCAGCAAACATCAAACTGAGAGGCATCATTTGCTCTAAAGTGAAATTCTGAAATACTGCCTAAGCTTGCAGAGGTTTCAGTTATCTAATTAGTTGTTATATACAGTGGATAACAAGAGAAAAACATCTGAATCCCTGGTGTAGTGTCCTTTGGAATGACTCCAGCTATATTCCATTAATCACTCATGGCAGGTTTTAGAATAGTGACCCTTTAAGAGCTAGAGTCCTCCTCTGAGACGTGCCTCCATTCTCACCTTCATAAACGAAAGCTAAGGAACAGGTCTGACATCAAGCCAAGTGCCCCTTTCATAATCTCAAGCAGTGAGTCAGTTTATAGCAAAGATGAGCTTGCTTTGACCTATTCTTTGAAGAGATACGAGAGGAGATATAAAAGGCTTAGGGTTTCCATTGAGAGGATGCAGCATACAGCAAACAGCAAACCAGGACAAAATGAATTCAAATAATACATTGAAGTGGGGGAAAACAATGATTTGGGCTAAAATGTGTATTCATGAAGGCTTTTTAGCATTTACAAGAGAATCCTTTTTCATAAAACTTTGACAGATGTGAACTAATGAAAATGAAAAACCTCTAAAGGTTTCAGAAGAAATTATTGGTTCATTTACAAAGAAACTAATTTAGTTAGCCTTCAAATTCCTCAAAAGCTTTTCTAAAGGTCAAGCACTGTCCATCTTCATCTTTTATCTGTAACATCTCCCATATGTTTTGAATAAAAATGGATTTTGAAGCTAAGCCGTTGCAATCAGTCCTCTGTAATCAAAAATAGACAAAAAAGCTATTAGTCCAGTACAAAAAATGAGCGGATCATGAAGGATTTTCTACCAGTGGATGGACAAAATTAACCAAATAAATCAATAAACAATTGCAATGACACTTGAAATCTATGGGATCTGTAGTCCATTTCAGACTAAACTCAAGTGACCAATAGAAGAGTTTTAGTTTCTTTACTTTTAGTTACTTTTTAATACTGGTGGGAGATTGAACCGTTTTGGTGAAATACACCTTTAAAAACGGTAAACATGCAGGATCAGTTCCCAAGTGGTAGGAAAATGCAGCAGGTTTTAACAAAGAACCAGCTTAAACCAGCTACCATTTTCAAAATACTTGGCAATACTAGTTGGCCCAGTAGGCTTTCCCTCAGTGTCCAGTGAGAAAAGTGCAGACATGTAGAACATTTATTAGTATACCTTCTCAAGCCATGTAAAGGGGAAAAATGTTACAAACCAGCTAAAGCACCAATAAATAAATTGGAGCCGCACAGGAAACTGCACGGTAAATCACCATGTTTTAACCTTTGAATTATGACTATGTATGAGAGTTTCAGAGTTCTCTTGACGCTAATCCTGATGTGGATTATACCCGTGCTTGAATATGTAGGACTTAAGCTCCACTGAACATCCTGTCCAATCAAAGTTACCAACACAAGGTCAATCTTGTGCCCTTAAAGAAAGGGGTTACTATCTAGGGCATGTAAGTGGGCTACATTTTTAATCAGAACATCAACTCATAACACATGGGGGTTGGTCTTACTTCTCTGGTTTCAGATCACGGTAGATGATTCCTAGACTGTGAAGATGATCCAAAGCCAAAGCCAGCTCAGCCAAATAAAACTTCACATCTTCTTCAGTAAACATCACCTAAAATGAAGAACATATAAAAAATAAACTTTTCACAATGATTCAACATTTGTTGAAATTCTTTTAAGATCTATCAGTTGATTAAAGCCTTATGAATTAAAGCTAGTCAGAGTACTCTTACAAAGCAAAGTGTGCGGGTCAGTTTTCCCCCAAAACAAAAATTCATTGTTTAAATTAAAATTCAAAACATAAACCTAATACACTTGAACTTTACAGGAACTTAAACAGGAACTTTATTAGGTAAGACGACTTGATTTAGAAGAGTAAAACACAACACAAGTATCTCCACAATGAAAGTAAACCCCGTTTTCTAATAGAGGTACCTAATTTCTAGGAGAAGGAGAAGGTGAATCCAAATTATAATAGTACTTGCTTAAGAACTTGTGATAGGAAAGGATTTAAAAAGTTTAGCCACCCCTGTAAATGAAAATTTTTTAAAATTGTCTTTTTTTCTGGATTAGTCATTTTATTTTCATTTCTCATATAGGAAACAAATGCAGTGACACTTAAGAAGTGAATTAAAGTAAAAATGATTAAGTATTATAGTTTAGGGGAAGGATACAGAAAGCTCTCAGAGATTTAAGCTCCCAGTTTCAACTGTGAGGAACATTGTGAGGAATCAGAAGTGCTACTGTATAGTGGGGAAAGGGAAAATGTGGCATCAAGACTGAACGGGAGATATTTGATCTGCTGAAGGACAAGTTCCTTTCTTCTGCTCTTTTATTATTTGTCATTTATTACATCTCTGTCAGAACCTCTAAGTCAAATGGGAACCAAACATTATCAACGACATAATGCATGGTTTCAATTTTGGACAGAAGTTTTGAGGCAGATTGCAATTAAATCATTTAAATAATGTGCTTTCTTAAATGTGCACATGTGTTCAGCTGATATGGGTGGAGTTTTAGTTCCCTCAAATTCACCTCCAAGGTTTGTCAGAACTAACACGCATGCTTTGAAATATGTTGGGTAAAAAAAAACACTTAAATAATTAAACTGTAACAACTGAGTATAAACTAATATTTGTTTTGCAATCATTTTTTTATTCATTCCTTTTTTTGCGAATTCAAGGCAACCCATAAAAAAGAGAATTAAACTATAAACACAGAACTGCATTAAAATACACACTTTTATAGGGAGTTTGAAAATGTGTTTAATTAAATAAATCAATTAAATCTGTTGATAAATTACCATCCATTTTTAACTCATTGTGAAATAAGCAGGAATGCTTATGGTCTGACGGTTTAAAATTTGTACAAAACAGGAACATATTTACAACAATGGCACATTGATGGGGACTATAAATAAACTAGACTCTCTCTTTAATGCAGGAGCTTGTCAGAGAGCGAGAGAGATCTTTAATAAAACTGCAAGAACACAGAATGTTCTTCAATTTGGTAGACGAGTAACTGCTTTTTTCACAGCTAATCTTGATCTCAGAGAGATTTATTTAGACTGTGCAGAGAGCATCGAGGGTATAGATGGTGCCATATTGATGAGAGTAGATTGGCGTAACAAGTTCCTGCCAGGAGGGCAGCAGCTGTTGCAGCCAGATGAGAGATTCGAGTTGAAGCGGTAATTAATTTAAGTCTCACTTTGGTTCAGCTTGAAGAATCAGAAAGAAACAGGAAAGCACATATCTTTGTGTGAAAGTGATTCAGCTTCCTTTGTTGACTATTAACTTTTAATGTAATAAAGATTCTCGACACTGAAGAATTTCCACCAATTGATCAAACAGAAAATCATGAAGAATGGTGAAGCAGTTGAAACCTTGTGTGGCTTTTATTGATGGCACAATGTTTTATTGAAAACATTTGTCAGAAAAACCTAAAAATGTTTGAGTTAAGTGTACGAAGCTGTTCTGAAGTGTGCACTGCAGTGTTGAATGTTCATGGATTCTGAATGCAGTGGAAAGATGTATTCGGCTCAGAAAACACTGCAAACATCCAGAATTATAGTAATACAGTTTCATTAGCTGCAAACGCTGCATTGGCAAGCAAGTTCTGATTTTATACAATCTATGGCCTACACAGATCCCGGGTTAGAGATTTTTCAGTTTGTCTTCTGAAGTCGTGGAGGGTTTGCTACAGTGACATGCAAGGGAGGCAGGTTAAGCCGTGCAATAGGACGTTATGGCTGTCTCTCTGTATGTTGGTATTAAAATGTTCAACCACTTGTACTGTATGAGCTAAATAGTTTAACTGATGTATATATATGTGTTTTTTTTAATCAACAACTGTATGTGTATAACATATTTCATGTGCAGAGTGATCATAAAAAAATGTAAACATAAAATGCAGGCGAGGCAGGCAGGTCTCCTGCCTTGTGCTAGGGGGCGCTGGTGAGATTGCTACACTGTAGCAATAGAATTAGTCAAGTGCAGAAATCCAGTTATCATTTAATACTATTTAGCCTCATTTTCGTGATGGAGGATTACGTATCTAAACTTTCTAATGTCAACTGGTCCAGGACACGTCAGATTTGTAAAAAAAAAAGCTGCACATCGACTAGTTTTTACATAGAAAAAAATATGTTGAAATTAAATTTGAAACAAAACACGTTAACGGTTACAATTCAAATGGTGAATAAGCTACTCTGTAGGGTGCTTTTTTATTGATTCATATGTTTGTGGCACTTTTTGGCTTAACATATCAAAATTCTTGTCAAAAACAGCATGTGCACTCTGTCTATTTGTTGCAACTTTGCTGTAGGTTCCATAAACAATGAAAGTCTGCTAAACTTGCTGACAATATTGATGGCTGTCCGACGCTGTATCCAACAGACGCTCATCTCTCTTCATACACTGCAAATATCTTTTCTTTCTTCCCTTCTTACAGGGTCTCAAGTGAAAGGCTGGAGTACACCCTGGACTGGCCACCAGTTCATCACAGGCAACACACACATTCACCCCTAGGGGGAATTTTGAGAAATTAATGAATTTGATGCATACCCTTTGACTTGTGAGGGAAACAGAGCACCCGCAGAAAACGCACACAAGCACAGTGAGAACATGCAAATTCCTCTGAGGAAGATCAGCAGCCTGCCTGTCTCTGGAAGAACCAGAGACTTTCTTAATTAAAGGCAGCAGTTCAACAGCATACAATAAAACATGATTTTTGAGTGTGAGGTACACATTTTACGCTTTAGAAAAATACACTCAGCTGAAGTCTGCACATTTTTCATACAGTGTGTACAGTGTGCTATTAGGAGCTGAAAACATTCTAGTTTTCTTTGTCTGCCATATAAAACTTTACTAAGGCTGGTGACTCAACCTGTGTAATTCTGTAAGCTATTTTAAAATACTGTGCTTGTATTACTGGTTCCCGTATAAATGCATCACACTGAATAATGCGGTGAAACTTCAGGTGCATATTGAATCACAATCAATGCTGGAAATGATGTGTTAGCTTTTTTTATCAGTTACTCATAGATAATATTTGCTCCCTTTTGCTCATATGCTCCCTTTTGACACATAATTCCAGTTACTAAAATTACAGCTGCTTAATTGAAAGAGACTTGTAGAGGGTGCAGCCGCCCTGATTCCATAATATCTTGTAATCTAACACCAGAATGACGGTTATCATTAAAAAAAAACAGGTTCACAAGTAATTAACATGCCCAACTATAACTTAGCATCTGTATAAAGACCGAACAGAGTGAAGGACGAAGGACATCTTTATCATTCATTTCCAAAAATAACGTGAATTACACACAAAACTCATGCCAAAAGCATCATGAATGTCCAAACGACATAAAGTTTTTTCATTATTTTATAACCAAATACAGTAATAAAAACATTACTTTCCAGAATTACCAACCACATCTTATAAGTTCAATATTGTATCCTTTTAAACAAATCCTACCACCTCCTCTCTGATCACCACAGCAACAAAGTTTATTTTTGCTGCTTATTTATATAATCTTGCACAAACCATGAAAGGTTTGGAGAACAGAAGCTCTAATTATGCCAAGTGTGAAACTTGAAGGCAGTTTTATTTTTATTTTAGAAACAATGTTAGAAAGGTCAATCCCACATTTACTGAACAAATGCAGCATTTTTCACATCACCACAGAGCAGCGAAGAGCAACTCTTGAACTGGCCACATGTGCATTGTGTGCCCAAGCATTTCACTCAATTTGACCTCCAATAAGCTGGTTAAGATATGAATAAATTATTGAATCATCTCATGGTGTCATTTCTATTAATAGTTTGATTCTGCATTTGTCTCTAGTGGGTGTTAATGGAGGGGTTATGGCAAGCTCTAATGGAAAGTAGACGTTTGTAGAACTTAAGAATTGTGATGAATTATAGTTGAGGAATAAATTACAGTCATTAGTGTCGAAAACATCTTCTCATCCTGTCAGTCTGTCTGAGAAAGTTCAAGATTTTAAAATATAGTATCACAAAGAAAGCAATCTATTTTGTAGAGGCATATTATGCAATTGTCTGTTGGAATACTGGATTCTGATTGGCTGACAAAAGTTGATTATTTCACCATCATTAACATATAAAATAATAGTTATATTGCCTTCAGCAATACATGCCTCTACATCTTGAGTTTTCTTTTATCAAACTGACCTCTTTGGAGAGCCGTGTGAAAAGATCTCCCCCTCTGAGAAAGTCCAATATTAGGTACAGCTTTCCTTCAGTCTGAAAGGCTACAGGAATAAGCAACAGAGGTGACATTTAAACAACATTTGTCACAAAGCTTGTTGAATTTCTTTTGTTTTTGGGTGCAGAAGTTCATATAACCACATATAGTTGGGTCTTCCTCTTAACATTGAATTTTGCTAAGTTTTTAGCAAAGAATTAGCAAAAACATGCTAAATATCCACAAGGGGCACATGGTTATAGCACCAGGAAATTCTGCAAATTCAGTTACAAAATATGTGCATTTTTACACTAAACTAATTAAATCTCTAAAATAATTTGAGGACAATATTTCTTAAATGAAACTCCAAGATATTATCACAAAATCATCAAATATGTGAATAAGAAATTAAGAGAACTTCTAAAGATCCAAGTTAAAAGCTGGGGATGTGACTAAAATGTTTGTTTGTTTGTTTTTTAATCTAAGAAAATATAGATATTTGTAATGTAAATGGATTTGGAACAGACATAATATATGGATGTACCCATCAATGCAAAAGACATGTTATTTTTAAAAGATAAAAATAAATAAAAGATAAAAAAATAAATGCTATTTTTATGTGGATTTTATCAGTATTTTAAATGTTTATTTATAAAATTTAATTAATTTATACACAACTTTTATAAATATAAAGTCCCAGAGACAGAAATGGCACGCATTCGGTGGAATGGCTTTTATGTCAATTACGGTATATATTCTGATAAGTGTATGTACCTGGATTTTGCTGATAAAATGTCCAAATTAAACAATATTGCAGTCACTAATGTGAAGACATACAGTACTGGTCCTAAATGCAACAAAAATGTTTGAAATTGTCCAGAATAGAGTTAACCTGGCACAATGCCAAAAAATTATTCATGTGAGGTTCTTCAAATATTGATCTTGTGTAAATGTTTAGCGCAGTGGTTTCCAGTAACTCACCATAGTGGAGTTTGACAATGAAGGGATGATTCACTTCTGCTAGAATGTCTCGCTCCATTTTAGATCTCACTCTGTCCCGCACTTAAAAGTTTTGAAGACAACACATACACACACAAAAAATCTAGTCAGTAGATCTGGCTTTAGAAATTCTCAGAGTTCTTATTTTCAAAAGCAAAGCAGCGTTCAGGCATCAGCTTTACATCGAACTGCATTGAATCTTATGTAACACTGCAGTATTGCTGTGTCTGACAGTGGGGTGCAACTGTCACCAGCACTGATATTTTCATTCACATATAAGGAAGAACATGCACAACATCATCCACCTAGAGCAAAGTCTTTTTGTAAGTAACCATGGTTACATCAAGTGAATAAGTACTGTGGATGTGAACAGGTTGTGAAATAGATAACCAGCCCAAACTGAGAATCACTGCAGCATCTGCTATACTGCTTTCATGAAAAAATGAAAATCCTGAAATCAAATAATGGATCCAAGATTTCAGCTTTATCTGCTTTGTTTATTTCTAAGATCAAAAAGCAGCGAAGGATCTGAAGTGAAATGAAAAGCTCTCAGAGAACATATTAGTTTGTCTAAACGAGACATTTTAAACAATCTGGTGATTCAGACACTCCTAAAAATCACACAGAGAGCACTCTCGAGCAGCTTTCAAGCAGCTCAATTATTGTGTGAGTCACAGGTTAGACGTCAGAAGTTGCTGAAATAACTACAGGTTTCACATACCAAGTGCAAACCAAGAATGACAAATGCCAGAACCATATTATTAATTCATCCGATACAGAATTTACGAGGTATCTATATTTACCTTTAAGTGTTGCCTTTTTCAAGACCTTCATGGCATATAGTTGACCTGTGTCCGAACCTTTGATTTTCCTCACCAAGAAAACCTGAAAAATGACAAGAAAAAACTGATTTCCAGGTAACTATATGACTTGATGCATGAAAATAAATTTTGTATACTTAAATATACAAATTTGTGTATAAAATTTGTGTGTCCTCAAAGGCATTGGGGATATTATTTTATAGAGATCAACTTTTTTTCTGGGGAGTTTTCTGAGCATGTTATTAGCTTTCTTGATTATTCACCAAGTCTTTTCGGCTAATAATGGGCTATGAGACATGAAGGATGTTTAAATATTTGCAAATATTGCCTCATTAAATTCTGGGATTTATTGACATGCTAATTTGACCAGTATTTATCCCCCTGTTGTCTAAACATGAGAAAAGGATCAGTCTATAAATGTAAACGTGTGTTTATTTCAACAGATAGAATAAGACAAATGTATTTGAAAAGAGTTATTATGTAAGTGAAATAAATATTTGATTGCCTGCAAATCAAGGTTCTGGGTTCATGGGGAATTTTTTTTTAAATCAGGTATTTATTTCCCTCAATGTGTCATTTTTTTGTGTTCCATATCACTGATAATTGATAATTTAAAGCTATGCAAATGTTGCAAAATTTTTTAGTCCCAAATTACAGATTTAAACCAGCACGCAAACGTTTCCGCTTGTATTAACAACATTACGTCCAAACAACACTCACAAGATGTTGAGTTTATAGCGACAGCACATTAAATGTGGCAGTTCGAGGATTTCAGATCTCACCTTTCCATACGAGCCCTGACCCAACACTTTGAGGAGCTCAAACTGAGACGGGTCTGCCTTCTCAAAGCCCTCTTTTACATGATGGCTGATATCAAACTCCTTTAAGATGCTGTCATCCTGGAAATGAAACAGATGGTGCAGCTTAGTGGAAAATGAACAAATGCTTTTCCCATAAAGCTCTGAGTTTAACCATGTTTAGTAATATGATACCAGCTGGTGTTATGAATTACAGTAGTAAACCATCTGATTATAATTTTATTTAGCTCATACTCAAATTTCTGTCAATAGTCCATCATTACAAATGAAATAAAAAAAACAAATGGCAAAAAGGAATGCAAAAATATAGCTATGCAGGGGAGAAAAACATTATTCTTTCATTTTATAACCCGCTTATTCCCTTTCTGAGTCACAGGGGTCTGCCGGTGCCTATATCCAGCTCACATTGTGCGAGAGGCGGGGGTACACCCTGGACAGGTCGCCAGTTCATTGCAGGGCAACATTTACTCAGACATTCAAACTTAAGGGGAATTTAGATAATACAATTAGCCTAGCCGCATATTTTTGGGATTGTGGGGGTAACTGGAGTACCCGGAGGAAACGCACGCAAGCACGGGGAGAACATGCAAACTCCTTCCAGGAAGGTCAGCTTCAAACTGACTACCTTCTAACTGGAGGGCACATTGCTAAAGACTACGCCACCATGCCATCTAGAAAAACATTAATATAAAGAAACTCAAGTTGTATAAGCTTGATTTTTCATTAACCTGAATTTCTGAACCCCAATTTGCTGTAATAAATTCTATTTAAAACAGTTTTTGTGACAAGTTTTTTTTTAACAGGTCCCATATCACAGGTTTTGTACTTCCAGGGATTATCTCTTCTTTTCACCACTAGATGGTACTGGTGGCACCGATTTGGGGTCTGTTAAACGAAACTAAAAGACGATGGTGCATTTTCTCACATTTGAATTTGCAAATTCTGTCTCATAACTCTTGTAATGTTTAATTAAAACAAACAAACTATAAAAATGAATAACCATTTTGAAACCTACACATTAAATTAGAAATCAAAATTAAACAATAGGTAGGTTGCATCATTCCTACTTAATTCAAAACAGCTGGTGTGATTGGGCAATGCACCGATGCGTGCAGGGACTTCTAAGAGTTAAGTTACATTTGGTCCTACCCCTTGGCCCTTCCCTTTAGCCATGTCCTACCATTTTGATGCGATGTGAAGAGATGTTACAATTCTATTTTGAATGTAGGGGAAGGCTAAGGAGAATGGCTGCACACCCTTCCATTCCAAGGAATGTCTGGACCTACATTTCTAAAACAAAGGTCTTAGATGATAGTCATAGTGTCTAAAGAGACCAATAAGCATAAGGGGTTTTTAAAAGTTTGAATTGATGAAAATCATTGTTTTAGATCAGAAAACAAGGAATAATTTGCCATTATTAGCATGTCAAATTTTACTCGATTATGGCATGTCGAATTTCCTTATTCAAAGGCTCAGCCTTAGACAATGGTTTCAAGAGTTGGGGTAAGGTTAAAGGGAAGGGGTGAGTCAGATAAATCTGGCATCTTTGCTACCCCACATTCTACCTCAGAAAAATCCTTTGAACAATTATGATCACTCATATAGACACTCACTTCCAAACCATTTTCCTTAACATTGCTTAATGGTTTTGATGCAGATCATAGTAAGTTTGAAAGACATGAGAAATCTACAGAGAAGCTAAAACATTCATATTTTTGTCTGTATTTAATAGCCAGAACATTTGTTGTGCTCATGAGCATGGCCTTTGACCTCTTTGGTAACCTAGTCAGAGAGCAGATTGCCATGTTACCATTGAATTGCTGGGAGGCACAGATCAGGGCAACTTCTCTCACATTCCCACATAAAAATGTTAAGGAAAATAAATTTGCTACATCACATTCTCCTGGACTCTCATTCTCACATTTCCACGAAGGACTACGTCCAATTTGAGCCTCTAACCCTTCACCAGAAATCAATGGGTGATGTCACTGACTAAATCCATAGTTCTATACAGTCTTTCCCTTTTATTAAACCTTGGCTCCAGTTCACCTGCCCCTTGTATTTTCGGTTCAATCACTTCTACATTAAACACTTTCATTGACCAGACAACATGTTTGTTTGCATGTGATAGAAAAACTCACACATCTCCTCATTGGATTATGCTTTTCACATCAGCCTCACTTCCAGCAATGCTGACTGCAGTGTCTCAGGAGCATCTGCTCCTGCACTCTTACAGTCGCTGGATCCATACACTAACCCTTAACACTCTGATTAATAGAAAGGCCAGCTCTCAACAATAAGCCATCTCAAAAGATCACAAATATTGAGACTAACCCTTGAAGTCATTATTCCTTATATGTAACTCTACATCAGAGCTTCTTCAACTCTATTTAGAAAGGGACCAAATGCACTTGGAATGGAGTTCATTTTACTCAAAGCATTTTCCTGTGATGCTCTGATGTGGCCTCTTTTGAACTCTCAGTAACAAAGGTGGAATCTCTTTGTGTTCCCTGCCAGAGGATTAAATGTTCAAACTGTCAACCTATCACACCACAGAGCGATTACAATTAATTCCATTCACAACTAAAATCTGATCAAATCTCATCAAAAATGTTAAATGTGATCTAATTCAGGTAAATAGATCTGAATTCATTTGTGGGGCAGCAGCATAAAGCAATCTGTCAGCCTTTGATTTGGTTCTGAGGACCACCAAAACCCTGCTACGAGACATTCTCATTTTACACAAAGGCTAAGAAGAATTGTAAAGCATGTGATGCCAACGCATTAAAATCCTGTAAAAAATGGGAAGCAAAGAGGTCGATACTGGTAAAATCTGTTTGTTTCTTTAGATCCTGGAAGCCTAGAAATGGTTTTATTAGGAAGGCCAACATACAACATTACAACAGTGAGCATGATGACACGAAGACATGGATGATTATTTCAAGATACCCACGGGTTCTTAACAACATAATCTTCTTGTTCAGATATTTAATATTGTGCATGCTATAATTGGAGGATAAGGACCTACTACACCTACTATACCATGATAATTGTGTTTATAGTGACAGATAATGTCTATGACATGATTTCACTGTAATACCACCAAGAATTTTGAATAACTTAAACAAATCAGACTTGAAAATCAAGATCTGCAGTATAAAAAGATTCCCTGTAGGGGAGGAAATAACGTGTTTCTTCAAATTTATAACATGCATTATTTAAATCCAAATTATACCCCATATAATATCATTAAAGGACTTTCTAAAATAAAGAAATATACAGATCAGAATTAAAATCCTAGTCATCCTCATTTTTTCGCTGCACCCTTTTATCTCTGTCTCTCCCAGGTGCCTGATGGTGGACTCCTGCAGAAGGGACAGTCTGGGCAGCCACACTGTCGAAATGTGCCTTGAACTCAAATGCTGAGCACAGCTGAATAACACAACCCCGTGCCGGGACTGACACAACTCAGATCCTCTAAACCGGCTTATGTCAGGCTGCATGCATGCAAACGAATAAATTAATGGTCAGCTGTATTGCATAACCACCATCCAGGCAAGGCCATTCCCGTGACATGAGGATGGGTACATTGAGTATCCACAATTCACTTCAGCAAAGTAGCCTGAGGTTTTAGCTCCAGTGCACTAAAACACATGGTAAAAAACACATGACAACCCACTACATGATGATGAAGATGAATTATTACGTTGTGTACATATTTAGGATGACATTGAATAATGGATCAGTGAGTAAAGCAAATTCAGCTTTGTTAAAGCAGGAATACATTTCTCAAGAGATAAACTGCAGTGTTCCTGTGCGTACTAAAATGCCTTTTAATGAATACAAAACATATAGCACATTAAAAATATTTTAATTTTAAAGCCTTTCTACATTTTTATTTATACCTAAAACGTGTATAATGGAGTCTTTAAGCGATTACAAAATCCTGCATTGCTCTTAGCACTATCAATGATTATAGATCATGGCGCAGTATCATAGTTTTTTAAGTTTATTCAGTGCTCAGGAGATGAGGTAGCCAAATGGCTCAGTTCACTCATAGATGATTGTCAGTAACATTAAATGCTGTCTGTGATGTTCAAAGATAGCAGAGCACAAGAGCTAGCAGTCAGGAGCTAGCGTGGCCATGGAGAGCATCCCAGCTCCAGACAACCACCGTATTCCAGAGAGGAGAAGGATCAAACAACTCACAGCAGGGAGGAAGGGGATGAGTGTGCCACACAGAATAGGATGGGGTTACAAAGTAAGATAAACATAGAAGAGGACTTAACAGATTCAAAACCATCAAGCGACGTCATTCTATCCCAAAGTGGCCTTTGTATTCGGTCCAAAACTTCCTAATGATTCTATACTACAGGGTAAGTTGACTTATTAGCTTGATCAACCTGACTTTCTACAAGATTCCACCTCCTCGACCTTCTTATATTCTGGTAGCCTGCTTCACTAACTCAAAACCGTCCTTGAGAGCAACAAATCCTCTGCCGATTTCCCAGGTCCACAACTGCCTGAAGAACTCCTGGATCTATGTTTAACTCCTGGATCTACAGTAAACAAAAGATTACTGTACTGTAAAAATATGCAAATATTTGAGTACACAGTAAAATTCTAAGAGTTAATTTACCTCTACTTAGAGTGTAATTGGTCCCACTCTTCTTCTTCTTCTTCTTTTACTTTCGGCTGTTCCCAGTTTAGGGGTCGCCACAGCGAATCATCCTTTTCCACCTAACTCTGTCCTCAGTATCCTCTGCTCTTGCACCAACTACCTTCATGTCCTCTTT